>MU226813.1:120547-190727 GCA_018584345.1 Thuja plicata
TCCTTAGAAGTATGAGTTTTGCTCTTAAAACTAGATTTAGTCATCTTTCCAATTGACATTGCTTACACATTGTATTTTTTAGGTTTCTTTAACTTAGGCAGCCCTCTAACTTTTTTCAATTTTCTTATTCTTACCAAGTTATCAAATTTTACATGACACAACCTTTTATGCCATAACCAAACATCACTATATTGTGCAAACAAGCATGTCTTATCAGCTAAGTCTAGATAAAACAAATTACCTTTTTTCTACTCACCACCTCCAACTAATTCTCCATTGGCAGCATAGATCTTTGCTTTCCTATGATGGAATTCAACTCTATAACCAGAAGTATTCAGTTGTGAAACACTCAATAAGTTATACTTAAGATCATCAACCCAATATACATCATCACATCTAATTTTGTCAGTCAATTGAATAGATCCTTTCTCTTTGATACGACATGGTGTATCATTTCCAAATTTAACATAACCACCTTTACACTGATATAGGGTTTCAAATTTATCTTTATCACCAATCATGTGATGTGATCAACCACTATCAATAATCCAATGATCACCTTTTCTTATATAAGAAATTAGTGCAGTTTTCTCATCATCATCAGAATCATCTTTCATTGCAACATACACAACTTCTATAGTATTTTCATCAGATTTATCAGATTCATTTTCAGAAGCTTCTTCAGTTATATAGCAGGATTTCTTACCTTTGTCTTTGTAATCCTTGTACTTCCTGAGGTCTCAGTCATCATTTTTGTCTTTATACTTGATGTCTCTTCTCTCATCTTTTTCATTATTATTAGGACATATTGCAGCAATATGACCAACTTTGTTACATGAAAAATAGATAATAGAAAGTTTACGTTTGAATTTTCATTTTCCTCTTGATAGTCTTCTTTCCATAAGTGCCTCAAGTTCTTCTAGATCATCATTAGAAGTGTCGCTGTCACTAACCACACATTTCTTTCCTTTATTTTATTTGTTGACGACCATCTGGGACTTGAATGCAAATTCAATGGCTTGTGGAGTATAGTTATCAAAATTTGACATCTCAAATGCAGTAAGTCTTCCTACCAAACTTTCCAAAGTCAAATTATTGTTAGGAGTACATCTCAATTCTTGAATTGCAGATACTCTAATAGCATAAATAGGAAGAAGTGTTCTCAGTACCTTTCTCATGATGGTGTTATCATAAATGGTTCCTTTAGCTCCTCTAATAGCATTTACAACTTCATTTATCCTACCATAATATGAAACTATATTTTCTCCTTCTTGCATTTTCATTTCATCAAACTTACCTCTCAAGCTTTTATATTTGGCTCATAACATATTTGTATCTCCTCCATAGATGGTTTCAAGGGAATCCCACATTTTCTTTTCACTTGTACAGTCCTTTATGTCTTCAAACTCATGATAGTTCAAGGATGATGCAATCTCCAACATTGCTTGATTATGTTCTTTCTTTTCTCTTAACTGTGCAGCATTAAGATTTCCTATAGGGGCTACATATTCTTGATCAACATGACATTTAGCAGAATCACCAACACCAGCTAAGTGAAATTTAATCAAAATTTTCCATGCAAGAAATTTATCCTTGTTCAACTTTGGTACAACCCTTTTATACATCTTGATCTTTTGCTCCAAGTACCTTCAAACTGTTTCAAGAGAACTCAGCTCTGATACCAATTTTTAGAATGAATTTAGAATAACTGAGAGGGGGGTGAATTAGTTATCCTCAAGTCCAAATGTTCCCATTTAATACTTTATACCAATTTTAACAATTTAGATTTGCTCAGCAGCAGTAACATAAAAGTGTGCAGTTTTACTATAATAATGAAATAAGCTTGCAGAAACTTAATAGTAAAACACAACATAAACATTCACACACTTTGACACCATGATTTAATGTGGAAACCCAATATGGGAAAACCCACCAATAACATGCTACCAAAATTTTCACTCTTTTGAAGTGAGCTCTGTTAGGAGCCAACCCTGTTAAAGGTTACAAAACACACTGTAAAATGTGAGCTAGTTAAAGGATTCAATTACCCTGTCAGGAGTGGCCTTGTTAGAGGACTTAGAACATTTCAATCTGAATTTCACCTTGCTCAAAGGATTTATACAATGACTATTAGGTCAACCTGGTTAAAGGATTTGAGCTGATATAATGGTTAGAAAGTAATCAGTAGGTGTGATCTGATTCATACAACTTACTTTGCAAATCCAGCTCCTATTCAGCTCTAATGCTAATTAACTGAGTGGCCTCCATTGTCATTTCAATCTTTAGATCTACTTGGAAATCTATCAAGCAATCTCTCTCTGCTTCTCTGCTCATCCTTCTTTACTTATATCTTGCCAGTCAGTCAATTAACCATGCAATCCACTTGTATAGTCTGCACACTCTGCTCTCTTAGCTACCTCCATGAGTAACCCCTTGAGGTTATCATATACCTCTCCATCTAGGTCAGAAACATCTTTTTCCTCTTAATCAAGATCGTAGATCTTAGGTTAGGTCAGATCCAATGGATCTTTCCATCATTACATTTAATTTATTTCTCCAATACAAGCACTAATTAAATCTTTGATCCATGCATTAATTACAGTTACCTATGAATTTACATAGTGTAGATCAAATGTACTTATCCTTAATTAACTTTAGATATCTCAATAAAATCAACTATGTCGGATAGAGATCTTAAATCTCATCAATCATCAAAATATTGTTGCTCGGCCAACATTGTGTTCCACGGCAATTTACAGACACTCGGCACATACAAAAAAATATGCTCGGCACACACTGGTGTTTGGCCGACACAAAAGTTGCTTGGCATAAACTGTTCTTAGTAAACTATTAGTGAAAGATAAACAACATATCACTTTGCCAATGTGCCAACTGATAAAGTACCCCTTTTAATTCCTCATAACTCAACCATTTCCCTCAGTCTTCTTGTTATCCTTTTCTTCACATCAATAGATATGGTACTCAAATAGATAGTAATAGTCTCACTAGTTAAGGTTTGACATCAATGAAAAACAATAATTTTTTCTATTGTAGCTTTCCAAACAACATTTCCGACAATGATGAGACCCCTGTCCTTAGAAGACCATCTGTGATGAAGAAATTGTTGAAATCACAGCCAACATAGTTGCACAAGCAAGGGGAAATTACACTTTGAGAAATAGAATAGTTGGTAGTGTATGCACCCTAAAATGGTCGCCTAGACTATGGGCCCCCATTCTTCAATTTATCAAATTCCTGAATCAATGCTTTGCAACATTTTCAATTCAAAATCAATTTCCTTGATCAAATTATAATTAATTCAATTATTTCAATATTTCCTAAGGTTTGATCATTTCATCAATTATCTTATTTAATTAAAAGAAAACAATCCCCTTTTATTAAATAAAATAATCTTATTTAATTAAAATATCTTTTAATTAAATAATCTTATCTTATTTAATTAAAATCTCTCTTAATTAAATAATATTATCTTATTTAAATAAAATCTCTCTTTTTAATTAAATAAAATAATCTTATTTAATTAAAAGAAAAATCCCTCTTCTAATTAAATAAATAAAATCCCCACTTAAGCTCTCTTTTTGATGAAAAGGGAAATAAATCAAATAAAATTCATTTTTTTCTACACATATTCCTAAGTGGTGGGCTTTTTTCTCTTACTTGCCTTTTTAGGGATTTATCCCACATTGCTCTTGAGGATGCATTCCTCTCCACACTTTCCATTATAAGGATCCCTCTCCTTCTCATTTAGAGATCAGATATAGAATTTTTATGTTATTGTTATGCTGCAGGTTTGGAGAGCATCTTTGGAGGAGAGTTTGAGCATTTGAGCTTGAACTATGCAACTTCTCTTCTTCTTGTCTTCTTCTCTCATGCATTCATGGCAATCCATTTAGAGTAGATTCATGTTAATTTAGATTCATATTTCCTTCATAGATTAATTTGCATATTTCCTTTCATGCATTGTTATGATATAAATTAGTTTCTTTTCATGCATTGTTATCATATAGAATAGTTTTCATTCTCATTTGCATGCATATCTAGTGATCATGGAGACTAGCATTCTTTCTTTTCCTCTTTGAATCACTCATTTTATGGTGTACTTGCATGGGCACAAACTAGGTCAATCTGAGGGCCTCCAATACAAACCCTTGCACTCCATGAATAGAGAGCTATGAGTCACCATTTGAGACCTCATTCTTGAGTAATCTTGGATATAATGACTCATAGAAGTGCGACACATTTTTAGCAAACATTTTTAGCACCCACCGTGGGACATAACATCCATTTTTGTCATCACATTTGAAAATTTCTTCTATCTTCTATCTATTATTCTCTTAGTGTCTTTAAATCTCTCATTTTTAGCCAAATCTGACCCCACCATCGCGTCCAGATCACCGTTTCGGTTGAAAATGACTATAAACTTGCCCATATTTGACGAAAGTAAAATCTGTGGCAAATATGTTTTCCGAAACAAGCTTGCACAGAAATCGAGGCAGATTTTAGATCATCTCTACATGCAGCCCAAGGAAGATTTGTGAAAAAAAATCTAAAAAACAAAACCAAAAATAAAAATCAAAAAAATCAAAAATCAAAAATCAAATTTTTTTACTGTGCTAAATTTGACGTCCATATGACCGTCAAAATATGGGCCTTCTATGACAGCCCCCAACTAGTCAATTTTAATGTCGCAGTCTGCTGATGTCAGTAGGGGTTGAAAAGTCTTTTCCTTCACCATTGGAGTTTTTGGAATTCCAGTCTAAATTAAAACGATCATATCTTGCTCATTTTAGGCCCAAATTAAGTGCAAGTTTTTATTTTATTTTGGATAGAATGTCCCAAAGATTTCTGGGTTGGAGTTATTTTGTGGCTTTGGAATATTTGATGTATCATAATTTTCAGGTTTTTATGACTGTACCTGTCTAATCCTCATTTTTTCAGCTTCCGGAGCCTCGTACGGGCTCATACGATCACCTTTTTTAGTGAAATTTTTTTTGAAAGTGGATGATTTTCTGTCTAGTTTTTAAATATGCAATCTATTTTCTAAAATTATGATTTTGATAATGTGGACTAATCTTTGGCTTTGATGTTCATGTGATTATATTTTGCATACATCTTAACTATGGTTTGCAGAACGTTATCCAAGAAGACTTAAACACCAAAATACTCATGAAATTTTCTTGCAGGTTTCCTATTAGGAATAACAGTCCACAAGACAATTGAGAGGGGGGGGGTGAATCAGTTGTAGTATAGATTATTAAAATTTAAACTATATGAACCATATCAGAAAATGTAAATAATAACACAGTAGTAGACAACACCATAACACAAGATTTGTTCATGAGGAACCTTGTTAAAGGTAAAACCCCAGTGGGAATTAACACCCACACATAATGTACTGAGAGTATAGTATCCCTGTTAAAAGATATTAGCCCTGTTATGAGCTTTTTACAATATTACACTACACAGTCCATGTTAGGAGACAGACCCTATTAGGAGTCAAAGGAAATAGTAGGTTCACTTCCAAGGGACACTACCCAAAGAAGGTTAAAGCCACCCTCAAGGATTTACAATCTGCAGAAGGTGTATAAAACAAATACACAATCTAGTGTACTGTCTGATAGCACCTATCTTTTCTTGATCAGTTCCAATGAAGTATCAACACTTCTCTCTATCTAGCAGTCAAGCTTTGTAGCTTCACAAATCTCTACTCTTCTCTTTCTCTTCCACACTTTTCACAAATGAAAAGATCACTCATATATACCCTTTTACAATAACCCATTAGGTCGGCCAGTTAAGCTTTCCTAATACATAATTAACTAGGTCGGCCAATTAAGGCTTCCCATCATACAAATAATTATATAAGCCCTTGCTAAGATACACAAGGTACCTATAAAAAGTATACAACATTTAAACTCATCACAAATACTTCTAGATCCACAATCCACTCTCATAATTAATTTCCACATGTTAAAAGTCTGAAGTCAGCCAGGAAATAGGTCTTCTCCAGAACACATGCCACAACTAACATCATCAGTACCCAAATAGAAATCAAACTCAACCCATTTCACTATCATATGTCATCTCTCTATCAGTAAGCTCGTAAGTTCTGAAACATCTTCCTCAATAAGATATACCCAAAACACAGAGACCTTCTCTGTCCAGAATCACAGTTGCAATCCAGAAAAGCAGTCTTCACCAAATGAACTATAACATCCATGTAATGTAACTTAAAGTCAAGCGACCTTAGAAGTAAGGTCAGGACATAGCCTTCTGCATAAATCCAACTTCAATCCTTCCGAATCATTTGTACAGTGTCCATACACTCATTCCAGTTAAGTAGTAAGTCTGTCTTCTCCATAGAAATATATGTTGACATCAGTGACAAAACATGAATATCAACAGCATGATCGGTAACCAAAACTGATATCATCCAACAATCTCCCCCTTTTTCATTGATGGCAACATATGGGAAAATCCATATGCATCAATCCAAAAGTACTCTCTCTCAATATCCTCAACATAAATTTCCCAAAATAGTAGGGATTTTCTCATAGATTCCTTCCCCCTTTGGCAGCAATGGCAAAGGGTTCCATAACTCATCTATAGTCTTCAGTAGCTTTTTCAAATCTTCATGTCCGATTAGGTGCAATATCACCCAAATGTGCTCCATAGTATTCTCTTGTGATCACTCCCCCTAAGGAGTATATCCATACATCAAGTCCAAAGAATAATATAGCTCTGAGATCCACTGGACTAATGCATATCTGCATCATTTTAATTATCACTGGGAGGGGCCATCACCCCAAGCATGCCTCGGAGGTATTCAAAATAATCTTTTGGCAAAGGTTTAGTAAATATATCTTCTATCTATTCCTTTGTGCTTATGTACTCTGGTTTAATCTCTTTAGCAACTACCTTCTCCCTCAAGAAATAATACTTGACAGAAATATGTTTAGTCTTTGAGTGCATTATAGGATTCTTCGACATGTTTACTATACTTGTGTTATCACAATGAATAACCACTGGCTCCTTGAAAATTATTCCAAGATCTTCCAGCATTTGTTTCATCCAAACAACTTGTGTGCAATTAATTGTAGCAGCTACATATTCTAATTTAGTAGTAGATTGAGGAATACAATTATGCTTCTTGCTTAACCAAGAAACCAATCTCTTCCCAAGGAAAAATGTAACACCACTTGTACTCTTTCTATCATCCATATTCCCTGCCCAATCAACATCATTAAAATCCTACAAAGTAAAATCATCAAATTTTTCATACCATAATCCATACTCCACTGTTCCTTTCAGATATCTGAAAATTCTTTTCATAGTAGCAAAGTGTGTTTCTTTAGGATCTTCCTGATATCTAACCACAATTCCAACTACATTTGTAATATCTAGTCTAGTGTGTGTCAAATATTGTAGACCTCCAATCATTGACCTGTACTTAGTCTGCCCAACACTTTGAGTTTCATCACTTTTAGTTAGTTTGTTCCTTGTTATCATGGGTGTACCAACAGGTTTACAATCTTCCATTCCAAATTTCTTCAACCTTTCATTAAGGTACTTGGTCTGATATATAAATATGTCATTTTTACTTTGATTAATTTGCAAAACAAGAAAAAATTTCATCTCACCAATCATTGACATCTCAAACTCATTCTCCATTTCTTTAGCGAACTTCTTACTCATTTTATCATTTCCTCCAAAATTGATATCATCAAAAAAACCTTCTATAATTAAGATTCCATCTTCATCCATTCTTAAATACAAATTATTGTCTACATTACCTTTTCTGAAACCAAGATGAAGTAGATGTTTATCTACTCTTGCATACCATGCCCTCGCTACTTGTTTCAATCCATATAGTGCCTTCTTCAGTCTTGGAGTCTTCAATACTTAGTATCTTCTGCATGTTCTTCTTCTTCTTCTTCAATCTCATACCCAATCATCAAGAGTTCTTCAGGTTTAGTAGCAACTTTTCTTATTTCTGTTATCTGACCACAATCATACATTCTTTCCTGAATTTGAAATTTCTCATCTATCCTCACATTGGCACTTTCAATTAGTTTTCTCAATCTCAGATTGAAACATTTATATGCTTTACTCTTAGTAGAATAACGAAGAAAGATTCCTTCATCACTTCTAGCATCAAACTTGCCCATCTCATCATCTCTCTTGATATAGCATTTACTACCAAATATTCTAAAATATTTCATAGTAGGTGTATGATCAAACCATAATTCATAAGGGGTTTTATTTGTACCTTCTCTAATCTGAATTCTATTTATTGTGTACATAGTAGTGCCAACTTCTTCTCTCCAATGAACATGTGATACATTTCCTTCTAGCAACATAGTCCTAGCAGCATCTAATATAGATATGTTTCTTTGCTCTGCTATCCCATTCTATTGTGGAGTTCTAGGAGTTGAAGTCTATCTATGTATTCCATTTTCTTCACAATATGTGTTAAACAGTTCTTATGTAAATTCTTCTCCTCTGTCTGATCTCAAACATTTCATCTTTAAACTAGATTCATTCTCAACTTTTGCTTTTAACAACTTGAATTTGTCAAATGCCTCATATTTCTCTCTCAAATGTGTAACCCATATCATTCTAGAAAAGTCATCAATAAAGAGTATAAAATACCTTTCACCATAGTATGATCTTGTTCTTGTAGGGCCACACAGATCTGTATGCACCAGATCCAACTTCCCTTTTGTTGAATAGGCTTTGCTCTTGAAAGTGCTTCTACTTAGTTTCCCAATAACACATTCTCTACACATAGTATTATATGGCTTAACAATTTTAGGTAAATCTCTTACTGCTTTTGTCATACTTGCCTTCACAATGTTGTCAAAATTAACATGACAAAATATTCTATGTCATAACCAGCTATCATCGATGTTTGCGATAAAACAAGTAGTGTCAGATGTGTTTAGTTCAAATACATTACCTCTAGATTTAGTACCAGATGCTATCAAGTCTCCTATTTTACTCTTGATAGAACATTTCCCATTGATGAAGTTTAGTTGATAACCCTTGTCCACTAGCTTTCCAACACTCAACAAATTATGCTTGAGTCCATCAGCAAGTAGTACATTGTCAATGTTAGTCTTACCATCCAATGAGATGGATCCAATCCCAATAATAAGATTAGGAGTATTATCACCAAATCTAACAACACCACCATCATGCTTCTTAAAACTTACAAACTTATTTTTATCTCCAGTCATATGATGTGAACAACCACTATCTATGACCCATTCAAATTTCTTTTCAACTCAAGATACTAATGTTTTTTCCTCATGCATAGGTTCATCATCCTTAATAGAAATGAATCCAATTTCATCAAATTTATCATCTTCATCATCTGATATTCCTTCACTAGCATAATTTCATTCCTTATCCTTTGAGAACTTAGACTTGAAAAACTTAGGTTTGTGCTTTTGAATTCTTGTAGGACATCTAAATGCAAAATGACCGATCTTGTTACATGAAAAACATTTCAAAGGTAATTTGCCTTCAAATTTACCCTTACCTCTCTTTTCTCTTTTGGCAATCAATGCAAAAATTTCATCTAGCTTCCTTTCTTCTTCCTATATATGTTCCCATTCATCATCATAGGCTCCAAGTTCTTCTCTTAGATCATTACTGCTTGTGCTTGCATTTCTAGCTAAGGTCTTCTTTTTCATGTGCACGATTGCCTTGAATGCTGACTCAACTTTAGGTAAAGTGTCTCCCAATTTTGTGGCCTCAAATATAGTTATTTTTCCAATCAACATCTCTCTGGTGAAGTTTGGTGTCAAAGGTATGATCTCCTCTATAGCCCAAACCTTGGTTTTGTATGTAGATGTCAAAGATCTCAGTATCTTTGCAATTACTTCTTCTTCAGTGTAAGTTCCTCCAGAGTTCCTAATACCATTCACCACCTCAGTAATTCTTTGTGCATATGCTCTGATGTTCTCATCTTCTCTCATCTTTAATGATTCCATCGTTGTCTTCCAGTTCTGTAACTTTTCTTTCTTTGTAAATTTTTCTCCAACATATAGTGCTTCCAGTCTTGATCAGATTTCATGTACAGATTCCAAGTCCTTTACTTTAGTGAATTCTCCTTCTGATAGACCACTGATTAGGGATTCCCTTGCAACCATATTACATTAAAATAGATTCTTCTAATCATGAGTGGCCTTATCTAATTCATCCTTAGTTGCTACCTTTTCTTTCTTCTTTATGATCATCTAGTAGTCAATTCCTAGACACATCAAATGTGTTGTCATCTTGTTCTGCCAACTGTCAAAGTTTTCAGGATCAAACTTCAGACTATCCTTCCTACAGTAACTCATCTTTAGCATCACCTCAAGCTATTAAAATTTCTCTTTGAGGACCAGTAGCTCTGATACCAATTGTTAGGAATAATAGTCCACAAGACAACTACGAGGGGGGGTGAATCAGTTGTAGTATAGATTATTAAACTTTAGACTTTATTAACCATATCAACAAATGTAAATAATAACACGGTAATAGAAAACACTAATACAAAAAATTTTGATGAGGAAACTTTGTTAAAGGTAAAATCCCAGTGGGAATTAACAACCACAAATAATGTACTGAGAGTATAGAATCCCTGTTAAAAGATGTTAGCCCTATTAGGAGCTTGTTACAACATTATAGTACATAGTCCCTGTTAGGAGATAGACCCTATTAGGAGTCAAAGAAAATAGTAGGCTCACTGCCAAGGCAAACTTCCCAAAGAAGGTTAAAGCCACCCTAAAGGATTTATAGTCTGCATCGAGTGTATACAACAAATACACAATCCAGTGAACTGTCTAATAGAAACTATCTTTGCTTGATCAGTTCCAATGAAGTATCAAAACTGCTCTGTATCCAGTAGTCAAGATTCACAGCTTCACAAACCTCTACTCTTCTCTTTCTCTTCCACACTTTTCACAAATGAAAAGATCACTCATATATACCCTTTTACAATAACCCATTAGGTCAGCTAGTTAAGCCTCCATAATACATAATCAACTAGGTCAGCCAATTAAGAATTCCCATCATACAAATAATTACATAAGCCCTTGCTAAGATACACACAGTGCCTATAACAAGTATACAACATTTAAAATTCATCACAAATACCTCTAGATCTACAATCTACTCTCATAATTAATTTCCACACATTACAAGTCTAAAGTTGGCCAGGAAATAGGTCTTCTCTAGAACACACGCCATAGCTGACATCATCAATACCCAAATAGAAAACAAACTCAACCAATTTCACTATCATATGTCGGGCCTCTATCAGTAATCTCATAAGTTTTGAAACATCTTCCTCGGTAAGATATACCCAAAACACAGAGACCTTCTCTATCCAGAATCATAGTTGTAATCCAGAAAAGAAGTCTTCACCAAATGAACTTTAACATCCACATAATGTAACATAAAGTCAAGTGACCCTAGGAGTAAGGTCAGGACACATCCTTTTACATAAATCCAACTTCGATCCTTTTCAATCATCTGTACAGTGTTCATACACTCATTCCAGTTAAGTAGTCTATCTATCTTCTCCATAGAAATATATGTTGACATCAATGACAAAACATGAATATCAACAGCATGATCAGTAACCAAAACTGATATCATCCACCATTTCCTTGATCGTAGGTCAACCAAACATTGTCTTTGCATTGTCATAAATGAGCTTTTGTTTGATGTTTTTAGGAGTGGAAATGATGTTAGGAGATTATGCTCTCTCCCTTTTGGGATGATCAAAAATTCAAAAGCACTATTTTCATTCAATTGATTGCATTCCTTAAAGTTCCTTAAGCATCATCTCTTATAAAATTTGAAAAGGTGCTTGAAGTTGTTGTCAATTTGGTTTTATTTTCTTCACTTTGTTGGTTGTGTTGACTAACTTGTTGGAGGAGATGGAGACGGAATGATCACCACTAGTTGAGTATAAGAAAACAAAGCACAAAAACCTCAAAAATGCACCTAGCCTTTGCTAGCTTCGAACAAGGTATTCTACTTAACAAGCTTGCATTTTCTTAGATTGTGGCAATTTCCTTTCAAATCTATCTTAATTAAATGAAAAGGGTAATTGAACCAAACACTTCAATTTCTAAAAACCTCTTTGTCAAGAGGTTCAAAATTAACAATTTGTGCTTGAAGTGTTTGGAATTAAGGAAAGTAGTAGGGATATGCTCTTCACTCTTTGAGTGAATCAAATTCTTAAACCTACTTGACTTAGTTCATTTATTGTTTTACATGAACATGCTAGAAAATAAGAGGGCCTACCTCTCAAGAATACCCTTAATGAGGACGGTGAGAGGGAATGACTCAAGTGGGAGATAATCACTTAATTCGTGATACTATCCAACCCACTATAATAAAAATGCATTCATCCCTAAAGGGGTGGTGACTAAATTGTGTTGAGAATCCTTACTTCCTCTAGTATTCCTTCAAAATTGCACAAAATCATACTTTTGTGCATGTCAAAAGCCCTTGTAATGGGGGATATGAAACTCATCATAGTTTAGAACAGAGGTGATGCTTAAAAATTTTCAATCAATAAGGCTTACTTGCTGTGCTTAAATAGAGAAAATATTCTTGATGTGTTTTGTGTGTGTGTTCATAAACAAAATCAAACATTAAACAATTCAAACAACTTACCCCACTGTTAGAAACCTATTTTCACCTTGGCTTCTTGTGTTTTGACCTCTTGAACTAGTAAACTTTGATTTCATGAGTGACCTTTCTTGGAGTCAGTGAGCTAGAAACCATCCTTGATGAGAAGATAAACCTTTGGATCGTTTGATAACACACTTGGAGAGTTTTAGCAATCTCTTGTCCATTCACTTCCTTACAAATTCAAATTCAATCAATATAACTTGGGTAAATCATCCTCCTGATCCATATGTGCTAGGGTATTCACCTGTCCAGTGGGCACCTCTACGGAAGTGTTGGTTTACGCCTCTTGCAAAATTCTATCTTATCACCTCTCTTTTGGACAAGTGAGTGCTTTTACTATCCTAGTTTGGTACCAATGTTTTTTAGGGTCATCCTATCACCTAGTACCTTTTCTCTCATGCCAGTTACAACAAAATATCAAGTAAATCAAGTAAAATGATCTCAAGTAGTCTTTAACCAATTACCCTTAGTTCAAACTTGCCAAAAACATAAGGGAACAGAACCCATATTTGATCAATCATCGAGGAACAACTCAGAAATTTGGTTTGATTCCAAGAGTAACCTTAGTGCATTGAGTACACCCTTAGCATCCTTCTCATTGGTTGTGTCCTTGGTAACATTGACATCTTCATCTTTCTTTACTTCTTCTGCTAGATCATCAGTTATGTCAATGATTGTGTTATCCACAATGTTGTCCTTAGTGGTGTCCGACCGTGTTTGATCTGCAACTTCCACATTCTTATTTCTGGTTATGTTCATTTCTTTTTTATCTAACTCAACTGATGTGTCATCTTTTGCATCTTTGATTATGATGTTTTCTTAATTTGCCTTATTATCATCTTGTTGTTGTAGTTATTTCTCGAGGCTAGCTTCCTCAATAGGTGTATTGATTATTTTACTCCATTTCTTGTGACTTTCTTGTTCAAGCTCTATAAGCCTCCCTTCAAGAAATTTGTAGGCTCTCAACTTGGGTGAGAACTCCTTTTTATGGTTCTCCATCATCTCATCAATTTCTTCCTTCTTGGATTCTAGAGGCATAAGAAAAAGAAGTACTCTTTCTCTTATTTCCTTTTCATTCTTGAATGCAAATATCAATCTAGCATATAATCTGTCCAAGAGTTCCCTTGGTACATTATTACCTTCAAATTTAATTGGTACATATTTCAATTTGTACATCTTTGCAATGATGGCATCTTCAACTTTGTTTTGATCTTCTAGATCAATTTTTAACCATCTTCTGATCTTAGAATCTGTAATAGATCCTGAACATTCAATTGATTTGCATACCTCACCAATGCTTTCTAGAACCTTGATCTTTTCTACTTCTACACCCTCATCTTGTTTGGTATCCTCAATGTCTTCCCTTGTTTGAACAAACCTTCTTCTCTTTGATGACCCTCTTTTCTGCATGGCCGGTTTCATCTTGTAGGTTGTAAATTTTCCTTTCTTCAAGGGTGAAGGAGTTGAGTCCTTTGTTGTTTGGCTTCTTGTTCTTTAAGAAGATGTGGTTCTTTGCTTCTTTTCTAGTGGAGGAGGTGGTGAATGTGACTCTGTAGCTTCACATTCATTCTTTCCTACAGCTTCATCGATGGGTGACTGGCCTTTGGTTTCTTCCTTCTTGTCAACTTCTTCTTCCTATTTGGTTTCTTCCTCTGTTACTGATAGTATTTTCTTTAGGTTCTTGACCATTTTGTCCTTTTTCCTTACAATTTTCTTTACAACTAGGCCAGATTTGATTCTTGATTTGGCCTCCTCATAAGTTCCAAACTTAGGTTGTTTCTTATCTAATGGTTCTTTTATCAATGCATCGATTGCCTTGGATGCTTGATCAATATTTACCTCATACTCCAAAGGTTGTAACCATGTTGTCCTCGGTATAACAGGTTTGTGAAGGCATTATATTTTTCATTAGTATATACAAGGAAAAACATGATCTACACCATTGGTTTACACTACACTGACAGACAGAGCACAGCACTACCCAACGCCAAGGGTACCCGATACTGCCAAGTGAAAAGCATCCTGAAAAACACTATTTAGTGTTACCTGATGAAAAAAAGGATAAAGGCCCCGAAGAGTAACAATAGTGCAACCCAATGGAACAACAAAGAGAGGAACCTAACAGATGAAGGGAACTCGATGATCAGTTCAACAAAGGAACATTGAAAGACTTTCAGTTCAACCTGACGACCAAGAATTGATAGTCAGTTACATCGTGCAAAAAGTGGATCTGACTTTCCACATCAGATAAAGCACTGACATTATTTATTTAGATTCTTGATTTGTTTTAAATCCATTATGTGCAGAGGAAGAAATGTAATTATTATTGTTTTAATTAGTTTAACTAATTTAAAACATGCAAACTAAAGATCAAGGTCAAGTTGTAAACCTTGGATCTAGAGTTAACATTGTAATGCATGATTCTAGAATAGGTCAAATACTTGTATAAATAGATGCTCAATCTATTGTGAACATGTTGTTCGATGATGATTGTAGCCACTGAGAGCATCTAAGGATCAGACAAGTGAATTCAAGAAGAAGGACAGAAAAGGATCAAATCAGTTTCAAGAATAAGAACACAGGTTACCAACGAGCAGAGAAAAGGTAATAATAAATCACTATAGGTGATATTCTTATTATGAGAGATTTAATAGATCTGTGATCACAAATAATAGATTACATATAGTTAGGTCAAATATATTGTACTCATTCTAACAAGTATAGTACACTTCAGAAATCCTTTCAAGAAAGGTGGACCTAATAGTCCTATTGTAAATCTCTTAACCAAGTGCACACTTAAATCAGTGTTGCTAAAGCTCTTAACAGAGTAGATCTTAACAGGTCTCCACTTTAATATTCCTAACAGGTTAGATCATCAGAAGTCATCAATTTTAAGCCTTTACCGACTCCCTTCCATTTTGTAGATAGTGAAGTTTTGTGGGTGCCATCCCCACCGCAGTTTTTACTTCCTAATAGGAGTTTTATGCAATATCATATCTTGTGTTATGTGTTTATTATTTTCATGAATGTTTCTATGAATGTTTCTATAAATGTTTCAAAGAATTAAAGATTATGAATTAATACTACTTGCATAAGAATAAAGAATTATTTCTAATGATCAAAGGTGAAAAGAGTCAAACAAAAATTAGAGGTATTGGTTCACCCCTCCCCTCTCAATACTACTTCCCATTAATCTCAACAATTGGTATCAGAGCTAAGTCTCTTCTTGGAAAGCTTAAAGGCTTAAGAGAAAATATCATACAATGGAGAAGTAAAAAATTGATAAGAATATAGAGAACAAAAACCTTGAGATACAGATGTTCTATGAACTATATAAAGAAACAAGAATCAAGATGAGTGAATTGTTGGATGAGAGGAAAGGTATGGAAACTCGGAGCAATGAAAAAGGTTATCAAGAAGAAGAGATTCCAGATTTCTTTGAATCTTCAGGATCAAATACAAGTAATGCATCAGACACATTAAAAGATAATATAACAAGTCTAAGGGAGATCAATCAACACCTGACAGAACAAATAAAGATGTTACAAATCAGTCAAGAGACACAAATTGTGAGAATGATTGATGTGATGAGTTCTGCTAGACAAGCTGAAATAGAAAGAACACTAGCTATTGATGACAGAAGGAAGATTACAAAGAAGCTACAAGAGAAGGAGTTATAAATTCAAAGACATGTTGAGCATCACCATGACATTACAAAATAGATTATTGTTATGAGTCAAGAAGCAAACGGAATGAATATAGAACTCATTGAAAGAGTACAAGCTATCAGTGAACTAAGAGAAGAGAATGAAAAACTAAAGCATGAGGTTAGAATTCAGCAACAACATAATGAAGTTATTAGAAAGGCTAAAGAGAGCAATAAAAGAATGGATGATTTTCATGAAGGACAACGAAGAGTCAACAACAACAACGGTCTAGGCTTCACTGAAAATGGAGAATCATCTAATCAAGAAAATACAAAGAATGTCTATGAAAATCCAAGACCAAGAAAGCTAACATGCAAACACTATGGAAAGTAAGGGCACACATAAAATGTGTGTAGAGGAAAAATGAAAGGTATTCCTAAATCGACATCTTCATTCATAGGATTCTGCTATAAATGTAACAAGAAAGGACATAAAGCATATCAATGTAAGTTTAAGATGGAACAACCAAAGAAGGAAACCTATATGGACAAATATTTTCCTACATGCAAGATGAATGGGCACACAACTAATGAATGCTAGAAAAAGAAAAGGTAAGCATGAAATCCAAAAGGTCAAGAAACTCCCTACCAACCAAAGAAAATTGGTAATCAATATGTATGGGACTACAATACCTGGACAAACTATATAGCATGTGGTAGATATGGTCACATTGCTACAAATTGCATGAGGGCATGGACCAAAAGGTCTAGAGGCTAGTCAAACCCTGGAATGACATTCTTACATTGTCACAAAGTTGGTAATCTCAAGAAATATTGTAAAGACCAAATGATAGAGACAAGCACATATCCCAATGGAAACACCATTGAAGATATCCGGAGGGCTAGAGACAAAATATGGAGAAAATATTCAAGCAATGATGAAGCTAGACCAAGCAATGCAAATGGTGACACCCCATCCAATGGATCTGGTGAAATCACGACCCCCACTTAAGCTGAACAAGTAAGTATGGAGCTACACTACACCAAGTCATATTTTGCATCAGTTCCATTATACAAATTGATACATAGTCAAAATATGCATAAATACAGATGCATATTATGTTACTTGTTACAATTCTGAGTAAACAACCCTGTCCATATACACATACCAAAAATCATTAGTGAACATAATGGATGAGTTGTCTACACTTAATGAGAAATGTCGGTCAACATATAAAATGGCTAAGTTGCTAATGTAACCCGACACCCGTCGGTAAGGAAGCAAAGTCATAAAGTTGTCATGATAAAACACAGATATCCATCGGTAAAATAAAAAACATTAATAGCCATCTACAGCATTCTAACAACCCTAACGATGATTCTAAAATTCTTCCTGACAAACTCTGTCTTCATGTCCTAACGAGTCATTAAGCATTTATGACAGACTTAGGGAAAAATTATATAAATACTTGACAGGAGCACTTCATTTTGCACCTACAATTTGAAGAGAAAAAGCAGAGTGAAAATAGAGTGACTGAAGATAATTCAGCAGACCGACCTCAACTCAATCCAGCGCACCCCAAATAGATCATTCACTAGTATCATGGATTGAAGTAAGTACTGAGGGCACCAAAGAACTCTGTCGTTATTTTCAAGAAAGCCCTAAATTTTCAAGAAAGCTTGAAAAATTGAGAAATGATGTCAACCACTTCAAGAACCACTAAGATCAAGAGTGATAAGAAGAATGTGGTTAGGTTAATCAAGAACATCACCTGTGTAGAGCCCAAATATAAGATATGCCTGGAGATCACATCAAAACCTGATGAAACTGATGCATTTTCTAAGATTACACCTAGGGTTTTGTTAATAGAGGACGTAAGGTCCTATATTCACTGTAAGATTGCTGAAATGGGTGATCTAGAGATGGATGAAGCTTACAAGAAGATTTGTGACATAGAAGGAAACCTAAAAGATAAACATAAGCATCTACAAGTGAAGGGAATAACCAATGCCCTATATTTCCTGATGGACTTCAAAACCAACTGGATTAGGTTGGTACTTAGCAGAATGCATGATCAGAAGCTATGGCTAGATCAACTGAAACAAATTGCTAAGGATGTCCTTCATGCTATCATTGGTTATCCAATAACTGAGAAGCCTAAGGCTCACAAGCATCCTTCCAAGCTAGAAGTTAAAAATCTTACAAAAGTTGAATGGAATAATAGAGGTCTCAAAGTGAACACCATCACCGACAAGGAACTGAGGTTTGATGCATGTGTGATTGGTTACAAGATCTTTCAGGAAAGCAGGCTGAACAACATATCATCAACATCAGTAAGCACAGCTTACAAGATAGAGACCAAGATAATTCAAATGGATCTGTGTGAGAACCTACTAAAGAAACTTGATGAGAACATGAACACAATAAGGTCTGCCAAGACTAACACATGTAAGTTTGGATCACTTACCATGTGTATATTTTTCTACTTTCAAGAATACTTTCCTTCAGTAGGAAAAGTGAAATGGGACACTACAAATCTAGTGACACTACAAATTAGTGAACTAATTAAGTCAGTAGGAGATGACTTTGATTCAGTTATGACTGCATACTTCCTTGAATTCAAGGAAAAGATGATGGAAAAAACAAGAATCCCTGAGAAACTAGTTGAAAAACATAGGGATGAGATATGTTTTATGCTGGATACAAACTTTACCCACATAAAATTGGTTGTACCAAGGACAGCTTGGTTAGCCCTACTTGATTATAAAATCAACATAGATCAAGCAACCAATGCTATTGATGCATTGATCAATGAGCCAATTGACAACAAACAACCAAGGTTTGGAACTTATGAAGAGGCCAGGTCAAAGATAAAAAGAGGCCTAGAAATCAAAAAGACTGTCAATAAGAAGAATAAGATGGTTAAGAATCTTAAAAAGATTCTATCGGTTAATGAGGACAAACAAGAAAAGACTGAGGAAACTGATGAAGAGGGAACCATCAGTGAAGGGAAAGATGAACATAAATTAGAATCTGAGGCAACTGATTCTGATACACCTCCACCTCCTACAGAGAAATAGAGGACAAGAAGCCAAACGGCTAAGATCAAAACCACACCTCTTAAGAAAGGTCAAGTAAGGACCTATAAGAAAAAGCACCCAACAAAGTAAACAAAGGAACAAACTATGAAGAAAAAACCTACAAAGAGGAGAAAAATATTGGTCAGGATAAAAGATGACATAGAAGACACAAAAGATGATGAGCCTAATGTAACAAAGAAAAATTTCAAAAATCAAACAATTTATGAGGTTGCTGAATCTATTGTTGCAATTGGCACCATGTCTGATAAGAAAATCAAAAAATGGGATACACTTAAGCTAGAAGACCCAAATAAGATACAAAATGCCATAATAAGGGAAATGGTCAAGTACAAATATGTACCAGCTAAATTTGTCAACCAAATACCCAAAGAGCTGGGTAAGAAAATATGTCAACAATAGTCATATGCTCTACAAATAGAAAGAGAAGCAACGGAGAGGGTACTTGTCACACTTATGCCTCCCAAATCTAAAGTAGAATAAATCAAAGAGATAATGAAGAAGCACTCAAGAAAATTTGTAGCCAAAGTAAGGGTTTGCAAAGTGGTAGAGGATAAGTTCATGGAGCTAGATACAATGACCGAAACAAAATGGAGACAACTCCTGGATCTGCATGCAGAGTCAACAAGTCATGAGGAATAGTAACTTCTTATAGACACACCTCATAGAGAGGAGGAGAAAGAAAAGGCAAGTCCTCATCACATTGCTTTGGACAATGTTGAAGAAATGGAGCCAATAGATTTGGACAAAGTCATGGATGATCTTGACAATCAAGACATCACACATTATGACTCTGATAAAGATCCTCAAAAAGAAGATGATGTTATATTCATATCACTTAAGGATCAGATCAAGCAACAACAAATGGAGACCCAATCCAATAAGGACATGGATGTTCCTGATGAAGTATGAATAGACACTTCAGTCATTGATACAATAGAACCAGACCCTGCAGTGAAAATACAAAAAGATGAGGATGTCACTGCTCAAAAAGAGAAAACTGATTAGTAGGACACCACTCTAGATACAACCCAATCTAGCACACAAATCAATATGGTAGTATTGATAAAGGCCATCAATATACTAGAGGGTAATGAAGGATCTACTGCATAAGATACAAGCACACCCGAGGGCAAGGGTGATGAAGAAGAAAAAGACACCATAGATAACACAAAGGACACAACTAGAGAACAAGCTGCAACTAATGATTAGAAAGATAATTCTACTGGTCAAAGTAAAGAGGAAGAACAAAATGTAGAAGAGGACATGCATAAATAAAAGAGCGAAGAAGCAAAGAAAGATGAGTTGGAGAAGAGAATAGAAGAAAAATCTGCAAAGACACCCAAGGTTGATGGAGAGACATCTTCACAAAACTGACATGTGCACCCCAAGAAGAAAACACAAGAAGAATCTTCAAAAAATCCTTCACCAAGCACTTCAGAGAGGAAAAATTAACTAGTAATGGTAGTTCATACATCTACATACACACAAGTCTCAAAGAAGAAGAAGAGAAAGTATAAGAATCCAATCACTCAGGATGAAATCATTGAGATTCTAGTTTGTGATCCAAGGACACAGGATCCAACTGAACTGACCAAGTATGCAAGACTCTGTGAGAGGAAGGAAATATAAGAAAATTTGAGAAAAGCCACAAAGGAGGCAAAGGTACTTGAAGTAGCAAGAGGAATACTTCAACAAATAGTACCTGATGTAGATGTTCATCAAACAATCCCAATGCTTGATTAATTAGGGGTACTCATAGATGCAATAACATATTACAACATAGATGCTGAGAAGGTCATGGAAGAGAGACTTGAATAGAAGTATGAGTTCAAGATAGCAAAAAAGATAAGCCAAGAAGTAGCATTACAAAAGGTCAAGCTTTTTGAATTGGTTAACATAATAGATCCAATAATCTTAGAAGCTATAACCTTAATACAGAAGTTATGCACGCTTGACCAACTCACTCAAGAGTATACCGAAAAGATAGTACAAATAGATGTTGATCTTTAGACAAGTGCACAAAGTCTCACAAATACTGAAGAGGCAATAAAATTGCACAGTGAGAAACTCAAGCAAGCTTGAAAATTGAGACAAGACATTCAAATTACAGAGACAAAGTTTAGAGATGAGGTAAATGAGCTTCAGGTACAACTCTTACCGACACTCTCACTACTGCAGAAACATATGACAAAGTCAAAAGCACTAATTTCCACCCCACAAATGTCTGTGCTAGACAACATTTATGATATGCATGCAAGGATAGAGCTAGAGCACATGGCACTAGAACTCCTGAAAGAAAAATGGGAGAAATTTCTCAAAGACATCAAGAACACCCACTCACATATTCTTGACACATTGTAAGTTACACATTTTTGTCACATTTTTGATATCTTATAAGTTGTACATTTTTGTCATGAGTATCAAATAAAGGGGGAAGTGATATGTACATACAGTTCAGTTTGTATAAAGGGGGAAATGTACAGTTAAACAATTGAAAGAGAAAAGAATAGGGAATGTATAGTATAGAGGAAAGTATACATGTACATATATACTTATACTATACTAATGCATACAGTTAGGGGGAGTCATATAATGACAAGGATATAGACATGGTGTACATACTAAACACTTTAGTATTATGCACATATCATTTTTTGATACTAATATCAATGGGGGAGATTGAAGGCATTATATTTTTCCATTAGTATATAGAAGGAAAAACATGATCTACACCATCAGTTTACACTACACTGATAGACAGGGCACAACACTACCTGATGCCAAGGTTACCCAATTCTGCCAAGTTCAAAGCATCTCAACAAACACTATTCAGTGTTACCCAATGACAAAAATGATAAAGGACCTTGACGAGTAACAATAGTGAAACCTGATGGAACAACAAAGAGAGGAACCTAACAGATGAAGGGAACCCGACAACCAGTTCAACAAAGGAACTTTGAAAGAAATTTAGTTCAACACCAATGACCAAGAACCGATAGTCAGTTACATCCTGCAAAAAGAGGATCTAACTTTCCACATTAGATAAAACACTAAAGTTATTTATTTAGCTTCTTGATTTGTTTTAAATCCATTATGTGCAGAGGAAGCAATGTAATTATTATTATTTTAATTAGTTTAACTAATTTAAAACATGCAAACTAAAGATCAAGGTCAAGTTGTAAACCTTGGATCTAGAGTTAACATTGTAATGCGTGATTCTAGAATAGGTCAAATACTTGTATAAATAGATGCTCAATCTATTGTGAACATGTTGTTCGATGATGATTGTAGCCACTGAGAGAATCTAAGAATCAGACAAGAGAATTCATGCAGAAGGACAGAAAAGGATCAATCAGTTTCAACAACATGAACACAGGCTACCGATGAGTAGAGAAAAGGTATTAATCAATCACTATATGTGATATTCCTATTATGATAGCTTTAATGGATCTGTTATCAAAAATAATAGATTGCATATAGTTAGGTCAAATATATTATACTCATTCTAACAAGTGTAGTACACTTAAGAAATTCTTTCAAGAAAGGTGGACCCAATAGTCCTATTGTAAGTCTCTTAACTGAGTGCACACTTAAATCAGTGTCGCTAAAGCTCTTAATAGAGTAGATCTTAACAGGTATCTAATTTAATACTCCTAACAAGGTAGATCATCAGAAGTGATCAATTGTAAGCCTTTACCAGCTCCCTTCCATTCTGCAGATAGTGAATTTTTGTGGGTGCCATCCCCACCATAGTTTTTACTTCCTAACAAGATTTTTCTGTGATATCATATGTTGTGTTATGTGTTTATTATTTTCATGAATTTTTCTATGAATGATGCAAACAATTAAATATTATGACTTAATACTACTCGCATAAGAACATGAGAAATGGTCGGCAATGCAATAAAGAATGATTGCTAATGATCAAAGGTGAAAAGAGTTAAAAAAATTTAGAGGTACTGATTCATCCCTCCCCTCTCAGTACTACTTCCCATTAATCCTAATAGTTTGATGTATGTGTGGTCAGTGTCAACAATAAAACATATATCATCTTTGAACTTCTCAATAATTTGTTCAGGGATCCTTACCCTTTTCTACATTCGGTCCTTGAATCCTGTGAAGTAGTCATCCATGACTGTTTCAAAGTTGTCTCCTAGTGATGTTATGTATTCATTGATTTGCATGATGACCAGTTTTGTGGAATCACATTTTACATATCCTACTAATGGAAATGTTTCTTGAAAGTAGAAGAAAATGCACATGATAAGTGATCCAAACTTACATGTATTTTTCTTAGAATTTCTTATAGTCTTCAAATTTTCTTCTAGTTGGCTTAGTAGAAGTGCCAACAGATCCAGATGAGTGCCTTTCTTTAAAATATTGTAAGCTCTATCAACTTCACCAAATGTTATGTTATTCATCCTACTTTCTAGGAAGAATTTGTAACCTATAACACATGCTCTGATTTTAAGTTCATCATCGGTTATAGTTGATACCTGTAGTCCTCTGCCATCACACTTTGCTCCTATGTTCTTCTCAATCTCAGCCTTGGGTGGATGTTTCAATGCTTTTACCTTCTTGGTTATAGGGTAACCAGTGACTCCATGGATAACATCTTGGGTTATCATCTTAGGCTCATCCAGCCATAATTTGTGATTGTGAATTTGGCTCAGTATTAATCGAATCCACTTAGTTTTGAATGCCTTAGGGAATAATAGGGCATTAGTGAGCCTTTTCACCTGTATGTGCTTTTTTTCATCTTTTAAGGATCCATCTTCATTACATAGCTTCTTGTAAGCTTTTTCTACCTCCAAATCACAAATTTCTCCAATCTTGCAGTGGATGTAAGATCACACATCTTCAATGAGAAAAACCCTAGCTGGTATTCATGAGAATGCTCCAGCATTGTCGGGTTGTGAAGCAACCTCAAGGTGAATCTTGTAATGTGGATATTCATACATAGAATTCTTGATGAGTTTGAACTCATCCTTCTTGATATTCTTCTATTTGGCGGTTCTTGAGGTCATGGCCATTATTTTCAAAAAAATTTAGGGATTTCTAAAAAATATGTAAACAGAGTTCTTGGTTGGCTTATTAACTTACTGTTTACACCTACAATGATCACTGATCTATTGGAGTGCTCTGGTCGATTTGAACTCACTCTATGATGATTTTTTTGTTTGCTCAATTTTCTCTCTTTTCGCTTTCCTCTGGTCGTGGTGAAAAATGAAGCCCTTTTGTTGTCCTTTTATTGGTGTTTTCCCTAAAAAGCAATTCATTAATGCTCAAAAACTCCTCGGTGTTTGAAAATGGAGTTTTTTCAGTTTGAACATTAACTTCTCTCTTCGGTGACAATGTGATTTTTCAGGGCAGTTGTTCAACTCTTCACTTTTACCGACGGGTTTCGGTGTTCCAAACAACTTTTTCACTTTGCTTGATTACCGACAAGACTCAGTTTATACTAGAAACTTTTATTTCTTGTGTTAATTGATGCTTCTCGATAAGTGTAGGGAGTTTTAGCTTTGAGCGTATACCGATGGATTTTAGTATGTATTACCTGATAGCATAGTTATCATAGATTTTAACAATTAATACCATGATACATCTTTACTTATGCTAATTTGGAATTTCATCAACATATTATGGAACTGATGTAAAATAATACATACTGTAATGCAGTTCCATACTTACTTGTTCTGCATAGGTGGGGGTGGTGATGTCACTGAATCTATTGGATGGGGTGTCATGATTTGCATTTCTTGGTCCAGCTTCATCATTGTTTGAAACTCTTCTCCACATTTTTTCTCTCATTCTCTGGATGTCTTCAATGGTGTTTCCATTGGGATATGTGTTGGTCTCTTTCATTTGGTCTTTGCAGTCTTTCTTGAGATGACCAACTTTATGACAGCCTAAGCATGTCATTTCGGGGTTAGTCCAGCCACTAGACTTTCTAGTCCACTGTCTCATATAGTTTGTAGAAATGTGACCAAATCTTCCACATGTTGTACAATTTGTCTAAGTGTTTTAATCCCATACATACTAGTTACCGACTCTTTTTGGTTGATAGGGAGTTTCTTGACCTTTTGACTTCCATGCTTTCCTTTTCTTTTTCCAGCATTCAAGAGTTGTGTGCCCATTTATTTTTCAAGTAGGATAGTATTTTTCCATGTAGGTTTCCTTCTTTGGTTGTTTCATCTCAGACTTCATTCATATACTTTATGTCCTTTCTTGTTACATTTATAACAAAATCCTATGAATGAAGATGTAGATTTAGGAATACCTTTCATTTTGTCTCTGCATACATTTGATGTGTGGCCTTGCTTTCCACAGTGATTGCATGTCATCTTTCTTGGTCTTGGATTTTCATAGACATTCTTTGGATCATCATGATTGGGTAATTCTCCATTCTCAGTAAAGCCTAGATCGGTATTGTTGTTGACTCTTTGTTGTCCTTCAAGAAAACCATCCATTCTTTTATTGCTTTCTCCAGCTTTCTTTATAAGTTCATTATGTTACTGCTGAATTATTATTTCATGTTTCAACTTTTCATTCTCATCCCTTAGCTCACTGATAGATTTTATTATTTCAATGAGTTCAACATTCATTCTTTTTTCCTCTTGACTCATAAGAATAATCTGATTTGTGATCTCATGTTGATGCTCTATAAGTCTTTGTATTTTAGACTCTTTTTCTTGTAGCTTTTCTGTAATCTTTCTTCTATCATCAATAGCTAGTGTTCTTTCTTTCTCATCTTGTCTAGCACTGTTCATGACATCAAAAATTATTACCATCTATGTCTCTTGATTTATTTGCTGAGATTTTTATTGTTCAGATAGATGTTGATTGATTTTAGTTAGGCTTGTGATGCTTTCATCTGATGTGTCTGATGCTTTGCTTGTAGTTGATCCTGAAGACTCAAAGAAATCCGGTATCTCTTCCTCATGATAATATATTTCATTATATCGAGATACCATAATATTTCTTTCATCTAATAAATGTCTCATATCTATTCTATCTTCTTTATACTGCTCATAGAAGACCTAAATTTCTAGCTTCTTATTCTCAATACTTTTATCAAGTCTGTACTTCTCCATTGTATGATCTTTTCTCTTAAGCCTTTAAGATTTTCCAAAGAAGAGACTTAGCTATGATACCAATTTCTATAATTAATGGGAAGTGTGTACTAAGATGGGAGGGGTGAATAAGTACCTCTATAACATTTGTATCCTATAACCTTTATCCTTTAAGTTATCAAATGTTTATCCAACCATTTTTTCAATACTATCTTGATGCAAGATATGTAAATTCATAAACTTAATCAAACATGTGAACATTCATAGAAAAATTCATGAAAGTAATTGACACATTACACAAGATATGATATCATAGAAAACTCCTACTAGGAAGTAAAAACTACGGTGGGGATGGCACCCATAAATTCTTCACTATCTGTAGATTGGAAGGGGTTGGTTAAGGCTTACAATTTGATCACTTTTGATGATCTACCTGGTTAAGAGTATCTCTAAAGACCTTTGAAATTCTACTTGATTAAGAGCTTTAGAAACACTGTTGAGTGTGCACTTGGTTAAGAGATTTATAGTTGGACTGTTAAATCCACCTTCCTTGAAAGGATTTTTACAGTTTGCTTCACTTGTTAGAATGATAGAAAATTAAAACTTGAACTGGTGTATGCAGCCTCTTATTTATAATTATAGATCCATTTAAGATTACATGAATAAGTATATCACCTAATGTGATTGAATAATACCTCTGATGATCGGTAGTCTCTACTCTTGGTTCTTGGTAATTAAATTCACCTTTTGTTGTTCTGGTTCATGAAACTTTCAATCTGATCCATAGGTGTACTTGTATGCTTTATTCATCCTCTCATATCCTTTCACATACATCTCATACATGATAATTAATGATTACATAGTCTATTTATAAGACAGATTGACCTAATCAAGTTTCACGTAAAACAATGTTAACTCTAAGATCACAGATTTACAACTTTACCTTGATCTCCTAGTCTATGTGATTTAAATCAGTTAGAATAATTAAAGCACTTACATTAATGTTTATTGTCCCTAAATAAATGGTTTTAAAAACAAATCAAGATTCTATAAATAGAACATGACTATTTTATCTGACGTGGAGGTCAGGTCCACTTTTTGCAGGCTGCAACTAACTTTTAGTTTCTGACGATCGATTATTCTCTGAAATCAGTTGACTATCTTTCGAGTTCCTTTCTTGAACTATTCTCTCAGTTTTATCTTTGGCTATTCTCTTGGTTTGCACTATGACCTACCTGTCAGGTTCCACTTTCAGGTTCCTCTTTATCCTTTCCATTTTGCAATTTTGGTTTACACACAAAATTGTGTCATCATTTTTCTTTGTACTTAGCCATTTTTGGTGATCTCTTGTATCTGCATTTTCAGTTTTCTCTTTATCCTATCTTTCGGTGTATGCTTACCAAAAGTGTTATTTTCATACTAATGGAAAATTAATGTCATCACATCATTACTTTTTAAAGGTCACTTAAATCTTTTAAATCCACGTGCCTTTATGTTTCATGTTTGAGCGGGGCCACTTTATGTCCTAAAGTATAAGTCCTAAGTGGGGTGCATTTTAATTTTTCCTAACTTTATTTCCCTGAAGTACTTTTAATTTATGCCTCCCATGCATGTCTTTCTTAATCTGATGGTCAGCACTTTCCTTTAGTCGTGAAGATGAAGATCTTTATTCATCAAGGCATTACGACAGACAGCCACGTGGAAAGTGGTCAAAGCTAGAGTCAGGGTAAGTTTCGATCAAATCACAGGAAGATCTATAGTGGGCACTTTTCCTTAATCATGAGATGAAATTAATCTAACCATCAAGGCAACATGCCAGATCACCCCGTGTAAAGTTACTAAGGTCATGGGTCCTAGGTTTCAAAGGAAGTTAAAGTGGTTGGATGTTTGTTTTGATCAGACGGATGACGCTATGACTCAAAGAGAAGATGATCAAGAGATAATGTTAAAGGCATTATGACAGGGTGACACCTGTCTGATGAGATCATCAGAGCCTGGGTAACTTAAAGAAGCTCACTTTTAAAGTTAGAAAAGGTTCAAATCTTGACTGTCGATTCCATATTCCGCACCACTTGTAACTGTTGCAATTGGATATTTGAATATTTAAATTGTTTTTCAGGTTTTTTTGGCTATGGCATTGTCTTCTAGGTTGCAGATGCATTAAATGGTTTGATCTAATCTTTTGGATCAATTTAATGAGCCTGTAGGGTGCCTAAGTGACAGATTTTCTGGTATTTTGGGCTTCATAAATGTTTTTTGGTGGTGATTTAGAGTTAAGATCTAATTTATCAATATTTTATCCATTATTGCTTCCCTGTCTATGTCTGTGTTGATGCTGGTTTGGATCCAGAGTTGTGGTGGTTGTGTTTTAGGGTTTTCTTTTTCCCTAAGGTAGTCCAAACTCTAATATTTTCATGTTGAATTAAGACTATCATTGATCCTTTTGGCTCTAATTCTTTATGTATTAGATGTTTTAGTAATAATATATGTCTATAACTTCCTATAATCTGTGAATTTTGATTGAATTGTAATCTCTTTCTTTCAGTTTCTTGTATTCATTTGGGTTAGGTGTTAAGGAAATTTTAATCCATCACTCTGTAAGGTAGAGGGTCTAATTGGTTTAGGGTTTCTTTAAGAGAGAATTAAACATCCTTAAAGCAATTTTAGTGAGTAAAGAAGTGAAGTGAATTGGATAATTACATTTGCTTCCATGAAGTGTGGATTGAGTATTTAAGGCATATTCAAGTTCAGTGATCAATTGTAGGTTTTACATTGATGTACGTTGTTGTTAAGAGTTATTTTTGTTTAGAGCGACTCCATACCCACTAGATAGGGCACTATTCTGATATGTTATATTTGTGGTTCTCATCCAAATTTATAAAATCTCATAC
Organism: Thuja plicata; assembly: GCA_018584345.1. Lineage (NCBI taxonomy): Eukaryota > Viridiplantae > Streptophyta > Pinopsida > Cupressales > Cupressaceae > Thuja > Thuja plicata. The sequence continues at coordinate 149,974 of MU226813.1, forward strand.
CATTTACATGTTTTATGCTACATCCACCATTCATGCCTGCTTGTGAAGTTAGTGAATATTAAGGGTAGAAGATAGGTAGTGCCCACCTAAGTTTGTGGATCTCAAAGTGCAGAAGGTTTTAGAACCTTGTTGAACGTTACTTCTTCTCCTTGTTGAATCATTGCATGGGTCTATAGAGGAATATGCCTGAGTTGCAGGTATACAAGGATCAACAAGAAACATAACTAACACAAGGAAAGAGCTTCCTTATGAAATTTTATTCAGCTATAAAGTGAAGAACTTGCTTTTATCAATCTATATTTTGAACTACATAGAAGACATAAAATTATATCCATTTAATAAAACTAGCTAAAACAATTTAAAAAGCAACCTAATCTATAGCATAAGTGAGAGTACTTACTTTTCCTTACCAGTAGAAGGTGATCTTTGTAGAAGTTGAGAAATCCAACTTCACAATTCGCCAAGAACACCTGCATGCAAATAACCTGATGCTGAATGGAAACCACAGGGACAAAAGCTCAGCCTTGGAAAATCTCAGCGGAGTGAGAGAAAAATGTATTTCCAAAGTAATGAAACAATAATTACAAAATTTCAACCTTAAAGGTGAATGAAACCCTAAAGAGGGAAAAGCTATGTTGTGCAATATAATTAATATGAAATATTAATTATATGCACCTAAGAGACAGCTTAAGTGAAAAAAGAGTACATAGACAACTTAATAATTAAATCAACATGATTTAATTAATAAGTGAAGATAAATAGATACTCTAACACCCCCCTTAAATGAAGCTCAGGAGGAAAGCTAACCTAGCACAGCTATGACAGTAGGAAAAGTGGGTCCAGACAACAAGGCCTGATCAGGTACCCAATACAAGGAAATCTCTATGAACTGAAGATAAAGGAGAAAACCCAGTGGGAAAAACTGCTCTCCAAAAAGAGAAACAAACATGATGAAAAAAAATAAAGGAAGGCCTCAACAAGATCCCCCAAGGACAACTTCCGTCACCCCAAGCATAGAATGCAACTGAAGATAGTGCGGAGATGCAAAAGGTTTGGTGAAGATGTCAGCAACCTGCGTGTCAGTGGGAATGTACTCCAAAGTGAGAACACCATCCTAAATCTACTGACGAATGAAATGCATATGAAGCTCAATGTTTTTAGTGTGCTGATGCTCCACCGGGTTACAGGAAATGTGAATAGCACTCTAATTATCGCACCACAGAATAGTGGGATGATCAAGTGGAAAGCCAAACTCAGTCATCAACTATCTAAGCCAGAGAATCTCCTGACTAGTATACACTGCTACTCTGATACCATGTAGAAGTTGAGAAATCCAACTTCACAGCTCGCCAAGAACACCTAATGAAAATAAACTAATGCTGAATGGAAACCACAGAGACAGAAGCAAAGCCTTGGAAAATCTCAGTGGAGTGAGAGAAAAATGTATTTCCAAAGTAATGAAACAATAATTACAAAAGTTCAACCTTACAGGTGAATGAAACCCTAAAGAGGGAAAAGCTAGGTTGCACAATATAATTAATATGAAATATTAATTATATGCACCTAAGAGACAACTTAAGTGAAAAAGAGTACATAGACAACTTAATAATTACATCAACATGATTTAATTAATAAGTGAAGATAAATAGATACTCTAACAATCTTCTGTGAGGAATTTATGTCACTGATCGAAGTTATATTCTAACCATTCCTACAATTAGTTATTATAATCACGGTTGGAGTGAGTTTAAGGTGATTTTATGACAGTAAGTATGAACAGTGATGTCTAAATTTCTATTGGTTAAGAATGCTACAGGAATATGTTTTTCTCATTCAATTGGTCAACTTAGATGTCTATATAAACTTCAAAGGTTAAATTCATCTTTTTTTTAGAAAGATATGTATAAAAATGATTAAACTATAAGGAGGTTGTGATGAAATATTGTGTTAAACTCTACGAAGTTAACTAATGTTATGTTTTTTTTTCTTCACATGGTTAGTTGTTACACTTTACCTTTACAATATAATCATTTTGCTAAAGTTTAATAATATTCAAATCTGATTAAGATTATAATTGTTCAGTATTGATATTATGTGTTCACTTTCTTATGGGAGGGTGCTAAATATGGAATAACTAGGGAAGGGTAGGATTGAAAATGATGTACTTTTATTTCTACCTACCAGTAGAAATCTGGTGTTTAAATGATTTTGCCAAAGCTATTTTTCATATGTTTTCCAAAATATGCATTGTTATGTTTCATCTCCCTACCACATCTGTGATTATGTTGTACATTAGGCATATGTTCTTTGTAGTTAGTTGAATTCTAGTGTTTAAATGATTTGGCCAAAAATATTTTGCGTATGTTTTCTTAAATATGCATTGTCATGTTTCATCTCCCTGCCACATCTGTGATTATGTTCTACATTAGGAATATGTTCTTTGTAGTTAGTTTCAAGGCTACACCAGATTCATCCAATCCACTAGTTTCAGGTTGCTAGGATTCTCGGGCAGGGTCAACACGCTCTTCATGTCAAGATGAGCCAGAAGGGAGCTAACCCCTCCATAATTGGGAAGAAGAAGCACTTTAGCCAGATTCTTGTCTTGAGACAGAAGATGGACAAATGTTTATAGGTGTAGAAGACAAGGATTGCAAATGGACAGATGTTCAATGGCATTATTATATAATTTTTTGTTGACCTTTGTGGTCTTGTATTTTGAATTTACACTATGTAGTTATATTTCATTTGATGTATAGATCTTTTGATGTCCGACAAGTAGGTTGACATCCTTATCTATTTCAATGTAATTATTTATGTATTGGTGTTCTACCATGATGTATTTGTTATTAAAAAAGTAGGTTGGCATCTATTGTTGTATTGACCTTAATCAAGTATTATTTATTGTCATTGTGTATTCAACAATATGGTCAACACCCTTATGCCTTTTTATCAAATCATGCATGTTGTTTAATCTATTTTGACAAGATGGTCGACACTATAAAATTTCATTTGAATGAAATGGAAATTTATTTTGTCTTGTTCTTGATGATTTTAAACTTTGAATTTTTATAGAGACTTTCCAAGTTTATATCTCTTTGCATATGTGGCATGTCTAGTGTAAATGCAGTCTTTACACTGTCAAAGAATAACATCAAGGGAATTTCCATCTCATGAAGTGTATGAGTTGATGGATATGCATGTATTTTTGTTGAAAAGTATTTAGAAACTTTCATTTCAAATATGATAGCAGGGCACACACCACATGGGTTTGTTAAAGTGGATCTTAGACACTTTCAAGTATGTACATTTAGTGACTATCATGCCAAATCCCACAACCTTTCCGACCATTTTTTGCTGACTAAGCCTCAATGAATTCCATCTCATGGAAATGATGATTACAAGAGATGCACAGTATTAATATGTTGAAAGGGCTTTAAAATAATTTAAGCCAATGCAATCCACTGATGAAAGAGAATATTCTATGGCCTTGGTATGTACTCTCCTTATCTATGTGTGTATAGGGACAATGTTGTTAGGTGAAATGCCTGGTAGAAGTGTTTCCAAAATGTAGAAGCAAATAGAGGACGTGTGAGCTTCTTTGGAGAAGAAGTTTCACATAAATAGGATCTCGTGATATGATGTGGCTACAAGATATGAAGTATAGTAAAATGGATTTGAATAGGATTCATTCAAGAGGGATGTGGAAGTCCATCAAAATGTGAGGATATAGGTGTAAGGGGTATGTTGCAGTGTTTTCTATGCAAAATACAAAGTTCACAAACCTTCTACAACATTATTTTCTTCTTGTGCAAACAGAAGAGATGCTATAAAACTATAAAAATGGGATGATTTGTCAAATGTTACATTTTAACTTTAGTGAATATACTAAACAAAAGATGTAGAAGGATTTTTGTTAATGGGTTTTTTGTTCGAAAAATAAATTGATAGATTGGAAAAACTTCATGTGAGGGCTAGTGTTAAGTTTTTTTACTCAAAAGAAGCATTTTACCTAAAGGTGTAAATATAATTACAAAGGAGTTTGTTCTCATTTCTAAAATTTAATTTCACCAAGAGGTATGTAATTTTAGCAAAAAGTGAAACTAGACAGTTTAAAATAAGTACATGTGTAAATACAAAATTAGAGGCATTTTTATAGGAATGGCAAAGATTTGAGAAAATGTTCACTTCATAAATGAGATAGATATTTAGGTTAACTTTAAACTTATGCAGATGCAAACAATATTTCAAAGCAGATTTGATTATAAATTTTTCTATGCTAATGTTTTCACATATTTTTTAAAAAGTAAAAATTGGGGATTATCTTTGGTGATGTGATGTTTGTCAGCACTATAAATTTTCAATTAAAGACAAAGTTTATGATTTGTGTAAATATTATTTACTTTTACCTAAGTGAACATTGTTCACTAAAGAAGTAAAAAAAAGTAGTGTGTTGCAACCAAATAATATGCTCACATAAAGGAGAAATCTATTCATGAGAATACAAGGCTAATGGAAATAAGGGGGGATGTTGAAGTCTTCCAATTTCCAAGTGTCACACAAGGAAGTAAAGATAAAATCAGAATATTTTCAAATGTAAAGTGGAACAAATAAATATTTTAATATGAAATTGTGAATTCATATTCACATAGAAGGCTAAGTGGGAAGAAAGGGAAAATTAAAAAATATAGTTGCAAGACGTGGAACAACAAGGTGGAATGAGGGGAAAAGAGGATATTTTCAATTAGTGGAGGAGACCAAGTGCAGGAGTCTGTTATTTTTAGCAGATGAGGGGAATGTTTTTCTTGCAGGATAAGGAAGAGAATGAGACACATGCACGCAGAAAATTGAATCTAGAATTCCTTCCTCTTCTATATATTATTTTCCTCTCTCTTTGTTTTTGATAAAAGCAACAAAAAAACTAGGGTGCTATCCCATAATACAATCAGAGAAAAATCCTCAAAGAGGATTAACCATAGACTACCATTAACAACACATTAATAGTTATTGTAGAGAAGTAGAAAGAACAACCTAAACTTACCTCTATCAAAAAAAAACCTCCATCTACTAAAGGACCAACTTTCATAACCAAAGCACCACATATCATAGTAATATAAATAGTGTAAAGAATACAAATTTAGAATAATAACAATACTAAACATATGCTACATAGGGCAGACCTATACTAGGTAATTTAGAGTATAAAAAATATAACCAAAACTTAATAAAGTAAGGCCCCACAGGCATAAGAGAAGCCAAAAAATAGGAGAATCAGAAGTCTGCATTAGGGTTCCTTCTCGGATGGCATCTTTGATAGCAGTACTCTAGCTCACTCATCCATAAGGAATGTAATGAGTTCCATATAGTCATCTTCTTCCTTCATCTTTCCACCCATCATATGCTCCTGTAGCAAGCACGAGGTCATCGTAGAATTCCACATTACTTTGAGTGTGAACCAGCTCATGTCCTGCAATTTCTTGTCCAAACCAAAAAATTTGGCCTTGAGGGTTTGAAGGTCACCTTCACCACCATCAATATACTATTTAATCTTACTAATGAAACCACCAAGGTAATAAGATGGGCTAGGGGTAACCATAAAAGGGACCTCCTCAACATTGACAATGTTCTGGGAAGATTGAGGTGAGGAGGGAGCAGTAGTAGGAGAAATATTAACCTCGGGGATAGGGGAGGGGGAGTGTTGGAAAGTGGCTCATTTAGGAGTGTTCAAGAACACATTAGAGTTTTCATTTATGGAAACATGTCTATTATGGATGATCACTTGGTGTGAACCATAGTTTTGAAGTCAAGGCTTGCAAAATGATAGTCCAGAAAGTAGGTTTACAGGGTATAGGATTACTATTTTGGTCTCTTATGACTTGGAGCTTATCGCAGTAAGTTATAGTATGTTGAAGGCATGAAAAGATAGAGTAGCAGTGATACATGATAGATGAAAGGTTATGATGATTGAGGGAGTATGACATAGAATCCAATAGTGTTATGTTGGATTCAAATTGTGTATTACCTATATTTTGGTAGTGTAAGGTCTCCAACTTTTTATTTAATTTTTGTATAAGTGTTGGTTCCATTTTGAGATGTATTTGGAAGCTGGCTATATATATATATGAAGATATTCTAAGAAGTGAAGTGTGAAATGTAAAGGTATGGATGAAAATAGAAGAATGGATGCATTGTGATGTCAGAATCAGACAGATGATGATGTGAACTACAACTGGAACTACCTAATCATAGAAGATGCTTGTTTATGTTTATTTTGATAAATCATTGTAACAAAGACATACTTATGATCGTATGAGCAGTGATCTTAGTGTATACCTTTAATAGGGTTTTGTATTCCTTTAATAGGGAAATGTACTAATGTAATATTCATCTCCTAATAGGGCTAGGTCTCGTAACAGGGACAATATAATTTTAGTGCATATTTGTGGGTACCATCCCCACTAGGGTTTTCCCTTGGATAGGGTTTCCTTGAGAACAAAATTATGGTGTTATGATTTATGTGTTTTGTATTTATGTTCTTTTCATTTCTGTAATTATCTAGTTAAGTTGGAATTTGATAAGTTTAATTTTGAAGTGTTGTAATACTGATTCACCCCCCTCTCAATATTACTTAATCCTAACAATTGGTATCAGAGATATTGGCCCTTGGAGAGAAATTCTAACAGCTTAAGGGAGATCAAGATGGATTCTAAAATTTTGGAAGAAAACTTTGAAGCACCACTTGAAGGCCTTGATAAAAAAAAATCAGAAAATGGTGACTTGAAATTCAAAATGAGAAGAGAAGAATGTTTCATCAAGAAACTGAAAGAAAAACTTGAAATTTATAGAAATCAAAGGCAAGATCTTATGGATAAGATAAAAGAGGATTTATACATTGATACATTAGATCAGATAAAATAGCTTGAACAAGAGAAAGACACTTTGAAAGCTGATCATCAAACTGCTTCTTTTCAAATGGATAAAGAGATTCAATGGGTAAAATATGAAAGAAACAAAATTGAAGAAACCTTAAAAGGTGCTAATATTCAGATGGGACAAATGCAAATTGAACTTGATGACTATAAGAACAAATATCTAGAATTAGAGAAATACAATCAGATCATAAAGGCAGAACTTATTGAGGCTAAGAAACATATTGAAAAACTTCATATGAGTAGTGATAATATTGATGAGAAAAGAGATAGATATAAACCTAAAGGTGACATGACTAGAGTTGGCTTCAATAAAGCTAAAAGTTCAAAGACTCAGGAATAGAATATAAAGTGAATATTGATGAAGAAAGACCTAATCATGAAGAACCTAGAGAGAAGAGAAGACCTTTCAGAGATAGATGTTTTGGATGTAAAAAGATTGGACACATGAAGAGAGACTGCAGAGTTAAAATTCCTTACAAATCCTTTTTTGGCTATTGTTTCAATTTTCATGCATATGGACACAAGAAGGTATAATGCAGGAAGCCTAATCAATCAATAATCAAGAAATATTACACTAGAGAAGGATCAGAAGCTAATATCACATGTTACAAATGCAATAACTTTGGGCACATCGCAAAGTATTATAATTTGTAGATTAATCAGAACATACCACCTCCTACATGCTACAAATGTCATAATCTAGGACACATAGCGAACTTTTGCATATACAATAGAACTCAGAATAGAAGTGGACCTCCACCTATTGATGCAAAAAACAATATTAGGGATGTTAAGAGTATTTTAGATGAATTTAACAGTCATTTTAGGAAAGCATGAGATATGAAGAATGATAAGGTATGGAAGGTAAAAGAACAAAGTGAGGGAAAGGTGCAGGGAGAGTCATTAGATGCTACTGAATCTTTTTTTGATCCTAACATTTCTACATCAATGTAGATAGCCAAGCATGGCCTTAGGGGGAGCATTAGAAAGAAACATCAAAAATCCATCCAGACCCTGATTATGGAGATTAAGATCTTGTAAGCTTAGGGAGAGTATGTAGAGATGTTATGGATCATATATATGTCATCACATATCTTTACAGTCTATATCATGTGATCGCCATATTATTAAATAACAGGATCATGTGCAGAGATGAGTTTATGGGGAGCTATGTCATTTCTTTACATAGCAAAGTGTAAGGATGATCGAAGAATGTTATCTAATCATCATTTGAAGGAGAGCTAAAGAAGAATAGATATTTGAGTAGAAGAACAAAGAAGCAAGTACATTGTGTGATTGAACAAAGCAGAAATTTGCAGATTCATCACAGGAGAGGTATTTTTTATTATTTGCAAAGTTTGGTTATGGATACTACATTTATTTTTTATTTCATTGAAAGGCCTAGATACAAATTTAAGAAACATGATGGCCTATAGAATGGTAAAGGAAAATGTTAAGTATAGCTTTTGCAAAATACTTGCACATCATTTTTTGGAGAATGTGAAGTAGATTAAGAAGGATAAGTCAAAGGCATTCAAATCTGGGTCTCTATTGATACACATGTACATCCACATTGTACATAGCTTTTGTGGTATACACCCTAGAGCTTGTAAGGATAGTGAACCCACTAGAATTTAGATTACACAGAGTTATAGAAGACATAATAGTACATGGGTTGATGGTGAACTATTTGGGATGATCAAAATTTTGTAGAGGCAGATGAGAGAAAGAGTGAGGATACCTGAGGCTTTGGTAGAGAAGTATAAGGATACAATCTGTTTCATGGTTTAAATTGATTATGTTTTCTTTAAGGCCATACAACCTAGAATGAAATGGTGTTATCCTCTAGGATATGAAGTCAGTCTTGAGGTTTTGACTATGCAAGTTGAACATGTATTATCCTCAAAGATTGATCCATCTGAAGAAAGGTGGGAAACTTATCAAGAGAATTCTGCAAAGATAAGGGAAGAACATACTTGAGTAGAAAGGAAGAGTAAAATATAAAATGTGGTAGAAAATCTAGCAGCCAAGGCTGGTATTACAAAGGAGGAGATGAAAGTTGTAAGGAAGAAGATGAAAGAAGGTTTTTTTGGGTTGGCGAGCACTACTATTGCAGCCCTTCAACCTCTAGAAGTAGAGAAATTTATCAGTCCACCTCCCACTATAGTTGATGTACCTAAAACCACACCTACACCACCTAAGAGGACATCATAGGAATAGAAGCCCAAGTAATTGCCTAAGAGGAACACTAGGTCCACTAAACAGGACTCTACACCTAAGAACGGAGGACATAAGTTGTTAAGGAGAAAGAAGAGGAAAAGAAAGTATAAGAGAAGAGCACAAAGGTGAAACAACTCTGGAAACCTGATATGAAGATACTGGAGAAGAGGATCATTGAGCAGGGAAATATTATTTCATTGACTAGATACTATGAGAGGTATGATGCATCTGATCAACTCTTGATTGAGGACATGGTTATCAATCATTTACTTATCTTTAAGAAGAACTTATTAGAAGTTGAAGGCACTACCTGAGGATATATATGAGAAATTAGATATAAGAAAAAAATTATCCAAAATTGAAGATGAAATAATCAGAACTCAAGCCATTGAAGATATGTTGCCTATTGTTTCCGTTAAAGAGATGGAAAGGATATTGAATGCTATAAAACCTTTGTTGAGAACTAAGTAAAGATTGTTGAACATAATAGGGAGAAAATATGATGAGGTGATTGAAGAAAAAAAAAAGGTAGTAGATAAGGTACTTATGGGGATTGAGCCTGAAAAGTCCTCAACTCTCAAGGCTACTAAGCCTACATCTATTCTAAAAGGTGAGTCATCAAGGGTAATTTTTCACTAAGTGTTTCCATCAATGCCAAAGGGAGAGATTGTTAGAAAGTGGCTCATTTAGGAGTGTTAAGGAACACATTAGGGTTTTCATTAATGGAAAAAAAATCTGTTATGGATGATCGCTTGGTGTGAAACATAGTTTTGGAGTTAAGGCTTGCAAAATGACTAAGTCTAGAAAGAAGGTTTACAGGGTACAAGAGTAGAGTTTTGGCCAACGAACATAGTATATGGTGAATGAAGACATGAAAGCTTAGGGGAAGCTATTTTGGGATAAATATGACCTTCAATTAAGGTCACTTATGATTTGGAGTTGATCGCAGTAAGTTATAGTATGTTGAAGGCATGCGAAGATAGAGTATAAGTGATACCTGACAAATGAAAGGTTGTGATGATTGAGGGAGTATGACGCAGAATCCAATTATTCTCTCTTGGATTTGGATTGTGTATTACCTATATTTTGGTAGTGTATGGTCACCAAATTTTTATTTACTTTTTTTTATAAGTATTGGTTCCATTTTTAGATGTATTTGGAAGTCGACTGGAAATGTAATATTGTATATATATGAAGAGCTTTTGAGAAGCGAAGTGTGAAATGTAAAGGTATGGATGAGAATAGATGAATGGATGAATTGTGTTGTCATAATGAGATAGATTATGATGCGAGCTACAATTGGAACTACCTAAGAATAACAAATGGTTTTGTATGTTCATTTTGATAAGGCATTATAACAAAGACATACTTATGATTGTATGAGTAGTGAGCTCAGTGTATACCTTTAAAAGGGTTTTGTATTCCTTTAATAGGGAAATGTACTAATGAAATATTCATCTCCTAACATGGCTAGGTCTCATAACATGGACAATATACTTTTAGTGCATATTTGTGGGTACCATCCCCACCGGGGTTTTCCCTTGGCCAGGGTTTCCTCGAGAATAAATTTATGGTGTTATGAGTTGTGTGTTTTTAACTTATGTTCTTTTAATTTTTTTAATTATTTGGTTAAGTTATAAATTGATAAGTTTAAGTCTAAAGTGGTCTAAATCGATTCACCCCCCTTTTAGTATTACTTAATCCTAACAAGGAGAAGTAGGAGTAACATTAATCCAATGGCCATGGGACATGTCTTTTTCAAGGTTTCAAACACATGGGAAGAGGAGCCATGATTCTCAAAACTCCCCTCCTCATAACTCTCATTCTCCTCAGAATATTCAGATCTCATCTCTTGCATTCTTCTTTTACCTTTTTCTTTGGTAATTCTATTGGAGCAATAGGGAGTTTTTGCATCTGCCAAAATCACAACCTCCAAGTTGACCTGGTAGGAATTGGTTTTTGTTTTCATAAGCAATATTTCCTTGGGGTTAGGATTGGATTTCTTCTTACTAGTTTTTTCAGCTCACTCAGCAGTGGGAGAAACTCTTAGAATAACTGAGAGGGGGTGAATTAGTGGCCTCAAAAATATTCCAATAAATTAACCCAAAAAATTATTACCACAATTATAAGCCTCTACTTATCTTCTGTCCTACAAGATGAATGCCATGAAATAATCTCATCAAATAACTACTGCTAGAAGTTCACTGTTAAACCTTATTCTTACTGTTTACCGATTAGCAGTCTTTCATTTACCAAAATACAGTAAATATTTTAGTGTGTACCTGTAGACGTCCAAAAATATTAATATTAATTTCCCTTTTTCTCACCTAACTATTTAATTTAATCAATTAAATAGTTTCATAGTTGGTATTTATCAATGATCAATTAATATCCCAATGTATTTTATTTAAATACATGTGCCTCACAAAATCCCCTTTTTAGTAAATTTATATTTAGCAAAATTCCTCTATATCCTTAATTCTTCTAATCTATGGTTTTATTAAAATCCAATTTGAATTATAATCTAAACCCTACCTAGAGACCTATTAATCCAATCTAGAGACCTACCCTAAGCCTACCCTATTCCTACTCTACTACCATAACCTCACTTCCTAAGCATACTTCCCTACCTAATTATCCTCTGATCATACTTAAAAAGGTGATTCCTAACCCTTTTAAGGCTAATGGAATGATCACCCATGTGGGAGAATTCTCTCCAAAATGCTCACTCATTCTTCTTAAAAGACCCACTCAAACATTAATGCTATATTTGACTTCAAAATAGCCATCCCTTCAAGCCTATGTTTCCCTTCTGTGGATCTTATGTGGATGCCACATAGATGCCACCTCTTTTATCCCCTCCTCTTCTATCCCAAAAATATATAAATAGAGGCCTTCTCCTCTTGAATTTTCATCTCTCATATTTGCATTGTTATCATGCTAACATAGCTCTAGATTTCATATTGGTTTTTTATATCCTCTTAGTTTCATGCTTGAATCACATAGATATTACATGCTAGGCTTCTTTTGTTAAAATGAACCCATAGCTTCAATCTTGCATATTTTGCATATCATTTCCATATCTAGTTTAAGGTCATCTTTTGGAGGATTTGAGACTAGTTCCTCATACTAGTTCTTAAATCTCTTCATTGTTCTAAACATGCATATTCATAGTTGCATTGCATCAGGGATCTATCTCATTTGTGTTTGAGAGAGCACATGCCCAATATATCAAAAAGAGCAAATCAAACAAGTAGAATAGGGTGTAATTAACTTGTTTTAGCTCAATCTGATGTTATGATGAGGTCTTGTCAGTTTCTTTGTTCATTGTATGAATTATATGTGCTAACCCACTAACTTGTCATGTTTGAGATTTCTCCCAATAGATTGAAGATTTTTGCATACATGTTCTAGCATGCCCGGTGCGACCCACATCCCTAAAATCCTTCTAAAATTCTTGTCTTCTTCTCTCATTTTCACCAAACTCACAAATCAATGTCTCCGTTTTACGCGGAGACATCTACATAGGCACTAATTCATGAATCAGAATTTGCATAGACACCGATGAAATTAATCAACATCTGCGTAGACACTGATTCATGTATCAACATCTAAGCAGACACTGATTCACGAATCAACGTCTGTGTAGACACTAATTCATGATTCAGCATCTGCATCTTGGTAAGCTTTGTTTTCTGTCATTTGGGGCTTATTAAACATAGAATCAGTATCTCCACTCTGAACCAACATCTGCATTCTGTCTATTTTGATTTTCATCATTTCTAACAGCTTTTCAAGTAGTTTTTTGTGCTAACAACGCTTGTCAAAGGCTAAATTTCTAAAACCACTAACTAGTTGTGTTGCAGCACCATTTGCCAAAGATATAAATTCAAAAGAATACTCACGTTTGTCTTGTAGGTTGCCTCAATCTAAATTGACCAAAAAATTGTGTTTGTTATCATTTTCTTAGGCACCTAGACTAATTAAGAATATCTTTTTGTATAATCCAAAGAAAGTGTTAGGGGATTATGCTCTCTTCCCTTTTGGGAAGATAAAAAACCTAGACGCATTTGATTTGTGTTAAAAAATTAAATCTTTGGGAATGAACTAAGCTTGTCTTGCGTGTTTATGGAGAAAATGATCTTGGATAGGAGAGTATGCTCTTTTCCCCTTGTGGGAAAATCAGAAATCTAGACTACTTTTTGTCACCAATCCAATTTCTTTTCAAGTTAATCCTTTAGATGGGCCTGTCGGTTGAGGGAAAAATCTCCTGGGAATGACCCAAGCGAGAACAAGGTGTAAGCCACACCACTCCAATTCACATTAATCAAATTTACTCTTTAGGGTTAAATCCTCAGGAGTCAATTGGCATTTGAGATTATACTCGGCTCACGTCTAACATAAGTGCGGCCTTGCGATCTCAATCATGTTTACATGACCAATTTTGTCAAGATGCTCTATGGGGCTATACACTTGAATCATGCTTGCATAGATATAGAGAATACAATTAAATGGAGACCCTTACTAAGCACTCTAGGCATAGAAGCTACCTGATTCACCTCTGAATAGTGATTTATTATACTACAAGGGGAGGGAAGAATCTCCCCCAAGATTCCCATCATATGTGTCCTAGGGTATTATGTTGCAAAAGAGATCTTCATAGCACAGAAACAATACCTGGAAAAAGGCAAAAACATGAGTGCCCTTCCGTGGGTGATACTACTGTGTGAGCCAAAAGACTACCAAGAAATGGGCCTATAATATTTCATGTGAAGCCAATTCCTTAGGTAGACTTGTGTTTGACGTGCTTGAAGAATGTTGACAAATTGAAAACATGAACGAAATTCCCAATGAGAAAATTTGTCACACTTGCTTGTATCCTTCAAGGTTGCTTTGTCCTTTGTCGAGTTGTTTTCAAGACACATGCCTATTATTTTTTGATTTGACTGTGTTAAAACTGGTTCTTTCCATTGAAACAAAATCCAACCAAGTTAAATCTAGATCAATCAGAATCAGTCAAAAACCTGAAAGTTCCCAAATTTTCACCAATTGTTGTCTCCAACCTGATATTGTCACTTTCCAAAATCCACCATTCTCTTTCATCCTTCTAATCTCTCATCCTTCCACTTCATTTTACTAATCTTGGTAACTTGGAGCACCATCATCTACATTGGACTTCATCAATCAACATCAATCCTCATCTTTCATACCTTCATCTGATTTCCATCTCAAATCAAAGGTAGAAAGATTTATCAAAGTGTTAGAAGGATCCTTATCATTATCAAACACATTAATCTTGTCACTTGAGAACATCAATTTGTCTTGATTAGTCAATCCAATCCTATCTTTCTCAAGGTCATAAGTCTATATTTGAGTAGAGAAAATCATCATCATTAATCCTTATTGTTTTCACTTCATATGATCCTATTTCACTAAGGTTTGTCTTAAACCTTCACCGTAAACCCTTATCAAATCTTATCTTGAGACTTTGTCTCCTAATCCAATCAATAAATCAATCCTTTTACCAATCAATCTAATCATCAAAATCAACATCAATCAAACCTTGAGGCCCTTCCCTCACATCCAACATCAAAAAAACATCTTGTAGGCCCTGCCCTCACAATAAAAAAATCCAAGTATTTCTCCTAGTCCTAAGCTTGCCTCTCACATTTGAAATATTTCATCCTAGTTATTCTATCTTAAATCATCTCCAATCTAGCTTCATTTTCTTGCTCCATCTATCCACATCAGCTTCAACCTCTCTTCACCTAGTCTAATCATTCTTCCTTGATCCAATCACATTATTATCATTCTAATCCAATCTAAATCCCTCATCTAAACATCATGAATATGGATTGGTTTCACAATATGGTTAAGGAACATCAAGCCTATATGTCAATTCCCATCTCTCAAACCATACCTCCAAATCAACCAACCTATCAACCAAATCCATCCAACTCATGCAAACTTCACTATAACCCAACTCCAAACTATTCATATCCCTCATCCCAACCAACTTACCAAGTCAATTTTATAAATCCACATCCATCTACCATATCCCAATCTAGTCTACCTCAACACACTATATCCAATCCTAATCCACCTCCCATTTCTTACCCTTCCTCTACCTTTAACAAGGGATACCCATCTCATTACCCCTCGCCCACATATCTCCCTCATACATCATCCATGCCTCCATCTTCTTCCATAGTCATATCCCAAGCTCCACATTTCCACAATAACACTACTAACTACATCCCGAATCCAAATCCTACATCCCCTTATCCTCCAACCCATTTTCCAATCCATAATCCTAGTCCTCCATTTCCTTCAATCCATCACCATAACCCCATGCTATTACTACTCCACCATCCACTCTATCCTACCTTTCTCCTCCATCCCCTCCATCTTATCACAATCTACCATCTTCCATTCCTACCTACATTAACACAAATCCCCCTCCCCAATCCACCTACATCTCTCAATCCATTTCATATGCCATACCCCAATCCATCACTCCTCCCTAATCATTTAGTCAATCTAGTTCACAAGTCACCTCCAAGCCTGCTTATGTAAACTATCTATCCATGTCATCTCCTACAACAATTTCTAAACCATCATTCATTCAACCAATTTTTCAATCCAATACTGCACCCTCATCCATAAACTATCCTATTTTCCCACCATCTACATCTGCTAACCATCCACCCCAACCTCAAACACACAAGTCTCCAAGGATTTTCACAAGGAATCCCACCAAAAATCCCTCTCCTATGGTTGATGAGTCATGTCATCTCAATATCTCACATGAATCCAGTAGTGATGAGGCTCATCCATCTCCAACACCTATCATTTCCCTTCCAACTCCCATACGTAATGATCCTCTTCTGTCTCCTAACACCATTGAAGTCCCCCCATCCATTGAGTCCATCCAATCCCCATCCCCATCTTCTTCTCTTGACATTATCCATACCCCATTAAATGAGCCTCATGAGTCCCCCCATCTTCCCTCTATCCCAATTATGGAATCTCCCATCCTATCATCCCCTCCATCTGAAGAATCCTTCCCTACATCCCCCATCATAACATCTACACCAATCCAATCATGTCAAGATCTTTTCCAAAAGCATGTTTAAATATCCATTGATATAAATCAAGAACCTATCATCACACTTCCTCCATCTCATAATTCATTGTCATTCACTCTTCCCAATCAAGATCCTTCCATTCTACCTACTCTATCTCAAGAGCCACTACCCAGTCTCAGTCAAGATCAAAACATCCCATCTCCTCCACTTCATGATCCTTTATCACTTCCATTCCAAACTATCCCACCACAATCACTCTATCCCATTGGTTGAATTATATTCATCCATGGTGGTCCACTTAAAGGAGAAGAAATAAATTTCAAGTCCACCATTTAAACTCCTCCTGATAATGGACTCGCATCTAGTTCCCTAAGAAAGAAGTACCCTATCTTGGATCAAATTCTAAAAAATGGAATTATCAAGGCAAAGTCCTAGACCTAAATGAGCAAGGTACCCTAGAGCCCATTCATGTTAAAATACATCCACAATCTTGTGGTCTTGGTTACACACCTCACGACTCTTCATCCAAAACTGTTGGTACAACTACTGCAAAGTTCAAGAGTGCTTTCAAACCCACCATTGCATCTTCCTATCGTTCCTCCAAAAAATTTAATGTTGTCCCTTCTCCTCTATCATTGCAACCCAAGACAACCTACTACATTCCTCATTCATCCTCTAAATCCATTTTGGGCCCCTATGTCTCAAAATCCACCATTGGATATCCTCCACATACTAAATCCATTTTGGGCCCTTATATCCCAAAATCTCATCCTCCATCCTGTCCCACCTTGTATATTCCCAATCAGGATCAACAAAGGCACATACCCACATGCCCCATCCACCATCCTATCTCCATCTCTCCATCTCATGTAACTTCTCATGTTCCTTCCAATGATACTCACCACACTCTAGATGCCAAATCAAAAATACATAAAGCTAAAGTTCCACAATCTAAAGAATGCCATGTCCACTTCAAAAGACATGCTCCAACAAAGACAAATCTGATCAAAAAATGCACTACATCCCACAGGTTGCAAAGGCCCAATTAAGCAAAATCAAAAACTATGTGGATCCCAAAGAAAAAAGATGAAATACATCTAAAAGAAAAATCCATAATGGCATCCAAAGAATCTAATTCGTCAGCTAAGTATTCCTCTCTTCTATCTCCTAAATCTAATTTGGGTCCTTATGTCTCAATACTACCTGCCATATCTCCTCCATAATCCCTCCATATACCATCCACTTCAAATCCACTATTTCCACACCCCTATCGCACTCACTTTCTGCCATTTCATCCAAACACTTCCTACCACCATATCTCTTACCCTACATATATCCCCCATCATAATCATCTCATTCATGCCTTTGCATTAGCTACTCCTCCCAAATAAGGTTGTACCAATATCTAATGATCACTCCTAATGGGCTCCTATTACCTTGATATCAAACTTGATGCTTGAGTCCTCCATCCATCTCCTCGTTCTTGTTCCATCCATAAACTCCCCTCCAAAAAGTCAAAAAAAAAAACACAAAAAAAAAAAGAAAAAGATAAACATTCCATCCAATGGTGAAAACTTGGCAATCAAGAACCTTGGAAAAGTACCATGATGAAAACTTGGTAAACAAGCTTCATGTGTAATCCCTCCATCCATTTTCTCTTCATACTTTGGGGCAAGTTCTTCTAGCCACCACTCCATCACTCCCTTCATCCCAGCTGTCTACCATACCTATCATGTTTTGTCCTTTTCCCCTCCTCCATCCTCCTTTGGATCTTGCTAAAAATACAAAATAAAAATTATATATATATAAAAGGCCACCATGTATACATGCTTTGGATATCTCTTGGCACCCATCTTCCATCCCCCATTTTATTCACCTATCATTTATCCACACATCCTTCCTTCCATCGATTCCTTCCACCTACCTATGTTAGCCTCATCCACCCATCATATTATACATTATCTTCCTCCCTCATCCTCCATTCATCCTAGCTCCCATCTTCCTCCCTCATCCTCTTGTGGGCCTATCTTCCATCCTATCATACCCCTACTAATGCCTCCTTATGAATGACCTATCCTAAGTGGGGGCATCTTATCCCTTGATGACATAGTCCTTGGAGATCTTATCATATCCACCTTTCACCTCCCAAAATCTTTTCTATCACCACCCATTCATTTCCTATCCATTCCATCCATTTATCTTCCATCAACTCCACTTATTCCCTCCACTCACATCCCTTACATACCATCCTTCCATTCTATGTATCCTTTATCCCCCATCTTCCCATCCTTCCTTTTCCTATCACTAGTGTGGGGCATTTCATTCCTTTACTACATAGTTTTTTAATATCCATCCTTTAATCCCGCATTCTCTATGCATCCATTCACTATTACATATCCATCCATTTCATCCATCTATCTCCTATCTAATCCATCTCCCCATCTCTACCATTCCTTGGTGCTCCCTTGTCATCAGTCCCAACATCCATCTTCAAATTCAATTCTATCCAATCCATTTATCTTCTAATCCATTCATATTACCTTTTGTCCAATGCATCTATATTCTAATCAAATTCCATTTTATCCTTCATCCATTTTTCCAATCCATTTATTCCTCCTTCCTATCCAATTCAATATATTCTATCTATGCATCCAATCCTTTCATATCAATAAAAATCACTTTCTTTCTTCCAACATCTAATCCATTTATCATCAAGAACACCCCATCCACCATCCATCCATCTTAATTTTTTAGCTAGACTGGGGCAACATCATGCGCATCCCCATCATCTCAAGCCCTTGTAATTGTAATTAGTTTCCTAAACATTTTACTAATGCCATTGTACAACTTAAAATCCAAAAATCCAAAAATAAATAGAAAACCGTAAAAATTCAAAAAATCACAAAATTCTCCAAAATCTCGCAATAAATTTTTCCTTCCTTCCGCATCGCTAAGTTTTTCTCTTTTAGTGACATTTTGACTCCTGCAACTGCGACCATGTTTTTCACCAAATTAGTTTTGCAACCAACTATCCTTGCTCTTCATTCTGTTCACATCTTTTGCCAGTGAATATCTTTTAATTAAATCAAATCCAATCCTTGCCCGTCAGGATGCATCCTTTCGGCGTCAGCTTATCAAATCCTTCATCACATCAATCCTATACATGGCAAGAACTTTGGACTGAATGACTACTTGGTCATGAGGACTTCTTTATTGATTTTGTCCTTTTGTGTCAGTTTAAACCTAGTCACCACTACCTCAATCTGTTATATCTTGGTGCATTGTGTCTGGTGGCTACTGATAAATGCATCTTTTGTAGTGTGCTTTTATTTGAGCGTCTAGTCCACGCAAAGGAATCCTGTCATCTTTTTTTTGTAACACATGATGCATACCTCCTTTTGCAATATCAAAATCGGATGTGCTCTCCATATTTTTCACACAAATGGATCCCCAAGGCTTGTTAGTTGCATTTCATTTCATAATTGTATCTGCACTCTTAGTTGCATTCATTCTTGCATCTTAGAAGGCTTCTATTTATTACCTCCTCTCCCTTCCTTCTTCCTGTTGCATCCTTTTTGAGAAAAAACCACAACACTAACATTGTTGTGTTCTTTTCTTGACGGGGCACAACCCTATATTGTTGTCATCTCGACATGACTCCTAGAAACCCTCTTCCTCTGGGGCAACTTATTTTCTTATCTTTGACGCAACATAACTTGTGATACCATGTCAAAGAGGGGAAAAATGTAGATGTCCAAAAATATTAATATTAATATTAATATTAATTTCCCTTTTGTTCATCTAACTATTTAATTTAATCAATTAAATAGGTTCATAGTTGGTATTTATCAATGATCAAATAATATCCCAATATATTTTATTTAAATATATTTGCCTCACAAAATCCCCTTTTTAATAAATTTATATATATTAAAATTCCTCCATATCCTTAATTCTTCTAAGTTGTGGTTTTATTCAAATATAATTTGAATTATAATCTAAACCCTACCTAGAGACCTATTAATCCAATCTAGAGACCGACCCTAAGCCTACCCTATTCCTACTCTACTCCCATCACCTCACTTCCTAAGTATACTTCTCTACCTAATTATGCTCTGATCATACTTAAAAAGGTGATTCCTAACCCTTTTAAGGCTAATGGAATGCTCACCCATGTGGGAGAATTCTCTCCAAAATGGTCACCCATTCCTCTTAAAATCTCTTTACTCCTTTGTCCCCCCACTTGGAATTCTTGACCCACTCAAACATTAATTCTATATTTGAATTCAAAATATCCATCCCTTCAAGCCTATGTGTCCCTTATGTGGCTCTTATGTGGATGCCATATAGATGCCACCTCATTCAACCCCTCCTCTTCCATCCCAAAAATCTATAAATAGAGGCCTTCTCCTCTTGCATTTTCATCTCTCATATTTGCATTGTTATCATGATAACATAGCTCTAGATTTCATATTGGTTTTTTATATGCTAGTAGTTTCATGCTTGAATCACATAGATATTACATGCTAGGCTTATTTGGTTAAAATTAATCATAGCTTCAATCTTGCATATTTTGCATATCATTTCCATATCTAGTTTAAGGTCATCTTTTAAAGGATTTGAGACTAGTTCCTCATACTAGTTCTTAAATCTCTTCATTGTTCCAATCTTGCATATTCATAGTTGCATTGCATTGGGGATCTATCTCATTTGTGTTTGAGATAGCACATGCACAATCTATCAAAAAGAGAAAATCAAACAAGTAGAATAGCATGCAATTAACTTGTTTTAGCTCAATCTAATGTTCTTATGAGGTCTTGTCAGTTTCTTTGTTCATTCTATGAATCATATGTGCTAACCCACTAACTTTTCATGTTTGAGCTTGCCCCCAAAAGATTGAAGATTTCCTCATACACAGTATCGATCAATCCAGATTAGTTATGTGTAAAGCAAAACACTAAAGTAATGACTCATAAACACATTGACACATGGATTTTTAATGTGGAAACCCTGTTAAAGGAAAAACCACTTGGGACCGCTAACCCAAATTCTTCACTCTTCTAAAGTGAGCTCGGTGAAGAGCCAACCCTGTTAAAGGTTACAAACACACTGTTAGGTGTGACCTTGTAGGAGGATTTAAATAGAATAGTTTGTCACTTGATATCTGGCATCTCTATGATACCTTTTATGACCAAACCATGTGTAGTTTGTCACGTGGTATCTAAAATCTCATGCTATCTTCATGATCAAAACTTTTGATACTCCTTGGAATGTATCTCAATATAGAAAGGATTGTTAAGTCCTGCTCGGTTAAGAGACTTTCTGATCCAATGATTAAATTGAAATAGTAAATGATCCATTCACATATACAAAAATACTTTGCAGATTTTCATATCTATTGTAAGCTCATAATACCTTTCTAATCAATGTATCTTTTCAATACCTTTTCTCCACTTCTTTCTACTTTGTGATGTTGTGCTTCTTTGTTGCTCGGTGTCTGTAGAAATCTTTAGCTCTTTTCTCAGCTTGATTAATCAGGACTATATGAAGTTGTTCTTCACCAATTTCTCTCCAGCATCCTTCTTCTCTATTCACCCCTCATTCATAATGTATTATCTTGTCTCTTTATAGACATAAATTCACCATTTCTCAATCTTTGACTTTCTTATTCTTGGCGTGATCCACAATTGTAGCCAATCTTTATTTAAAGCTTCACTTCAATTTTATCTTGTAGATTTATATTTGACAACTAGAATAAAATAGATTTAAATCATTCTCTTATCTCTAGCTTTTAACTTGTCGATGAAAACAATATTAACAACCAGTTAACTCCTTCTTTAGCTCCTTCTAGCTAAGTATTTTTTCATTTATGAACTTCAGTTCTTTTCAGTGTTTAACTCTTTGTTATCTTTGGTCAACACTTTAGTTCTTCTTGGGCATCTCCGTCGGGTTGTCTGTCCATCGGGTAACACTATGAATTTTTGCTTTTCGTTAATGCTTTTGATTCTGCTTGTCGATAATGCTTTCTCAGGTTTCTTGCTCGGGTATCACTGTGACTTTCTTCTTGGGTTTCTCTGTCCGTTGAAGTGCACTATCCACCAGTGTTTGTATTCACTTAGTGAATATTGATCTTGTATGCATTACTGAAGGCATAACCTTAATATTTATGGTTCTCTAAAGTCTTTGACACTTTTTATATAACCAATCAGTTTATATTAAGTTGGCATCAATGACAGTATAATACACTAATTGATTTAATGTCTTTCATTAACTTTTTGCAGCTTGGTGATCATCAACTTAACATCTTCAAGCATTCAATCAGTTATAGTTCATCAATCTCTCCCTTTGGCATTGATGGAAACACACTACATTATCACACTATATTATTACTAATACAATATGAAATATACCAGTTTTAGGTCATCAATCTACCAATCTTGTTGTTCTATAACCAATACAAATGTCTGGCTCTCGGTAAGCTCATATAGCTTAGATTTGTTTCTTGCAAAGTTCTTTCTTCAATCTTTATTCCCTTCACTAGATAGATGTAGAAGATTCTAATTCTTTCTCTAATGTTGTCTCTCCCTTTGACTATTCCTCTCCTTGATCATCTTTTTTTCCTTTCACAACAATAAATAATCTCTCCCTCATGATACTTCTCTCCCTTACAGGTTACATCTCTCCCTTATGATATATTCTCTCCCTTTGATGGATATTTCATATGTAATCTCTCCCTTTGGATGTTCTTGATATTCTCTCCCTTTGAATAATGATAATCTTTCCCTTTGACAATAATTCCAAAGTAAACTTTGATCATGCCAAATTTTTATGCTTTAACCTTTTTACAATATACTCCTTGAATTTCCCTATCCATCAACAATATAGTGACTTTGGTGTTTGGTGTAGATATGTACATTTACTTCTACTAATGTATCTTTTGCAGTCCATCTCTTTGCATGCATCAACATGAATGATCTTCTGATGATTTATAGGCTGATGTAGCCTCCTAGTCATCTTACTGACCAATAGACAACGGTTGGACCCCTAGTCTCTTTCTCATGTACTCAAATGTATCTTTAGGAAATGGCTTTGTGACTATATCATCTAATTGTTCCTTTGATTGAACATGTTCTAGTATCACCTCTTTGTCTTGCACTTGTTCTCTTAAGTAATGATACTTGATAGAAATATCCTGTGTCTTAGCATGTATGAATAGATTCTTAGAAATGTTTATTGCACTGGTGTTATCACAATAGATAATCACTGGTTCAAGAATTTTCATATTCATACCTTCCAGTAATTGTTAGATCCATGAAATATTAGAGCAGTATGCCATAGCAGCCACATATTCTTCTTTTGTAGTAGATTTTGAGATGCATCCTTTCTTTTTTCTTATCCATGTGACAAGTCTATCACCCATGAAGAATTCTCTCCAGCTGTTCTCTTTCAGTCATCTAGGTTTCCAGCCCAATCAATATCTGTATAGACTTGAAGCTCAAATTTTCCATCTCTTTTATACCATAAGCCATAGTCCTTGGTGTTCTTTAGGTATCTCAGAATTCTCTAGATAGTAGTCATGTGTGACTCTTTGGGATTAGCAGAGAATCTTGTAACTATTCCAACTGCGTGTGCTATGTCTGGTCTAGTATGAACAACATACATTAGTTTGCCAATCATTGATCTATACAAGGTTTGATTTACCTCTTTTGATTTATCTTCCTTTGTCAGCTTACATCCAGTTGCCATAGGTGTTCCAACTAGCTTGGAATCTTCCATCTTTAATATCTTCAGCACTTCCTTGATGTATTTGGATTGTGTAATATATATACCTACATCTTGTTGAAGAATTTGTAGACCAAGAAAGAATTTGATCTCCCCAAACATTGACATCTCAAACTCTTTGCTCATTTCATTAGAAAAGGTTTTACATTACATATCATTACCCCCAAATATGATATCATCAACAAATATTTCAACATTAAAAATATTTCCATCAGTATCTTCTTTTAAATACAGATTTCTATTTTCACTTGTTCTTACAAATTCAATGCTTATGAGATAGGAGGTAAGTCTTTCATACCAGGCTTTAGGTGCTTGTTTCAATTCATACAAGGATTTGTGTAGTCTACATACCATGTTCCTCCTATCTGGATCAACAAACCCTTCTGGTTGTTCAATGTATACCTCTTCTTCTAGTATTCCATTTTAGAATGCAGATTTGACATCCATTTGGTATACCTTGAATCCTATGAATGCAGCATAAGAAAGTAGTATTTTTACTCCTAGTCTAGCAATGGGTGCAAAGGTTTCACCATAGTCAATACCTTCTTCTTGTGCATACCCCTTGCATACTAATATTTATTTATTCCTTGTGACTTCTCCATTCTCCTTTAGCTTTTTTCTAAATATCCATTTGGTACCGATGGCATTCTTGTTATCTGGTCTCAGTACTAATTTCCATGTTCTATCCTTCTCAATCTGTTATATTTCTTCATTCATAGCACTGACCCATTCTTCATTTTCAAGTGCAATATTAACAGATTTAGGCTCAAAATCACAAATTAAACATTTAGTGTTTAGTGACTTACTTCTTGTTCTCATTCCATCCTTCTTGTCTCCTATGATCTGGTTCTGTGGATGGTGTCTTCTAACATACTTGGAAATTATCAGTTTAGTTCTGTGTTCATCATTATGATCATCATCTTGACCTTCATTCTGATCTCCATCGCTTGGAACATCATTTTGAGGATTTTCCCAATTTTCATTATTTGCAGGCTGATGCTTGGGTGCAATGTTCTATTGCTCCAGAGCGATACACTATTTCTTGGGTAGAGTGTCAGGTTCTTCATTGTAAAAAAACCTGTTGTAGTCTTCTGGTTCTTTTCTACTTTCCTCATCGTTTTTCTCTTCATATTCATCTACCCTGATATTTGCACTTTCAATGATCTTGTTAGAGGACTTGTTAAGACATTTATAAGCCTTTCTCTTTGTAGAATACCCTAGAAAGATAGCTTCATCACTTTTGGAGTCAAGATTCCCATTTCTATCATCTATCAAAATATAACATTAACTTCCAAAAATTCTGAAGTAACTTACATTGGGTGTGTATCCATACCATAGCTCATAGGGTGTCTTCTTGGTGTCTTTATTCAATTGTACATTGTTCAATGTGTAGATAGTAGTACTGACAACTTCCATCCAGAATGTTTGAGTGATGCCTTTATCTATCATCAGTGTTCTTGCACAATCAACAATTGATCTATTTCTCCTTTCAGCAATCCCATTTTGTTGTGGTGTTCTTGGTGTAGAAACCTATCTTTTAATTCCATGCTCATTGAAAAAGTTAGTGAAATCATCAAAAACAAATTCTCCTCCTCTATTTGATCTTAATCATTTCAATTCCTTACCACTTTGTTTTTCTACCATAGCTTTATACATTTTAAACATCATGAATTCTTCTGAGTTTTCTTTTAAGAACATAATTGTCATCATTCTAGAATAATCATCAACAAAGACAATGAAATATCTATCAACATAGTAGATCTTTGTTCTCATGGGTCCACATAGATCAGTATGGACTAATTCTAGAATAGCATTAGATGTATGGGATTTCTCTTGAAACTAGACTTTGTCATTTTACCTTTTTGACAATTCTTACACATGATATGCTCGGGCTTTGACATGCTTGGTAATCCTCTTACTTTCCTTTTATTGCTTATTTTAATCATGTTATCAAAATTCACATGACATAATATTTTATGCCACAACCATATGTCTTCATTTCTAGCCATTAAACAAGTAGTATTTATATCATCAAGATAGAATAGGTTACCTGTTGTCTATTCACTAGTTCCAATCAACCTTCCTAATTCATTGAAGATATTTGCCTTTTTATTCTCAAATGCTACTCGATAACCTATGTTATTCAGCTATGAAACGCTCAATAGATTATAATGAAGTCCTTTTAGCCAGTATGCATTTTCACATTTGATTAGGTTATTTAGCATTATAGTTCCTTTACCTTCAACTGGACAAGGTGTTTCATCACCCATTCTTACTGATCCACCATTATAGTACTCAAAAATTTCAAAATTTGGCTTATCACTGATCATGTGCTGAGTGCAGCCACTATCTATAATCCAGACATCATCCATACTAACCTTAGATATGAGTGTAGTCTCTACATACCTTTCTTCTTTGTCTGAATTATCCTTCATGGCCACAAATACCATCTCAATGTCTTCATCAGATTAGGTGTCAGTATCTCCATCTCTGTGATGACATGTAATCGATTAAATGTTTGACTATAGTAAGTTAAAGATGATGCAAGACATTAAATCAGTTAATAGTTTGTATTGTCATTGATGTCAGCTTGATATCATCTATATGGTCATATACATAATGCCAAAATACTTTAGATAATCAATGGAAAAGAGGTTATGCTTTTAGCAATGCATAAAAGTCAAGTATTCACCAAGTGAAAGACTACACCGACAGAGTACACACCATCGGTAAAGACAAAGATAAAAGTCATAGTGATGACCGACAAGTAGAAGATAGTGTTTCCTAATGAAGCAGAATCACAAGATATCTGATGAGATAAAAAGAGTGTTGCCCGATGAGCAAGATCCAATAATGCCTGACGGATGGACATCCTGAAGCTAACTGAAGCTGCACCGATGGAACTGGCAGTTGTCACCAGCGATGAACTACAGAATTGACTGACAGAATAGAGAGATCAGAAAATGACAAAATATCTAGCTGGCAGAGCTAAAGGATAGACTTAACTGGTTGTTTTATTTTTTTTATTTGACCACAGTTAAGTAAGTGATTTGTACAGTTGGCAAGAAGATAACTACAAGATAAATCGGGAGTTAAAACCACAAATCAATTTGGCTAGATTGTTTTTCACGCCAAGAACCAAGAATTAAGGAATATCATGTCTATATAAGAGACAAGCATAATTCATTTCCAAGAGAAATCAGTTCCACAGGGGAGTGAACTGATACAAGATGCTGAAGAGAAACTAATGAAGGATAAACTTCATGCAGTCCTGATCAATCAAGCTAAGGGAGAGAAAAAGAGTTTTGCAGACACCGACAAATAGAAAAGCACAGCATCACAGAGCAGAAAGAGTTAAGTACAAAGGAATTGACTTGATACATTGATCAGAAAGATATTGTAAGTAAATAGATATGAAAATCTACAATTTAGTTGCATTAGAAACAAGTCATTTTGTTTCAGTTGAACCATTTAAGCATTTAGTCTCTTAACAGAGCAGGACTTAACATTCTTTTGTAATTGAGGTATATCCTAATAGATTACTAGAAGGTTGACTCATGATAGTACCATCGGTCTTACCTAAATCCT
Source organism: Thuja plicata (assembly GCA_018584345.1). Taxonomy (NCBI): domain Eukaryota; kingdom Viridiplantae; phylum Streptophyta; class Pinopsida; order Cupressales; family Cupressaceae; genus Thuja; species Thuja plicata. Next base: position 177,581 of record MU226813.1, read on the forward strand.
ATTGACAGTCTAAGAAGAAGGTTGATTCAAGGAGGGTAGTAAGATTAACATAAAGCCTATTGAGAGTCATGAGACTGACTCAAGGATGGTAGCGTAGATGCCAGCTACTTAGTGACAACCTATGTATAAAAATCCTCTAACAAGGTTGTACTCAATCGTGTGTTTGTAACCTTTAACAGGGTTGGCTCCTAAAAGGGCTCACTTCATAATAGTGAAAATTTGGGGTACCGGTCCCAGTGGTTTTTTCCCTTAACAGGGTTTCTACGTTAAAATCCTTGTGTTATATGTGTACGGTTTATTACTTTATTGTTTTACATTCTACATATGCATTTATGGATTGATTGGTATACTCTACATATTTACTGAGTATCAGTAAATATAGTTTACTACTTATCAATTATAAAGGAGAATAAGGATAGACAAGATAAATCGACAGATAGTTATTTATTTCAAGTATTTCAAAGGCATACATCTTGTAGGGACTTAATAATTGGAGAAGTATTGATTGGTGGATTAAAGTTTAAATTGGATAAAGATTAAGGCCAATGATTCACCCCCCCCTCTTAGTTATTACTAACAATTGGTATCAGAGCTTTTGTGCTTAGAAGGAAGGTTTCAATACCTAAGTAAAGATCACAAGATGAACAAACGAGATGTGCCCAAGTTGAACAAGGACAACTTTGCTACATGGAAAAGCAGGATAAAGCTTCAGTTATCAGGTATTGGAAATGATATTACTCAATACTTAGATACTGCATATGTGTTTCCTATAGGACCATTGACAGTAGATCAATTGAGAGTAAAGCATGAACATAACTGCATGGTTATAGAACTCTCAACCTCACTCTCTGATGCTTAATTTGAGGATGTGAAAGATTGCAAAAATGCAAAGACAATGTGGGACAAGTTAAAGCTTGTACATGGAGGTGATGCAAATGTTCTGAGAGCCAAGGCAGAAAGCCTTAGAGGAAAATTTCATGATCTCAGAATGAAAGAAGGTGAAAACATCACACAGTATAGCACAAGAATAAAAGTATTCAATGCTATATGAGGTGTTAGAGGTACACTTGAAGAGGAGACAGTGGTAAGTAAAATCCTAAGAACCTTATTTCCCATATATGCTATTAGAGTCTCTGCTATTCAAGAAATGAGAGCAGTAGCAAATAATATAGTCACTCTTGATAGCCTGATTGGTAGACTGATTTCATTTGAGATGAATAACTTTGATAATAGTGTCTTACCAAGCTTAGATTCTACATTCAAGTCTTCCATAAGAATAAGCAAATCTAGTCAGAGACACTCATCTAGAAGAGAAAGTGAAAGCGAAAGTGAAGAAGAAGATCTAGATGAAATTGAAGCACTCATGGCAAGAAGAATGCTAAGAGGTAGAGGTAAATACAAAGGCAAGTTACCACTTGTATGTTTTAATTGTAAAGAGATTGGACACTTTGCTGCAAGATGTCCTAAAAGAAAAGATGACAGAAATGATAACAGATCTTTTGAGAAGAAATCTGACAGAGGTGATAATAAATATTACAGAGGTTACCGACGATCAAAAAGAAATGATACTCGAGTTTACAAGGATAAAAGCAAGAAGGCTAGCTATCTAGTTGCTTGAAAAGATGAAGATACTAACACTGAACTAGATGATGATATCAAGATAGTATTTGTAGCTGTGAAGGATGATTCAGATTAAGATGAAAGGTATGAAGAAACTACACTCATGTCTAAGATTAGTAAAAATGATATCTAGATTAAAGATAGTGGTTGCACTCATCATATGATCGGTGACAAAGAAAAGTTTAATACTATTAAATACTATAAAGGTGGTACAATAAGAATGGAAAATGATTCTCTTTGTCAAATTGAAGGTAAAGGAACAGTAATGCTGAATAACCTGATTAAATGTGAAAATGCTTATTAGGTAAAAGGATTGAATTATAATCTATTGAGTGTTTCTCAGCTGAATAATTCAAGTCATAAAGTAGCATTTGAGAATAAGAAGTCAAAGATCTTCAATGAATCAGGAACACTGATTGGTATCGGTGAACAGACCAAAGGTAACTTATTTTATCTGAATGATACTAACCCCACTTGCTTGATGGCTTGAAAAAAAGACATATGGTTGTGGTACAAAAGGTTGTGTCATGTGAACTTTGACAACATGATGAAGATATGTAGGAAAAGAAGTGTAAGAGCCTTACCGACGATGACAAAGCCAGAGAACATCATGTGCAAGAATTTGTCAAAAAGGTAAAATGACAAAGTCTTGTTTCAAAAGAAAAACCCATACATATGATGATATTCTAGAATTATTCCATATTGATTTATGTGGACCTATGAGGAAAAAGAGCTATTATGGAGATAGATATTTTATTCTCTTTGTTGATGATTATTCTAGAATGATGACAGTCATGTTTCTAAAAGAAAAATCTAAAGCATTCAAGATATTTAAATGGTATAAGGCTATGATTGAAAAATAAAGTGGTAAGGATCTCAAATGTTTGAGATCAGATAGAGGAGGAGAATTTATATCAGATGAATTCACTATTTTTTGTAATGAGCATAGTATAAAAAGACAGGTTTCTGCACCAAGAACACCATAGAAAAATGGGATTGCTGAGAGAAGGAACAAATCAATAGTTGATTGTGTAAGAACACTGATGATAGAGAAGGACATCACCAAAATCTTCTTTAGGGAAGCTATTAGCACTTCTATCTACACACTTAACAAAGTACAATTAAGAAAGGACTCAAAGAAGACTCCTTATGAGCTATGATATGGTAAAACACCCAATGTAAGTTACTTCAAAATTTTTGGCAGTCAATGTTATGTCTTAAAAGATCAAATAAATGGAAAGCTAGATGCCAAAAGTGATGAAGGTATTTTTCTAGGGTATTCTACCAAAAGAAAAGCTTTAAATGTCTACTCAAGGCTTCTAACAAAATAGTTGTAAGTGCAAATGTAAAGATTAATGAATTTGTAGAAAAGAATGAGTTGGAAAGCACAAAAGAACCAGAGGACTACAAAATTTTTGTATACAATGAAGAACCCATCACTTTACCCGAGCAACAGTACTTAAATCCAAAATAACAAAATGTTGCAACTGACGGTCAGAATGTTGTTACTGATGGTCAGGATAACAATCAAGATAATGTGCAAGGTAATGAAGATCAAGCTAATATGCAAAGAGTTGCACCTATACTTGCAAGATATGAAACAAGGAACCATCCAGAGGACCAAATCATAGGAGATAAGAAAGCTGGTACAAGAACAAGAAGTAAGTCTTTAAACTCAAATTACTTAATTTGTGAGTTTGAACCAAAGTCTGTCAATGCTGCACTAGATACTGAAGAATGGATAAGTGCTATGAATGATGAGATTGAACAGATTAAGAAGAACAAAACATGGTCACTTGTGCCAAGACCAGATGACAAGAATGTCATTGGTACAAAATGGTTATTCAGGAACAAACTGAATGAGAATGGAGAAGTCACAAGGAATAAAGAAAGACTAGTATGCAAGGGGTATGCACAAGATGAAGGTATAGACTATGGAGAAACCTTTGCACCCATTTTTGGGCTAGAAGGAGTAAGAATTCTACTTTCTTATACTACATACAAAGGATTCAAAGTATATCAAATGGACGGCAAGTTAGCATTCCTAAATGGAATACTTGAAGAAGAGGTATACATTGAGCAACCAGAAGGGTTTGTGGATCCAAACAAGAGGAACATGGTATGTAGACTTCACAAAGCCTTTTATAGATTAAAAAAATCTCCCAAAGCCTGGTATGAAAGACTTCATTCCTATCTAATAAGTATTGGATTCATAAGGACTAGTGAGAACAGTAATCTTTATTTAAAAGAAGATACAAATGCCAACACTTTGATTGCTAAAATATTTGTTGATGAAATCATATTTGGAGGCAATGATATGCTATGCAAATAATTTGCTGATGAGATGAGAAAGGAATTTGAGATGTCTATGTTTGGAGAGATCAAGTTCTTTCTTGGTCTGCAGATCATTCAACAAAGTGAAGGTATTTTCATAACACAGTCCAAATACATCAAAGAAGTTTTGAAAATATTCAAGATGGAAGATTCCAAACCTATTGGAACACCAATGGCTATTGGATGCAAATTAACTAAGGAAGACAAGACAACAGAGGTAAATCAGACTCTATATAGATCAATGATAGGGAAACTCATGTATGTTGTACACACTAGACCAGATATTGCACATATAGTAGGAATTGTTGCTAGATTTTCTGCTAACCCTAGTGAATCACATATAACTATTGTGAAAAAAATACTAAGATATCTGAAGAATACTGAGGAATTTGGCTTATAGTATAGAAGAGAAGGCAAATTTGAACTAAAAGTGTTTACCGACACTGATTGGGCTGGAAATCTTGATGACCGAAAGAGCACAACTGGAGGAGCATTCTTTATGGTGACAAACTTGTCACATGGATTAGCAAGAAGCAAGGATGCATCTCTCAGTCCACTGCAGAAGTAGAATATGTTGTTGATGCTGCAAACTGCTCAAACATTGCATGGATCAAATAGTTGCTAGAAGGTATGCATATGAAGATCATAGAACCAGTATTTATCTATTGTGATAACACCAGTGCAATAAATATTTCCAAGAATCCACTCATGCATGCCAAGACTAAACACATTGCCATCAAGTATCATTATTTGAGAGAACAAGTTCAAGAAAAAGAGGTCATACTTGAATATGTGCAATCAAAAGAACAATTGGCTGATATCTTCACCAAGCCACTACCCAAGGATACATTTGAGTACCTGAGAAAATGACTAGGGGTCAAACCCATGTCTACCAGTCATTAAAAGGACTGAAGGTTGCATCAGCCATATGTTAATAGAATATCAATCATGATTGATGCAAATAGAAGCTGAACTTCAAAGCTACATCTATATACAGAAAGGAATATATCAGAACCAAGCACCAAAGTAGATTGTTATATTGATAATGGATAAGGGAAATTCAAGGGATATATAATGGAAAGAAGAAATTGGTTGACAAAATGTCAGATATTTGTAAAATATTTGTTTGGCATTATTGTCAAAGGGAGAGAATGTATCTATATTATCATCAGAAACTATTCATTATCAAATTACTCCAAATAGAGAGAGATCATATCCAAAGGGAGAGAATTGGTATAAAATTTGCAAACAAAAGACAAAGACATCAAAGAATCACAACAGTCAAAGAGGACACAACACATGAGAAGAAGAAAAAGTAAAACTGTGAGAACCAAATATAAGCTTACATAGAGCTTACCGACGATCAGACATTTTATTGGTTATCAAAACAAAATGTTTGGTAATTTGATGAATCTCAACAATTGTATTTCATATTGTATTAGCAATAGTATACTATGATAATATAGAATTTTTCCATCAATGCCAAAGGGAGAGATTGATGACATGTAACTTATTAGATGTTTGACTATATTAAGTTAAAGATGATGCAAGACATTAAATCAATTAATGGTTTGTATTGTCATTGATGTCAACTTGATATCATCTGTATGGTCATATATATAATTCCAAAAGACTTTAGAGAATCAATGGAACAGAGGTTATGCTTTCAGTAATGCATAAAAGTCAAGTATTCACCAAGTGACAGACTACACCGACATAGTGCACACCATCGATAAAGACAGAGATAAAAGTCACAGTGATGCCTGACAAGTAGAAGATAGTGTTGCCCAATGAAGTAGAATCACGGGATGCCCAACGAGATAAAAATAGTGTTGCCTGATGAGAAAGATCTAATAATTCTTGATGGACAAAGATCTCAAAGCTAACTGAAGCTGCACTGACGGAACTGGCAGTTGTCACCAGCGATGAACTACAAAATTGACTGATAGAATAGAGAGATTAGAAAATGAAAAAATATCTAGCCTGTAGAACTAAAGGATAGGCTTAACTGGTTGTTTTATTTTTTTTATTCAACCACAATTAAGTAAGTGATTTGTATAGTTGGCAAGAAGATAACTACGAGATAAATCAGGAGTTAAAACTGCAAATCAATTTGGCTAGATTATTTTTCACACCAAGAATCAAGAATCAAGAACTAAGAATTAAGGAATATTGTGTCTCTATAAGAGACAAGCATAATTCATTTCCAAGAGAAATCAGATACACGGGGGAGTGAGCTAATAGAAGATGCTAAAGAGAAATTGATGAATGATAAACTTCATGCAGTCCTAATCAATCAAGCAAAGGGAGAGCTAGAGAATTCTGCAGACACCAACAAATAGAAAAGCACAACATCACAGATCAGAAAGAGTTAAGTAAAAAGGAATTGAATTGATACATTGATCAGAAAGATATTGTAATTAAATAGATTTGAAAATCTGCAATTTAGTTGCATTAGAAATGGGTCATTTTGTTTCAGTTTAACCATTGAAGCATTAAGTCTCTTAACAGAGTAAGACTTAACATTCTTTTGTAATTGAGGTATATCCTAACAGATTACCAGAAGGTTGACTCATGATAGTACCATCGGTCTTACCTAAAGCCTATTGACAGTCTAAGAAGGAGGTTGATTCAAGGATGGTAGTAAGATTAGCATAAAGCCTATTGACAGTCATGAGACTGACTCAAGGATGGTAGCGTAGATGCCATAAACTTAGTGACAACCTATGTATAAAAATCCTCTAACAAGGTCATACTTAACCATGTGTTTGTAACCTTTAATAGGGTTGGCTCCTAACAGGGCTCACTTGAGAAGAGTGAAAATTTGGGGTACCAATCCCAGTGGTTTTTTCCCTTAACAGGGTTTCCATGTTAAAATCCTTGTGTTATATGTGTATGGTTTATTACTTTATTGTTTTACATTCTACATATTTATGGATTGATTGGTATACTCTGCATATTTACTGAGTATCGGTGAATATAGTTTACTACTTATCGATTATCAAGGAGAATAAGAACAGATAAGGTAAACCAACAAACAGTTATTTATTTCAAGTATTTCAAAGGCATACATCTTGTAGGGACTTAATATTTATAGAAGTATTGATTGGTGGATTAAAGTTTAAACTAGATAAATATTGAGGCCACTAATTCACCCCCCCTCTTATTTATTACTAACACTCTATTGTCAGCTAAGTAACAAGCTTTCTTCCCTTTTTCCTTATAGTCTCAGGTATCTCTTCTGTCAGATTGTCACTTGTTTTGGTAATCTTTGTTGTCACTTCTATCAAACTTATTTTCATATAATCTATCATTACTTCTATCATATTTTCTTTTGTTGGGACATCTAGCAGCAAAGTTTCCAATCTCTTTACAATTAAAACATACAAGTGGTAATTTACCTTTGTATCTACCTTTGCCTCTCTACAATATTCTAGCCATTAGTGCTTCAATCCCATCAAGATCTTGGTCATCACTATCATTTCTCATAGTGTGTTTATGACTTGACTTACTTATTTTTTAAGCAGATTTGAATTCAGACTCTATAGATGGTAAGACATTGTTATCAAAGTTATTCATCTCAAATGAAATTAGTCTACCAACTAAACTATCTAGACTGACATTATTTTTTTCTACTTCTCTCATTTCTTGTATAGAAGATACTCTAATAGCATATATAGGAAGTAATGTTCTAAGGATTTTACTTACCATTGTCTCTTCTTCAAGTATGCCTCCAACTCCTCTGATAGCATTAACTACCTCTTTTATTCTGCAGTTGTACTGAGTGATATTTTCTCCTTCTCTCATTTTTATGTCATCAAATTTACCTCTTAGGATTTGTGCCTTTGCTCTTAGTACATTAGCATCTCCTCCATGTACCAGCTTCAATTTGTCCCACATTTTCTTTGTAGAGGTGCAGGTTTTGACATCTTCAAATTCAGCATTAGTGAGTGAGGAAGCAAGTTCTATCATCACAGAATTATCCTCATGATTTTCTCTTAATTTCTCAAGTGTGTGAGGTCCTATAGGAAACACATATTCAATATCCAATTATTGAGTAACATCATTTCCAGTACCTGATAGGTGGAGTCTTATCCTACTTTTCCATGATGCAAATTTGTCCTTGTTCAACTTGGGAACATCTTGTTTCCTCATCTTGTGATCTCTCACTTAGGTCTTGAAACCTTCCTTCTAAGAACATAATCTCTGATACCAATTGTTAGAATAACTGAGAGGGGGGGTGAATTAGTGGCCTAAAAAATATTCCAATAAATTAACTCTAAAACTTATTACCCCACTTATAAGCCTCTAGTTATCTTCAATCCTACAATATGAATGCCTTGAAATAATCTCATCAAATAATTAATGCTCAGAGTTTACTGTTAAACCTTATTCTTTATCTTTACCTATTAGCAGTATTTCATTTACCAAAATACAGTAAATTACTTAGTATATACCGATCAATCCAAATTAGTTATGTGTAATGCAAACCACTAAAGTAATGACTCATAAACACATTGACACATGGATTTTTAACGTGGAAACCCTGTTAAGGGAAAAACCACTTGGGACTGGTAACCCAAAATTTTCACTCTTTTGAAGTGCTCTTGGTGAAGAACCAATGATGTTAAAGGTTAAAAACACACTGTTAGGTGTGACCTTGTTAGAGGATTTAAATAGAATAGTTTGTCACTTGATATCTGGCATCTCTATGCTACCTTTTATGACCAAACCCTGTGTAGTTTGTCACATGGTATCTAGCATCTCATGCTATCTTCATGATCAAACCTTTTGATACTCCTTGGGATGTATCTCAATATAGAAAGGATTGTTAATTCTTGCTCGATTAAGAGACTTTGTGATCCAATGGTTAAATTGAAACAGTAAATGATTTGTTCACATATACAACTACATTTTGTAGATTTTTAGATATATTGTAAGCTCATAATACCTTTCTGATCAATTTATCTTTTTAATAGCTTTTCTCTACTTCTTTCTGCTTGGTGATTTTGTGCTTCTCTATTACTCTATGTCTGTACAAATCTTTATCTCTTTCCTCAGCTTGATTGATCAAGACTGTATGAAGTTGTTCTTCACCAACTTCTCTCCAGCATCCTTCTTCTCTATTCACCCCTCATTCATAATGAATTAGCTTGTCTCTTCATAGACATTAATTACAACTTCATGAGATTGATTTATTTAACTACAATTCTATGGAAAAACATAAACAATTTAAACTAAAGAATTGCAATTAAATCACTAAACATCTCATGGTTCTCTAACTAGTATGCTAGTAAAACTCTCAGCCTTAATCTCTACTAGTGACAATCCTAAAATGAGAAATTGATAAAAGTATATGCCTAATATAGCTCAATTCTCTCTCAAAATGATGATTTGTAATCCAAATTCTGATGAAATGCTCTCCATAATGCTCAATTTGATATGAAACTCTCAAAATTCTCAATATTTCTATGAAATTGCCTATAGGTTTGATGCTTTGCATTTGAATTTTCTAGGATATGTTGTGCTTAAAATGGGTTGTATTTATAGCAAATTCCCAAGTGTAGGGGATAGAGTCACTTGATCATGATTAATCCTTGGTTGAGTGAAAGGCTTTGAGATGGTTTAAAATGTGGGGACAATTTAAATGATTGTCTCAAAGGTTTGGACAAAGGGACAAATTTGAGTGATTGAGATTTAAAGTTGAAAATGAGTGATTGAGATTCAAATTTAGGAGTGATCCATGTGCTTTGTATTCTCAATTCCCATTGGTTTCTCAAATTCATGTTGAAGGGTATTAGGATTATTTAATTCAATCAATTAATTAAATTAGCCATGTAGGGATGAATAGGTTCAATTTGATTTTTGATTTAAAACTATACAATTAATTGATTAAAATCAATTATATAATTTTGATTGATCCTTTTAGGCTTATATTTAATTATTTGATGTCATGGTTAATTAATCCTTCGATTTAAATTTATTTTGTCCATTTTGATTGATAAATACCTATTTGAATTGATTTTAATCCATTTTGATGAAAATTAGAGCATTTGGATGAGATTTATAGATTTGGATGATTCTAGGACACCTGCCCAATTTTACGTGTCTCCAAATGCCCCTCTTTGAATTGATGTGTGAAGTGCATTGATTAAAAGAAAATTGTATGTTGTGATCAATGATTAGATACTTGATTAATTGATTGAACTTATCTGATTAATAACCTGATTGATAACTGATTGATTTGAAACTCTGATTTGATTGATAAAACCTGATTCACAACTGATTTCAAACTCTAATTTGATAAGATACACAATGCCCCACTGATAAAAGTTTGAATTTTTAATGCCCTAGATTTTGATTGATATTTGATGCAGAATACTGATTTAATCATATGATTATGCCCCCTAGGGAAATAAATCGAAATGATTTGGATGATTTGATTGATTTTGGGAAATTTTGATTTGTTTCCCGATAAAATCAGTTTTAAAATGCCCTATTCATGAGAGAAGTTGATGAGAACAACTATGATTGAGAAAATGTTGTTGATGTTTGAGATAAGGTTGATGATGATTTGATATCACTTGATGTCATTCATAATCACTTGGTTGATGTTGTATTTATGTCAATCAGATAGGATAAGTAGGTTGATAGATTGATTGGATAACCTGATAATTCACTCTCAAGATCTAGAGAGACAAACAAATGGATTGATTTTCCTTCCTCAAGATCTAGAGTTAGGAAATTTGATGTGCTCAAGATGAGTAAATGGATGATATGATAAATGATTGATGTTAGATGATCAATTGTATGATTCAACTGATTGATATTTGATTGGATTGGATTTGATGGGAATATTGAGGGTGGGAGGCGGATGGATAGGGGCATTTGATATGATTCAGGTGAAGATGTGATTTAGGTGATGAATAGAATTATTTTTACCCTAGATGATCAAATGGTGAGGTTGCCCCTAGGTGAGTAGATGTATATTGATGATATCCTTGATGTAGCATTGATCAATTTGATGGATCAGATATTTTAGGACATTGATTAGGAATTTAATGATGTAATCATGATTAACTTCCACCCCCTTGATTAAGGAAAATCCCATTAAACATGCAATTGATCTATCATGAAAATTCGATGCAATGCAACTAAATGTCACCAGCTTTTTGCGAAAGAAATGCAAAAGAGATATATTTTCACCATTGAGCATTGTGGAACTAGGAGTTGATACAATCCTTACTGGTGCCACTGTGACCATAAGAATATGAATATGGCTTTCATCTCATTTGGTAACCTTTTTAGGAACCTAGTACAACCCTCACTAGTTGAATGACCAACTATGGGAGTATGAATACCGGTTTCATCAGATTCAATGTTGCAAGTGGATGTTGGTATTAAGATATGGAAGATCTAAATATCCAAGGTATCCTTTTGTGTAAATGAACAAAGGTTAACCCTCCTTCCTATATGAATGTCTAGGATGATTCTTTGATGACCATGTCATTAGACGAATTCACAAAAGTTGGTGGATCTTCCTCAAAATAGTCACACAAAAGTCAAGAAAAACATCATGTCTCCATCATCGCTAATCTAGTTGAAACATCATTTATTAGCTAAAAAGAACATGACTTGAAAAATTCAATGAAAATCATCAAAAATTTTAAGTGTTTTGCAATGTATCAATATTTCCAATAAGAATTCCAAACATTCTGATCATTTTGGTGTTGTCAATTTTTAATCCTGATAAAATAGGTCAATGAAGGTCAAGGATTAAATTATGCAATAAAATTGTTTAGGTTGAATGATGATATCCATCAAAGGTTCCAAAATATCTCTCCTCTAAAATTCTAAAAATCTGCTTCTGTCGTGTGACCAAAATGTAGCACTTATGAATCCGTTTGGTATCAAAAACCAATGATTTGCCCCCAAGTGATAAGTGAAACCATGTAAATCTTGGGAAAATGAAACATAGTATGTGAAAATGCAGCTGAAATACTTTATGCAAGATTTTTTTTAATTTTTTTTAATGTTTTTGGATTTTTAGAGATTTTTTTATTTTTTAGAGATTTTTAATTTTTTAGATTTTACCATCTCTCAAACAAGATCACATTGGTTTTCCCCTAATGTCTCGCAAGGTATATGTTGGCAAGTTGACTCCTAGGGAGTATATGGCTTATTTTGTGTTGTCATTATGGCAACAAAGTCATATGAAGTTTTGACAGTAAACTATGAAGTTAAAATTGACTAAGTGCAGAAGACAAAATAGAACAGTGACTTGCAGTCGATCAGGGCATCAACGCATGTGTGTACGACCACATCAGGATATGCGTGTTCAGACTTAAGCTCTATGGTATGTTATTATGCTTACCTTATACACATATGGTATGGAATGGTAGTACGAAAAAGTTATAGAAAGAACAAGTACACTAGCAATTCAGAATACAAAGTATGAAGCTGACTTCATGATTTTGATTAGCGTATAATATTTTGTTATGTAAAGGATAAGAGCCTATTGTAATAATATTTTAATCATGTATTTAACATTGTTGTAAACATGCTTAAGCCAATTTATTTGGCATTGTGTATTATGTTTTTGGGCCGACTAAGGTCTTGTTTATTCGCGTCTATTCAGGTATAAACATATATATATATGTAATGCAAAGATACATTTGAAGTGTCATAGAAATAGTTAGAGAAGATGTATAGAAGAGAAGCATGAAGATATTTGTATGAGATAGAGCCCTTAAAGAGGTTAAGAGAAAAATTGCATAACTAGAACTGATCAAACATCTATGTCACATACATCAGTTCACTTTTGGATATAGTGCATATCTATTATCAGGAGGTTGTAGCCTTCTTTCTCTTTGAGCAGTGAGCTCTTGGACAGTGAGTCCTCACTCCTAACATGGTTGTTTGTAAAAGAATCCTAATAGGGTCAGACCCTTAACTAGGTCATTGTACTCACATTGTAAAGGCTTCTTCTAACAGGGCAAAGGAACTTTAACAGGTTCATTATACTAGCACAATATTTGTGGGTACTAATTCCCACTGGGGTTTTCCTCTAATCAAGGTTTCCTCGTAATCATATCAAGTATTATGTGTTCTTGTGTTAAGCTTCATTGGATGTATATTTGATTTATATTTAAGTTTCTGAATTCGAATAATTAGCTAAACACTGATTCACCCC
>MU226813.1:197036-212044 GCA_018584345.1 Thuja plicata
AAACACTAATTCCCCCCCCCCCCCCCCTCTCAGTGTTTCCAACAGTATAGGACATGAGGGATGAATTTTCAAGATGATGGATTAGAAATGGAAAGGTCATTAATGGATAAAGAATGTGAATGTGACCCGTAGGACCATCTCCTCAAGATTACCCAAGCTAAGGAAAAAGGATATAGCAATGTGAAGCATGTTTTGGATAAGCAATGGAAGCCAATGATAATGTTCTAGATAGCATATAGGATAATGACCTGATGTCATGAAAGTGTGTAGTCCAAAAGAATGGACATGTCAGGAAGTTTTTGATAGCAATTTTTTGCATTTTATGTTCTTGATTTTGATCAAGACCAATGGATCAATTTGGGTAAGTATGAATGAGATAACATGATTAGGAGAAAGGGGTGATGGAGGCTATGAGGGGATGATTTTGGGGTTATGGAAAGACCGCTTAAGAATAATGAAGGTGGATTGGGGAGAAGAAAGATCATGATAGGGTAGCATGGATGCAACAAGTAAATAAGTTGATGGAAAGGATACTGGATTTCAAGATACCTGATGCTCATCGATGTGTTAAACCTTGTCAAGACCAAAGGTAAAAGAGGGAATATGCATGCAAGAGAGATAAATGATAGGAAGATGCAGGATAGCATAAATGAAACTTGCCCCCAAGTGTAGAGTTCAAGAAGGAGGAATTATGCATGATGCATGTTTGCCAGGTTTTCATCATTGTACTTGCCCAAGGTGCCACAAGAAGTAGTTTTCACCATAGGACAGATTTATTTCTCTTTAATTTTGCTACCAAGGCACCAATTTACTAGTTTTTCACCAAGGCACTTTTCTCTTTTTCAATTTTTTTATTTTTTTTTATTTTTCAAAATTTCCCCAATATTTGGCTCTTTAAACAATGCTCTTCTGAAAGATATGCTATAATAAACCATGAATATGGCTACGATGCTCAAAGATATTGATAAGGTGATGATAAAGGACACATATCAAGGATAAGGGTAGATGGTTGTGAAGGTTTTATGCCATAGATTAGATAAAAGGGATGGAAAGATGGAAATTATGTGTTGGATAATGAATGTGAGGATAAGAAGAAGATATGTTGTGGATGGAAATGTTGGCAAGATCAACTTTGACACACACTTTGAAGGGTGGCGGAATGATAGAGGAACAATGGATGAATTAGGTAAGGATGTAGCTAAGATAGTGGATTCTGGGATATAGGAACCTGAAGTAGACTTGGAAAGTGAAAAATGTTTAGAAGGAGATGGAATCAAAGCCTTTGGAAGCTTGAATGTCAACTTTGATTTTTATTTTGTGTGCAAGTATTTAAAAAGTGACTTGGGAATCCACATAGTCTTTGATTTTTATTTCTTTTGCAATGATTTTGAATGCATTTCTTCAATGAGGGATTTTGGAACCCACATTTTATTTGATTTTTCTTTTTTCTTGGTGGACTTTTGCAGCCTTTTGGATATTACCTTTTTCTTTGTGGAGCTTTGTGGCCTTTTGGATATTTCTTTTTTCTTTTCATTCACATGTAAATTAGATGGGACATTGTGATTTTTATACACGTGAATTCTTGGATTTCTGATTTTTTATGTTACACATCCAAATTGCTTCCTAAATACTTAGGAATGCTGGGTGAATGGGAAGAATATGGAGGGTTTATATGGATTGGTGATTGGACATTATTCAAGTATGTATTCTTTCATCTATCTTGGTACATGGTAGGGTAAGTGAATGGAGAGTTAGGAATAGTAGGTATGGTTGATGGAGGAATATATAGACCTAATATGGATGGAAGGGATTAAGACTTTAGTTTTGGGACATAGGAACCCAAAATGGATTTGGAGGATGGTGAAAGCATATGGTTATGTTTGAATGGAGGGAGATAAGGTGTGAAAGGGATATCAATATCTTTGTAATGAGCTTCATTTCTGAGGCTCTCATCTTTAATATTTATCTTTATACCAATAGGCTCATGAATAGCTTTCATAGGAATAATTTTGATAGGATCAATTGAGATTTCAAGGGATTTATTCTCATGCAAGGGATTTGAAGGAATGATGATTGCTTAAGGTGAATATGGAGGATCATGACAAGGAGTTGATGGGAAACTTTGATCTTGACAAGGATCTTTGGGTGGTGTAGAGAGGGTATTTTTCTCTTGATTTTCAATATGTTCATTGGAAGTGGTGGAAGGGATATCTTGATTTTTCTTGGGAAATGGACTAGATATGGAGCTTGGAAGAGTAGCTTGTTCTTGAGCTTAAAGGATATCATCTTGGAATAAATGAAAGGGTTCAAGGGGATCATAAAAAAATATGGGACCTTCATCGTCATGAGGTTCTATGGATATGGGACCTTCATCAAATATGGGAGGAGATTGTGTAGCATCTTGATCTTGATCTTTATTGATATTTTTTTCTTCAAAAAATTTATTATCCTCTTGACATAGAGCCACTTCTAAGGACAAGGTAGATGTTTGGATATGTGTGGGGAATTTTTGGAGGAATTATGGAGAATCCTTTTGAATAGGAATTGAAGCACATGGAAGCTTAGGGTCTATGATCTTTGAAACATGGAAACAATTTGCAGAAAGATGTAAGTTAGCTTGGGTTTGTTTTAGAGGTAGCCCTTGAGGGTAGACATAGTCAACATGGAAAGTATTATCATTAGGCTCACTCTTTAATGGATGAATTTTGGGTATTTGTGAAGCTTTGTGAGATGGATGAAGGATGAAAGGAGTAAAGGCTATGGGAGAAACCTTTCTAGATAGAGGTTTGTGCATTAAATATGCTTGAGAGTGGTACCTTGCTCTTCATTCTCTTTATTATCTTGATCACAGATAGAGTAGTCATGAAATTTACTTTGATCCAAGATAGGTTTGTTGTGCTTAAATGCTTCTTTTTGTGGAGAAGATGAAGATACAGATGGCCCATCATCATAAAGAAAAGGGAAAATTGATCTTAATGATGGATTTTTAGATAATGTATCCATTTTTTTTTCCTCATCCTTCTTTAAGGTTGATATATCATCATTATGAGGAAGGGTAACTCCTAGTTGAGCTAACTTTAAGAAATATACTTCTTTATCCTTCTTCAAAATTTGTTCCATGATTTTGAGGAATATGGGATCTTAGGATGCTTTCAATATTTCATCTTCATTTAATTCATCGTATAGAATCTGATGGAGATTTTGATAATTATTCATCACCATAGGATTGATTCATTTCTCAAATAGATTCATCACTATAAATTTTTTTGTAGAATATGATCTATTTGTTTCACTGACAAAGAATAAGTCTGAAAAGGGTATCAAAATATGATTTCAAAATTGTTCCAAACCCTAGGGAAATGCCCCATGTTTTCCCTTCTTTGTTTTTGGGCATCACTTGCCTGTGTGTAGGTGTGACTTAAATGTTAATAAGCGTCAACTAGAATTTATGTAGGCGGCACTTTGCAGTTGAGAAAGAGGCTTTTGCCTATTGATAGGTGTTGTGTTAAAGCTTCCAAGCGTCACTTTCCAGTGACTTACACGGTGTTTTATTTTTTCCTGGCATTGTTTCAAAGTTGTAGGCATTACTGAACTTTCTGTAGGCATTGTTTAAGTGATCATACGCAGAATTTAACAGATCAAAGTTATTTTTCTCTATTTTTTTTTTTGATTTTAAAATTTTAAAGGTTATGATCAAGCCTGTTAGTTGATATTATTGCTTGAAAATAAAATACAAACTCAACACACACATCAAGTTTGTATCATGTCCCTAAAACAACACTACGTGTATGTTTTCGGTCATTTTCACAAGTATAAAACAAGAATAGATTCCACGTAATCTACCTAGAGTTAGATTTGGCTTTTAACATTTGGCTCTAAAAGGTAGCTTGATACTTATTTGGGTTTTAATGAACACCTCCATTTTAAACTATGTCATGTTCTTTTATCCCCTTGTGGGCTTCCCACACGTACAAAAGTATGATTTTACGCAATCCCGAAGGACTACTCGAGGAAGTGAAGATAACTTGCACACAATTTAGTCACCTTCCCATTAAGGAAGAGTGTGTTTATTTATAGTGGGTTGGATAGTATCATGGCTTAAGAAATTGTCTCCCACTTTGGGTTGTTTCCTCTCACCGTCCTCGTAAGGCAATTCTTGGGAGGTAGGCCCTCTAAAGCTCTACTTTAACTAGCATGTATATGGAAAGCGGAAAATGAACTTAGTCCAACAAGTTTGGGAGTTTGATTCACTCAAAGAGTGAAGAGCATATCCTTATTGTATTTCTTTGTTCCAAACACTTCAAGCACTATGATTCTTTTTCAACCTTGTTACAAAGAGGTTCTTAAAATGGAAGTGTGTGGTTCAATTTATCCTCCCTTTCTTTCTACCACTTCAAACGTAGCATGTTTGGCTTTTTCATCAACTTACAAGAAGTTGAGAGCATATGCCTAATTCTTTTTTTGAAATGGACGATAATAGGGTTTTCCCTACTTATACTAGTTTAAATTGAAATGTCGCAATCTAAGAAAAAATAAGCTTGATAAGTAGATTACCTCTTTCGAAGCTAGCAAAGGCTAGGCACTTTTTTGAGGATTTTGTTTTTGCTTAGTTTTCAACTCACCTAGTGGTGATAGTTCCCACTCCAGCTCCTCCAGCAAGTTATTCAACACAAATAATCAAAGTGAAGAAAAACTTGCAAAAGCACAAATGCAATTAAGTTCTTTCTTTAAAATTTCCAAAAAAAAAAAAAAACTTGTAAGAACTTAGAGCATGAACTTAATTGAGAGTTGGAAATTTTTTCTTCTATGCACTACTAAATTTTATGTAGTGCTCATACAAGTGTTCTTCTACCTGTAGATTCTCTAAAATAGAAGCATTATGAAAATATTTAGAGTGTTTATTAGAGGCTCTTACCTCTTTGCTTTCCTTTGTAACTCTTCTTTCTGGTTTATGTACTTTTGAATGTCTGTTCATCTATAGGAAACACACAGACATAGAATTAGAAATCTGAAATCAATGATTAATCAACAAAAGAATATAAAAAGTAGCAGGTGGAATTTAACAGCTAGCAGGCATGATTTAAATATTCCTAGATGTTATTTAAAACTACATAAGTGTTTCTTTCCTGCGAATTATGCGTTATTTAACTCTGCTAGGCATAAAACTTTAAATGATAGGCGTGACAGAAAATAAAAATTAAGTGAAACAAAAGATAGTAGGCGTCATTTAAACATTTTCATGCGGCTTTTCCAAAGGCACAAGAGATTCTTTACTATCACAGGCGTGATAATTTATCTCACAGGCAGCACAAAAATAAAGATAGAAATAGAATGATTTCTTTAGGTGTCAGTTAACTTTTGGCAGGCGTCGTTGAAATGTGTATAGGCGTCACTTCCCAAAAAAATGTAAAATTTGCACAAAAGTGAAGAAAAACACATATAAAACTTTGAAAAATGATGATTGAGAGGCCTAAAGCCCCATGGTGGGTGTCATTTGTGTGTGAATTAATTACACCTTCATGAGATTGATTTATTTAACTATAATTCTATGTAAAAACATAAACAATTTAAACTAAATAATTGCAATTAAATCACTAAACATCTCATAGTTCTCTAACTAGTATGCTAGTAAAACTCTCAGCCTTAATCTCTACTAGTGACAATCCTAGAATGAGAAATTATAAAAGTATATGCCTAATCTATCTCAATTCTCTCTCAAAATGATAATTTCTAATCCAAATGCTCATGAAATGCTCTCCATAATGCTCAATTTGATATGAAACTCTCAAAATTCTCAAGATTGTATTGAAATTTCCTATAGGTTTGATGCTTTGCATTCAAATTTTCTAGGATATGTTATGCTTAAAAATGGCTTGTATTTATAACAAATTCGCAAGTGTAGGAGCTAGAGTTACTTGATCATGATTAAGCCTTGGTTGAGTGAAAGGATTTGAGATGGTTTCAAATGGGGGAACAATTTAAATGATTGTCTCAAAGGTTTGGATAAAGGGACAAATTTGAGTGATTGAGATTCAAAGTTGAAAATGAGTGATTGTTATTCAAATTTAGGAGTGATCCATGTGCTTTGTGTTCTCAATTTCCATTGGTTGCTCAAATTCATGTTGAAGGATATTAGGATTATTTAATTCAATCAATTAATTAAATTATCCATGTAGGGATGAATATGTTCAATTTGACTTTTGATTTAAAACTATACAATTAATTGATTAAAATCAATTATATAATTTTGATTGATCCTTTTAGGCTTATATTTGATTATTTGATGTCATGGTTAATTAATCCTTTGATTTAAATTGATTTTGTCCATTTTGACTGATAAATGTCCATTTGAATTGATTTTGATCCATTTTGATGAAAATTAGAGCATTTGGCTGAGATGTGCAGATTTGGATGATTCTAGGACACCTACCTAGTTTTCGGTGTCTACACCCTTTAACCATAGTCCATCAGCATCCATAGAGTCATCCACAATGTTACCTTCTTTGTAGATATGTTTCATAGTGAAACTATCCAAAGTAGCTAGAAGCACTCCAATATCCTTTATAATGCTCTCCGCTCTCCAACTAGTTGAGGAAAGACTTAAAGTGGCATCAACAAAAATCTTTGAGTCACCTTCAATTTCAAGACGTTTAAAACCTATAGAAATAGAAATTTTGAGGCCCCACAAGAGAGCCATACCCTCCACTTGATTCATAGTATACTCTATCAGAGGACCACCAAAGGCAATAATTAACATACCTCTATGATCCTGTCATGCCCAAAACTAGGGCAAAACACACACACAATTTTTTTTAAAACACATAAGTATGTACAACTAACAATGGTTGAGTTGGAAAGGTGATAGCATGGTGGAGTTAACCTTCAACTTAAAAGGTATATACATAGATTGAATTAGGGTCATACCACAAACAGATGCAAAGTTGGAGCATCAAATTGTTCCACGGGTTACATGAACGCTTAACTCAGGTTGATCTAACTCGGATTCCATGTTTAACTATGTTTAGTATCATGATGATAGTTAGTTGTTATGAACATATGTTGAATTAGGTTGACCTGGTGCTTACTTAATTCCTAACCTAGATTACAACTTAATCCATTCAAATCTAGTTCCAATTTTCTTTCAACATTAACTACTAGCTCTAAACCTAGTCTAATTAATATTCTACTCCCTTTTTAAACAAACATACATGAAACATTTATCATTTGACATGATTAAAATTTAATAACAATTTCACTATACCAAATAACTATTAATTTAAATCTAATAGCCAAAATCTAATCTGATTTCCTAACCTACCAATATCATTTCTAATTAAATTCTCCCCCTTTTATGAAAACACATGCAATCCTAATTCATTAATCCCCTAACAAAACAAATTTAAATTAAGCTTTAATAAAACAATTAAATTATCCTTTAATAGAAAATTTATATTAACTTCTAACCCCTTGAACACATAAACAATATATTCCAATTAACATAATGAATTTTAATTAACCACTAACTAATTTCAATGATTCAGTTTAATTAATTAACCATTATATATAAAAAAAGACTATAACTCTAAAGGCTGATTTTAAACTAATAATTCAAAATACACCATAGAATCAAATTATACCTATATAAAATACTACACAATTTAGAATTAAAAAAATAAAGGAATAGATCATATTAACTAACTTAAACTATCTACTAACCACCTACTAATCTAATCTAACTACCTACTAATCTACTAACCTAACTACCTACTAACCTACTAACCTAACTACCTACTAACTCCCTATCCCATCACAAGGGACAAATCAACAAGGGGTTGAATTCCTAAGGGAGGAATGCAGGCCTAAATGACTTGGTTTGGGGGCCCACCACCTAACTTACCCTATCCCAAACAAGAAGTCTCGCATGCCTTGGACAAGACAGCAAGGAGGTGGCATGGTTTTTAAGCAAGGAGGCCCCTTTTGAAGAAGGCAAACGCATGATGAAGGGTGAGGAAGGGAGTTGACCTTGGGAAAAGGTTTATGACATGTCAGAAAGGGAGTAGGAAAAATGGCGCAGGCTTTGGGTAGTTCAAGAAACATATTTGCAGCCCCAAAACATTTTTGTTCATTTTCAAAATTTACACAGTCCTACGCCCAAGCAAAGAGGTAAAGAGGTGAGGAGTATGGTAAAGGTGGGGCCCACAGAAATGGGTAAAAGTGCAAGGTGAGTTTAATTAGAATTTAGGATTTAATTTCAAGGTTACGCTAGTGGGATTAGGAGACTAAATTAATTATAGAGAGAGCATATTGGGAGAGGAATATTCTCTATGGTAAGGAGAATATTTCCTTTCCCATACAAATTTTAGAGAGCATTTTTGCTCTAAAATCTGGAAATTGTCATGGGCCTAATTTTCTTTAAGCCCTTCCATGTTGATTTTCTTGGTTTAATTTTTGTAATAGATCATTGTATGAATTTGGATTGATTTATTAGAGCAATATACTAAGAGGACTAATAGTATTAGTTGATTTTTACGTCATCATACCAACTAGTTTGATTTGTTAATGTTATCAAGGTTATTTCTTCTTCTCAAGAATTGAGATTGAAATGGAGATTTTAATGTAGAGAGTTGAATCTATGGAGATGGAATAGAGACTTTCAAATAGAAAATGGAGTCTTCCAATAACTTGAAAACTTACAATTACATACATTATGGAGATTTCAAGATTCACAAATCCTCAAGATTTTTATGATATGAAACTATTATATTGTCTTTCTCTTTCAATATTGGATATCCCTCTAACATGAAAGATTAATTTCTTTTTTTTTTCTAAGGAATAGAATGCAATATGCATGAACTAAAGAATCCTTCCTTTACATTATGGTAATCTTAAAAAATACAATTGCACATCTTCAAGATGGTAAATCTATACAATACATGGATATTATGCAACCTTTCTTCCTTTAATGAAATAATTACATAAAGAATGAGAGCTCTTCACATCTATCTTGAAAAAACTTCCAAAATAAACATTACAACACTCAACAAGAAATTAATCTCAATGCAAAGGAGTAACCATGCAACATTGAAGTTGCTTACACACAACTACACCAAAATAGAAATTTCTTCCAAGCTTCTTTCACCATCATCTTGACTTCAAAACCTGTAAATTTCATGAGGGGAACCATGGGAAGCTCACCTCCCAACCAAGGTCTCAAGGAGACCACCCCCAAGCTTAGAGAACCAAGGCTAAATCGGTAATATATCCAAATTCTCACAAAACATCATATATGCACAAACAACAATTAACTCCCAACCAAGGCTTCACAAATGAGTTTTCCAAACCCATTGAAGTAGGGTGAAGGTGGGCTACATTGACATTTCTCAACATATACACATTTCTCAAAAAGAGTTTTTCCATGTCTTTCCAAGGCTACATTGACATTTCTTCCATATACACATTTGGTCATTTCTATAACAAAAACAATATTTACAATATGGCTTCATGGAGCCCATACTCCATGAAATTATCCCTTTTCTCCAAGAGAAGAGACTCTCACTATAATGGAGAGTCTAACTAACCCCTTAGCCCAAGGCCACTTCTTCCCTTCCCAAAGGGTGAGTAATTCCTTAACTCCTATGAACAAAACTCCCAATCTAAAAGAATAAGAAATGATACAAAATTCAAATACATTCCCAACCCAACACATGACAACAAAATCTACATACAACAACACTATACAAGATAATAAAAGTGCATGCAATATACATATTCAATTCATAATTAGCAACATTAATCAATAAGTCGAATTAAATTCCTAATTACAATTTTCATGCAAAAATGTTTCAAACATAAAAATTTCATAATCGTCATGACATAATATCCATGAAATAATCAATTCTAATCATGATCCAACCTTCTCATCAATTCACCTATCTAAACATATGTAATCAAAATCAACCACATGTTCTAGGTCTAATCCTTATTAGAATGTAATCCATACAATAGAATCATCATCATAAACATAATTTCTCAAGTCTTTGTCAGGATAATCAAAACAAGTGTATCAATATATCAAAACATAAAGTATCAAAGTGTGATCGATCAGCAATGCTATGGTGGGTCAGGGTGAGGCCTCACAAATCCCTTATGACTCCATTGCTAGCCTCAACACCATGATTGGTAGAACCATCAAAATTTAGTTTTTGTCAGTTAGGCCTCAGAGGATTCCACATTGTACCTTGTCTAGACATAGCTTTGGAGTTGTCAAACTTGTCAACATCCTTTGACAAGTTCTAGGATTTAGCATTACTCTTGTCCACAGTAGCCAAGGGAAAACCAATAAGTTTATGTTCTCAAGTAACAGCTCAATGCAGGAATGGAAGACAACATCCGGGCATAACTCAACATCCCTGAATAGTTTTTTGTTTTTTTCCTTCCATAACCTCCAGAAAACATGGGCTGGGATTTTCCACAAAAGTTTCTTAAGGAGGGGGTGGTGCAAAGGAGGTTTCCAAGACAAAACAAACTATTGAATGTCATATCCAAAAACAAAATATAGATTAAACTTTAACATGACTTTTTGCTAAAAATAAGAGGCAAATTTGCAATGAATAAATAGGTGGTTGATACTTTCCTCCTCCCTCTTGCAAAGGATGTTAGAAACACTGAGAGGGGGGGTGAATCAATGTTTGCCTATTAATTACTTTTCAGTAACTTAAACATAAATCAAACATACATTGAATGAAGCTTAACATAAGAACTCATAACACATGATATGATTACGGGGAAACCTTGTTAGGAATAAGGTGTCTCAACCTTGGGTAATTCCTATTCTTATTATTTGTTTTTTAAAATGTATTTTCTTGCAAATAATGTAATTAAGTGTGAGTGTATATGTCTAGTTGGCATGTTGATGTGTCAATCAACTTGATGTGTCAGCATCTTGAATTGTGTGTAAGGAGATCATGGCTGAAACAGTTATGATAGATACTGATGACACGTAAGAGCTATTTCTAGGAGATTTCAATGACAGGTGAAGACATACAAGACATGTGGAAACTGATAAAGTTGAGTACTTTACACTCTTCCTCCTTTTTCTCCCAATTGTGGGGTTCAAGGCATCGCCTCGAAAAAAATTTTAGGGTTCCTATTTTCTCATAGAATGGTAGAACCCTAATATGGCTATCCTTGAAAGTTTCCCTAAAAAGGAAAGTGCATGATATAAGTGTTTTTTAGGGTTACAGGAAAAGATATGAAAAGAGTGTATTATTGGTATGATCTGGGGCTACTAGATTTGTCTTAGAGTGTCGATTGTCTCCTAAAAGAACTTGCATTGCAAGTGTGTTGTAACCATTGTGTTCAAGATAATACATTGTGCAGGTTTTGGAGTGCTGGGGTTTTTTACTGAAAGATTTTCCCCAGGGTAAATCATTGTGTCATTCTCTATTTTCTATATGCATGGTATGTGGCTGTAATATCTTTGTTAAAGTAGTTAACAAATCTAAAATTGTAAGTATGTACAAGAATTTGCACAATACTTTCCTATAGAGATTAGTGTAGGAAGCTATTTTCACACCTGAGTTTCCTTACAAACCTTGATCAGAGGAAAACCCCAGTGGGAATTAGTACCCACAAATATTGTACTAGTATAATGAACCTGTTAAAGTTCCTTTGCCCTATTAGAAACAGTCTTTACAATATGAGTATAATGATCTAGTTAAAGGTCTGACCCTTTTAGGAGTCTTTTACAAAACCATGTTAAAGGTATATGGCTCACTGCCTAGGCTCACTTCCCAATAGGATGAAGGCTACAACCTTCAGAAATTTGATATACACTATATCAAAAGTGAACTGTCCTGATGACACTATTGTCTGATCAGTTTTGTGTATGCGCGAATGCTCTTACTCTCTTAAAGAGAAATATAATATACTAACTTCATCATACTACTCTTCTATGTCTTCCTCTTACATAATAATTGACACTTGTAACATAAATTTACGTTACATACTTATATGTTCATATCCAAATAGGTGTGACCCAAAAAAAGACTCTAGTCGGCCCTAAAAAAAAATACACAACGCTTCCAATCAAGTTGGCTCAAGCATGTTTACAAAAATTCTAATTACATTATTATAAACATATAATCAAAGGCACTTAGTTATTACATAACAAAATAATTCACACTGATCAAAACACTAGTCGGCTTCCATGCTCTGTCTTCTGGACTGCTGGTCTATTGATCTATCTATAACTTCTCTATACTATTGTTCCCTACTATGGATGTCTGGATGTACTATGTACACATGTCATAGAACATATATATGAATGCACATAAGCTGACACGATCTCTCGCATGTGCATTGATGTGCTGATCAGTGAATATCTTAGTCTGCCTTGTTTCCATATTTAGTCATTTTTTCTTCTGAGTTATCTTTGATAGAAACTTAGTATAAATTTGTTTCCATGATGACAACAAAAAATGAGTCATGCATCCTCAGGAAGTCAACTTTCCAACAATCTCCCCCTTTTTCATTTATGGCAACAAAGGAATGTGGCCAAGTTTCTCAAAATAACTTAACACAAAAAATAACTGTATATCATAACATCTTATTGATATATACATAAACTACTTCTCATATATACACATTCTATATTACTCCCCCTTTGACATTACTGACAAAGGTGTACAAAAACTTGTAAGTCTTCTACATACTTACTCCATGTAAACTTTAGGGTACATAATCTGAAGAGATTAGATCTATTTCTGCCAAAATACTTTCATTGCATCAACTGTCTATAGATGCGCGCATAGGGCGTATGTCAGTTTCTCCATTTTCATCAGATCCATGCAAGGACCTTGATCATATGTTGCAATGGTGGAATCAATTTGTTTGCTGTTCTCATTTAGGACTGCTAGAGATGGTGCAAGTGCATTTCTCAACTGAGTTTGTTGGACTCTTATCTTACTGATTTCCAACTTAACTTTCTCAATCTTGTCCAAATAACCTTGATAGACATTATTGCATATGTTCATGTCTTGTGTGGAAGTCTCAACTAATTTTCTGATGCTGTCCACCATGATTTCTACCTCTTCAATATTTTTAATGTGCTCAGAGGTGAACTTCACTCTATCCATGCAGTTTGCTATGACTTTCTTTCCCTTAGCTACCAATTCTTTCAATACGGATTGCCCAATATTTAAAGACTTTAGGTCTAAGGTAAAGTTATTTACCAATTCATTCAGTCTCTCCTTTTTTTATTCATCTTTTGCAATTCTAGTAGCTGAGTCTACTAGGCTTGTAAAATGTGATTTGAAGTTTGTTAGAATGCTATCCACATCTTCAAGTGATTGAAATTTGGCTACTTTCTTGTCTGCAAGCACTGTGTCATTCAACATGTTCACTAATTCCAAAAAGTGAGGGTTCCTCATCACTTGTTTCTCTTTTTCTTTTTTCATAGCAAGAAAGTTGATCTTGATTAGGTCTTCTTCTCCCCATGCATCCAAAATTGTTGAATCAAGAGTTAACCTTGACAACAATGAAGTAGATGGTTGAGTGGATGGTGAGAATGTAAGAAGTATTAAAATAATGAAAACAAGAATATGAATTAATCCAAGAAAATGAAATGCAAGAAGGAGTTTACCATAATCCAAATGTGAGATAAAGTTTTCAAGATCAATCACCAAGCACATGAGAAACTCCAAGAATCCAAAAAAGAGCCAAGAGATTTTGGTAAGGGGAAAAGTAAAGAAAAACCCCTTTGTGAATAATAAGAATATGGAAAAAAATCCTATGGATGAGACCAATAAGCTCAACATAATAATGAGAGCAATGAGAGATTGAGAGAAGAAATGAGAGAGAGGAGAAGATTATTAAGGCAAGTGTGTGAGAAAAATCTCTTAAGTAGAGATGAGTGGAGGAGTTTGGATGTAACTCCCTTCTCCTATGAATGCCACATTCATATTGTGTGTCTGACAAATGTGTGATTCCTCTTAAGGAGGAATATATATTTTCCTTATTAAAGGAAATACAAAATAGTGACATGTCCTCCAACTTGGACTAGAGGACAAATACAAATAAGGATACCTTGGTTTATCCCTTAATTACATATTTTCAACCAAGGAAAGATTATATTCTAACACCCCCCTTTAACTTTACTTGGGGGATTTACATCAAGGGAATTAAACCCAAATTTTTACAATGAGAGTGAAATGTCTCTTTACAAAATCTACAACTTGGTCTTCAATATAGGGAAGAGATTTGATTTTCTTGATCCAAGTCTTGATGTAAACTTATTAAAGTAATAAGACATGTGAAGATAAAGTGATTCCATAAGTGGGCCTTGAAGATTCACCTGAAACAAAGAAACATAGGAACACAAACCAAGGAACCTATCCACAAGAAGAATATCATCTAATATTCAAGTTAGTGTAACTTTGAAACTATAATATCAGAAAATATTTTTAAGAAAATGCATGAGATATCATCAAATAAAGGAGCTAAACATGAAATCAAGATATAACAAAAGGTCAAGGAACCAAAAAGAACAATCATGCTCTTATCTCAAAATAAATATGCTAATGCAGAAATGAGGCATGCATAAACATTGCATCAATCACATGGATATAGATAGTCCATTAATGAGTTACTGTAATTGAATGGGTAGCTAATCCATAACCTACATGACTCATGATCTAAGCAATGAAGAATGAAAACTCATCACATTAGTAAGGTTGAAAATAAGACCGAGGGAGAAGAAACCATAATCTGAGTAGAACATATAGCTCAAGCACCAATAAGTATTTGAATTGATTAGCCAATCATCACTACATTTATGAACCATAAGCAATGAACCATTAAGGAGATGATAATTTAAACCAAAATTAAGATTTACATAAATTGAACTAAGGATTAAGAGAGAGAGAACCATGTACCATATACCTACCAATCATATGAGAAATCAAACAAACTTCAAGAAGGATTTCAAGAACAACATCTTCACCAAAAAA
>MU226813.1:217839-228901 GCA_018584345.1 Thuja plicata
TTTTCAATTTTATCTTTCAGAGACATATTCTCTTCATTGATCTTTTTGATCATTTTCCCTAAATCACTTGTAGAACAATCTTTCAAATCTTTTCTTAATTTCTTGATAAGCATTTGTGAGCCATCAATTTAAGTCTAAGTTCTTCATTTTATTTTGAGGATCTATCAAGATCTTCAAGAGCTTCTTCAAGATTATTTTTTAGATGTTTTTCTTCTGCTGAGTCCATGATATCCTCAAGTGGTTAAACTTTCTTTTAGAGGACCAAAGCTCTGATACCAATTTTTAGAAACACTGAGAGGGGGGGTGTGAATCAGTGTTTTTCTATTAATTACTTTTCAAAAACTTAAACATAAATCAAACATACATTTAATGAAGCTTAACATAAGAACTCATAACACATGATATGATTATGGGGAAACCTTGATCAGAGGAAAACTTCGGTGGGAATCAGTACCCACAAATATTATACTAGTATAATGAACCTGTTAAAGTTCCTTTGCCCTGTTAGAAGTAGTCTTTACAATATGAGTACAATGACCTGGTTAAAGGTCTGACCCTGTTAGGAGTCTTTTACAAAACCATGTTAAAGGTATATGGCTCACTTCCTAGGCTCACTTCCCAATAGGATGAAGGCTACAACCTTCAAAAATTTGATATACACTATATCAAAAGTGAACTGCTATGATGACACTATTGTCTGATTAGTTCCGTGTTTGCGCAAATGCGCTTACTCTCTTAAAGAGATATATCATATACTAAGATCATCATACTTCTCTTCTATGTCTTCCTCTTACATAATAATCCACACTTCTAACATAACTTTACATTACATACTTATATGTTCATATCCGAATAGGCGCGACCCAAAACAAGACTCTAGTCGGCCCTAAAACAAAATATACAACGCTTCCGATCAAGTTGGCTCAAGAATTTTTACAAAAATTTTAATTACATTATTACAAAAATATAATCAAAGGCACTTATCCATTACATAACAAAATAATTCATGCTAATCAAAACACTAGTCGGCTTCCATGCTCTATCTTCTGGACTGCTGGTCTACTGATCTGTTTGTAACTTCTTTGTACTATTGTTCCCTACTATGCATGTCTAGATTTAGTATGTACACATGTCATAGAACATATATATGAACGCGCATAAGTTGACTTGATCTCTCGCATGTGCGCTGATGTGCTGATCGCTGAATATCTTTGTCTGCCCTATTTCCATACTTAGTCATTTTTCCTTCTGAGTTATCTTTGATAGAAACTTAGTATGACTTTGTTGCCATGATGACAACACAAAATGAGTCATGCATCCTCTGGAAGTCAACTTTCCAATAGAGGATACACCTATTTTCCAAGGAAAAGAATATTTTGAGAAGATTAGATCCCAAGTCAAGATTTTACCATGCATCACCGCCTACCAAAAGAAGTTGATCTTGGAAATGAGATGCAGATTCTAGACTTTCTTCTAGTAAATAGGGTCCCCCTGATATTTTATAAGTATATTTGATAGTGAATTCCCCCAATTTAGTAAACGAACAAATCACTTTTTCAGATTTGTTAAAGAAATGAATTATGATACCTTCCAAAGTAGTCATGAGGTCCTTTACACTATTGGATAACTCTGGTTTGTCAGCCAGAAGATGGGACACATTTTTCCATTTACCTCCTAGATCCATGTAGTTGGTGATACAAACTCCTACCCTTTTCTTAAGAGTATTCTTTTAAAAGGATAAAACTCCCTTCTTCTAGAGGTTTTCTATCCATCCAGTTATCTTCCTAGAATCTGATATTTTTGTTGTTTCCTAATTCCCACTTCAAACCCAATCTCAAAAGGCTCCTACATTTTAGAATGTTTTTCCAGATCTTGGATCCTTGAGGCAGCCCTCTAGAAAAAAAGGCTTTAATAAATCATTCTTTTCCAAGGTACTTAGCCTCCATAATTATGCCCTAGTCTGCAACACCATTCAACAACTTCCAAGCATTTTTTGTCATAAGAGCTTTATTCAAACTGAAAAGTTTATGTATTCCAAGCCCCCCAACCTTTTAAGAAAACACACCTTGTCCCAATTTTCTAAGGCCATTATTTTTTTCTCCTATATCCTAGTTCGTAAGAAGGTGCATTAGATTCTTTCCAACCTATCATCAATCGAACCATATATTTTATAAAGAGATAGAAAATACATAGGAATCCCTTGGAGGGAAGCCAAGAGGAGCTAATGTTTACCAGCACTGCTCAAAATCTTACCCTGAAAAACAATCAATTTATTTTGGGTATGTTCTAAAATAGAATTCCAAAAATCTAAAGTAACCTCCTTGAAAATAATAGGAAACCCAAGATAAGTGTTAGGCAGGTTGGCCAACTGATAGCCTAGGATATCAAGAATTTTAGTCTGCAAGTCACATTTAGTGTTAAAGAATAAAGCTTTTCTTTTTTTATAATTAATACTTTGAATTGAAGTAGAAAAATATTTATCTAAGAGACTCTTCCATTCTCTAGCCTCAACAATTGATGAATTTCCAAAGAAGAATGGGTCATCAACAAACTATTGTAAGATTGAGGGGGGGAGTGGAGGCAAGCTTAACACATTTAATTCTTCCAATCACAAAGAGGTGCATCATACTATGGCCAAGGACCTCAGAAACCATAATGAAAAGGTAGGGGGATAGGGGATCACCTTGTCTCATTCCCTTACCAGCCTTGAATCTTCTCCAAGGCACACCATTGACTAACACAAAAAATCTAACAGTTTCAATACATTCAGTGATAATATCAACAAGTTTCTTGCTGAACCCTAACCCGATCAAAAATTTATATAATAATCTCCAATTCACTTTGTCATAAGCTTTATAAATATCCAACTTAAATTACATACCTACTTCCTTTCACTTTTCCATATAGTGAATGATCTCATGAGTAGTAATAGAAGCATTAAGTATTTTATGACCATGGACAAACCCCTTCTGATTGTGACTTAAAAACTTGTCCAGGAGGGGCTTCAACCTATTCACCAAAATCTTAGTAAAGGTATTGTAGATCGTATTGCATAGACTGATCATTCTAAATTAATTCATAGACTTAGGGTCTTGGATTTTAGGGACAAGGACAATATAAGTGTCATTGAGTTTTCTTGGTGGGTTTCCCATCCTAAAAACATCCTTATCAACCCTAGTGACATAAAAGCTAATTATGTCCCAGAAGTCTTGAAAGAAAGAAGGGGAAAATCCATCAGGCCCTTGGAATTTATAGGCCCTTATAGAAAAGATATTAGATTTAACCTCTTCCCTGGTCACTTGAGAAAGGAGATCATTATCATCCCTTGATATAGATTGGGGGAGGTGGCATAAAATTTGATTATGCAATTTTTCATGATTACCATTATTATTATCTAAATATAATTGTATGAAGAAAGAAGAGGCAATGGTGCCCATTTGGGTTTGGTCAATAAATTCCTTCTCATTTTTATCTAGTAGACTCTTGATAGTATTCCTTTTTTATGTTTTCTCTCATGCCTATGGAAAAAGGAAGATTCGTGATCTCCCTCCCTCAGCCATTGAATGCGAGATCTTTGTTTGGGGTAACTTTCTTCATTGGCCAAAAAAGCCTTCCATTTATCCTTGCACTCCTCCACCTTAATATCTAAGGAGTGAGAGGGGTCCCTGAATGCCATTTGATATTGAAGAGATTTCATTCTTGCACCTAACTCTTTTTTCTTAAAGTTGTCTCCAAAATTGTCTCTACTCCATCCCTTAACCTCCCTTCTAATGAACTCCAACTTCTTAGTAAATTGGAACATAAAAGAACCTATAATAAGTGTGGACCACCACCCCTTAATAAGGTCCCTAAATTTAGAGTGATAAATCCACATTATCTCATACCTTAAGGGGCTGGGGAAAGATCTAGGCTTAACCAACTACCTCAGAAAAAAGGGGGTTATGATCAGAAGTAGTCCTAGGCAGAGAAAAAAGAGTAGAGTTGAGCCCCAAGTGCCCAGAAGAAGAGATTAAGAATCTATCAAGCCTAACTTGGATAATATTCTCACCTTTTCTATTATTAGACCAGGTAAAGGGTTTACCTTGTAGCTCAAGATCAAAGAGGCTCATCATGCTGACAAATTTAGAAAGATCCCCCATGTTGTCAGTGTAATCTATTGGAGGTCCCAGTTTCTCTAAAGGGAACAAGGGGGAGTTGAATTCCCTAGCAAGAATGTACTTCACATTCAGCTCTTCCATGATACTATTTTTAATCTCCTCCCAAATAATTCTCCTACCCGATCGGTGGTTTGGAGCGTAAATGTTAAAGAGGTTCTATTGGACCTCATCCACTTTGAAAGTGGCCGCTAAGTAATTCTAAGAGAAAATGTGAGCTTCCCCATCTACCCTAGTCAGGTCCCACAAAGTAGAAATTCCTCCAGAACCACCAGCCGACTTAGAATAAAAGAAAGAGGCCCCAAGGTAGATATTCCCCACAATCTTTGAGAATGTGTTGAAAGACATTTTAACCTCTTGGAGAAATAAGATATCAATATTGTACTCAAAGATATATTGCTTAATAGCATAGTATTTTGGGGGACTATCTAGTCCCCTAATGTTCCAAGAGAGGAATGTCATTTCTTACTCTTCTGATTAAGGTCTAGGATTAATTTCATGCCACACGCAATCTCCCTTGCAATAAATTTCTTAAGGGTTCTAATTGTAATTTATTATTTTGGACATGTTAATATAGCTATGAATATCTCTTTGTTTTGAATATTCCTCTAGGTAGTTGAATGTAAAATTTCGTTTCAGTAGTTTCAATTATTTTATGAGTAGATTTATAAAATTATTGTAAAGGTTTTCTCCATACATTTTTTTCAGATTTCATATGAATCAACATATTTAGAATATGTTGATTTATCTTGACAAATTCCTTGTGAATGTGTAGCTTTATTTGTGAGTTCTATTCAAGGAATGGATTAAAGTTTACTTGTGGGTTACAATGAATCTAGAGATGATTTGTGGATTGTATAATAATGGTTTATGTAATAGCATAATGAGTTGTATTATTGTTAGGCATTAATGCATAGAGAATTCACTAATTTGAAGTATATGTCGTCTAGGTTTGCATTCTCAATTAGGATTTAACTCCATTTTTGTTGGATAAGCATTGGTTTGTTAATGTTGTCTAAGGCTTGTTTTAGAAACACCCACTTATGAAATTTCCTTTACTTTATGGTCTGGGTATGGGTTTGAGTTTATTTACTCTCAATTGTTCTTGAAAGGTATAAACTAGAATAGAGACAATTATGGAGTTACTATTTATGAGTTCTAGAAAATTTCTGAGATTTATCTACCTTATGTGTAATGCTTGTTTCTGGTAGTGTTTCATCCTTAAGAATTACAAAGGGGGTTTCCACCTGGGTTTTGCAGAGCCCAAAGTGTAGGACAATTTTCTAATTTCTTGAGTAATCCTTGTCAGTTGGCTAGTGGTTTCATATCTCTATTGAAAAAAGAATACTAATTCCTAGGTAGATCTAAATCATCAGCTAGAACAACCAACAAAATGGTGACTCTACTGGGGAGTAGAGGTGTAAAATAATTTTCATCTATCTTGGATTCTTTGGTGTAATTTGTAAATTCAATACCTAGTTGAGTTAGCCCATCCAAGTCACCAAAACAATGGTGACTCTACTGGGGATAAGATGTAAATAATCTTATTAAAGAATGTCCTAGAATCTCTGACATTGTAAGTTACCCAGTTGAATTAGAGTCAAGAAAAGTGAATGACTATGAAATTTGTTTCAGATTTGAAAATTAGTAATGTAAAGGAGGTTTGTAGTAGCATATGTGAAAAGTATGTGTGACTATGACATTTACTAAAGGACCCAGAATAAATTCAAGCTTTAAATATCTTTTTCTATTTAAAATTTTTCATCTAAAAGGATGTGGCGACTCTAATGAAGAACTTGTTCAAGATTTGAAGAAAACCTCCATGTCTACAAAATTCAATTACTGCTACAATTTGTTTCCAGGTATTCCTTGTGATCTTATAAAATACAAATATTCCCTATAAGGTGAAAATAGCACTAAGGAAGGGAAATTGTTGTAATGATTTTCATACTTCTCAATTTTATCTGCATTATTTGTACTATCAGAAGTATGTATGTTCTTTGGGCTATATTATTTAAATGAGATGTCAAATATTTTCTATATGAGAATATATTGTTTGTTCTTTAAGATATTTTTTCTATAGAAGAGCTTTTCTAAGAGCATTGACTCGTGATGTATGAGCAAGTTATGTATCCTCATATGGTTCCTAGTAGGACCATGGTTTGTAATCAACCACTATTATGTAGTTTGAAAAGAGATTTCAGTATCGGAGGATATAAACCTTTAAATTTCAAAGGCATTGATGGTTACCCAAATGCCATACCAGTTGAAATCAGAAGTGAGCTTCCATAGTTTGGTGGATATAAATTTGAGCCAGTGTCTGAACATCTTCAACATTTCAGTAATTTAATAGAGGATTATAAAATAGAATGTGAAGATGTGGTCATGAAATTTTTTGTAAAGACATTGAAGGAAGATGCAAGAGAATGGTTATCTCATTTGTTACCGTGTTCAAGAAACTCATTGGATGAATTCAAATTAATATTTATGGAGAAATTTGGTGAGAAAATTTGTAAGTTTTTAGTTATAAATGAATTTATGGTGATTCATATTCAGAATGATGAATTGGTTCCAAGTTTAACCAAAGATTCATGAAAGGAATGCATAAGATCCTTGAGAAATGCAAACCTTAGGATGTAATGGCATTAATGGTATATCTTGGTGCATTTGACAAAAATATGAGCTACATATTAAAAAGTTAAAATGCAACAACCTTGAATGAAGATTTTTAGATAGCAATGAATTTTTAGATTGTTTTTATGGAGGAATAGAAAGAATACTTAAGCCCATGAATAAAGAGAACAACTCAAATCTTGTGAATAATCTTCAGAATATTGACCATCTTTCTGTCCTAAACTTGGTTTTATGTTAAAGGGTTGGTAATGTCTTTCCTAGTGATATTCATGAGCCACAACATGCTAAAATTTAAAAGAACAAAGAAAACAAGTTTCAAATCTGAGTCACATCTCATGTGCCTATTCAAAATGATATGTATTGAAAACCATATAATGATTATTTTCTTGAAAATAGTACCATATGTAAAGCAGATTTTTCTGGTCCTAATAGTGCACAGTTGACCAGTGCAAATTTCAAGTTGCTTCTCAATTCTCTTGTTAGAAAAATATTCATGATTGGGCATACATGGATGGTGTTGTTAAGCCTAGATGTGATCAGATTGGTCTCACTAATTCTTTTGAGGAATATAGCAATGACATGTCAAAAATTCATCTACAACCATTTGATGTAGACATTTCAAATAAGTCTCCCAAAGATTATGATGCAAGTAAAAACTAAATGTGGCATGCAAGGACTATGTGAGTGTGATCATAAATATGAGAGTGTGGAAGGAATGATTTATAGTGATCATACTAATGAGTATGTTTAAAATTTATTACCATGTGAGGTCAGTAGGGATGATGACTCTTCAAATTTTTCAAATGACGAGGTTGATTTTTAGAGTCCACTTCTTTGTGATAGTACTATTGGTAGCCAATGCATAGATGGAAATTTTTCAACTAATTTTGATTCTAATAGATATTGTGGTCACTTTTTAGATGAACAATTTGTGTCATTGTCAGCTGGAAGTAGCTCTCAAGAATTTTTAAATTCATTATTTATGATGGTGTAGAGATGGATTAGATGACTGTATGTTGTAATTTGTATGAAGGTGGATTCCATGAGGTTTCTTATCCAATGTTTGAAGAGATTGATATATCTTCATATGATTCAAGTGATGTACCATCTTGTCTTGTGGATGATCTTAATGATCAGGATGTTTTGTCAATACTTAGTGATCTAGAATGTTGTTATGATGTAAATTCAAATAAGGATGAATGCAATACATGTGGTTTAGAGTGTGGTTTGCACAAGGGTGAGGGAGCTCTTGGATCTCGTCAAGACATTATATTTTTCCCTATCCAAGAAGGGAAGTATGACTTAGAATCTAATCTATCTGATTTGTATAAAACTAATGATGGTGTATCTAATATAGAAGATAGTTTCCCAAATGTGTGTGATGAAGGTATAATCTTGAAGTTGATATCACTGTTGAATGGAGATACAAAAAATGTAGATAATGGTTCATATCAAGTTGTTTTAAAGCATGTAGACATAGTATAAATCTCAAATTTATGGGAGCAATAGTTAAATGATGGGATGATCAATATGGGTGATCATGATTGCTTTCTCTTCTATACACCAAGTCAACTGGATGATTATATTGTGAAGCCTGATAATTCAAGAGATGAACCAATTGTAAAATAAAAAATATTTGTGCATGATAGATATTTTGAATGTGTGTATGGATCATACAAAAATGAATCCAAAAATTTTCTATGCAATATGCAATATTGTGATGCTTTTCAGTGTATGCATGATTTTATGACACTAATAGATGTTGAATATGCTAACAATGTTGAGAATGATATATGGGTGAGTAATGTTAGTGAGGGGAAATATGGTCACATTATTCTTAGTGGACTTTGTAGATTGATTAGAATATTGTGTGGTTAGAATAAAATATATGACAGAGGAAGGTTTTGGTTTTGCCTATTTGGTGGCTTGGGGCCACCAATTGAAGAGTATGTGATATGTTTAGTCAAAAGAGAACCCAAAGGAGTAGTAAGTTACTTGGTCTGATATCTAAAGATTTGAATCCTTTCCATGTCCACAAGGGGCATGTATCCCCAACTAAGGTCATTGTTGGTACTCTCAAATTCTGGACTGGTCATGTTGAAAATTTTGACTAAGGCATTACAAGGACGCCCCTGAACACTATTTGGAGAAGCCCACTTTGAGAGTTGATAATTTGAAACTTAGTATCATAAGAAACTTCTCGAGGAATATATTGAACTCCTATCAAACAACATAAACACCAGTTTGAAACCCTTTATAGTCATTTTTTATTATCTTTTAAAGCATCTAGCTTGAGGGGTTTGCAAAGGATGATGATATGTACTTTTCCAAATTTTTCTAAGTGGCCTACTTTGAGGACCCGAATTTTGCATATTATTGATTTTCATGGAAATCCACTTATTCTCCTATTTTGTAAACATTAAAGTGAGTCCCTATTTCCATTTTTAGCCTCCCATGATCCTATTTGATAAGGTTTCTAGGTCAAATCTGAATGCAATTTATTCATATTTTTACTATGCACCATCCACATCTGCCAAAAGATCATTTCCATAGGATAATATCTTGTGACCCATGGATTTTCACAAAGTTCTAGTTGTTCCCCTATGTTCTTTGTATATCAACATATCTAAGTGCAAGATTGATGCAGGAGCATCTTGGGTTCTTGGCAATCCTGATCAACCAAAAATAGGTTTTCTTTTATTCTTTAGCTTGTTTGGAGGATGCTCGGTGAAGTGTTTGGAAACTACTGTTGCTCAGTTACTTGTTCTGTCTTTCTTTACCGATGGGTCTCAGTGAATGTTGGCTTCTCGGTGGGTTCTTTCATTGAGTTTTTTTTTGTTGCTCAGTTACCTTCTTACCGAGTTGTTCTTGTTTCTTGTTTGTCTTCTTACCGAGTGCTTCATCCTAATCTCATTGACTTTTGCATTTAATTTTTATTGTGTAATTAATGTGCGGTCTCTCATTGGGATATGTGTGGACTTAAATCTAGGTCTTTCATTAGGATTTGAGTGCCGACCTCTTTGGTGGACTCTTGTATATATTTGGTTTATGTTCTTAGATTTAGGAGATCAATTTTTTAAGTAGGAGTTTGGTATCAGTTTGTGATTAAGTGTTAGATATTTGGATGGTAGGTCTATGACCTCGTGTGTATGAAGATCATTCTATAATTAATTTGAATGTATATGGCCAAAATTGGGAAGGCCTTACAGCCCAGCATGTATTGAGTTTGACAAATTAATGTAAAGTATATGTTGTTTCTTCTCGCCTTCTTTTGTTGTTGCTTCCATGTTGTTTTTCAAGGTGGCATGGATACTTGGGAGTGCCTTAGGCCTCTGTTCTCCCTACCATCCTTGCATCAGGTGGTATTAGAGAGAAGGTGAGATTTAATTTTCTTCTTGTAAACCCTAACCCTAGTTGGTTGATATTGTTGTGGGGTGGGACACTGTGATCTAACCTACAATTGTTGAGCAATTCAAGATGGTTCATGGGAGAGGAAATTCAGATCTAGGTTTAGCTGATATTCTAAGGTAGATGGCTGCAAGATTGGAAGTTTTTGAGATAGCCCAATGTAGAGGAAGACATCTTGAAGATATTAGTGATGATGGATTGGAGAAAGTGCAAGGCAAAGCTACACCTGCACCTGTTATGGATTAGGAAGAAGAGAGATTCTTGCAAGCATTGAAAATTTTAAAGTACACACCTCAGCTTAATCCTCTCGAGTATAGTGAAAATTTAGATTCTGATGAATTGATAGTGTAGACGTCCAAAAATATTAATATTATTATTAATATTAAATTCCCTCATATTCATCTAGCTATTTAATTTAATCAATTAAATAGTTTCATAGTTGGTATTTATCAATGATCAAATACTTTTCTAATGTATTTTTATTTAAATACATTTGCCTCACAAAATTCCCCTTTTAATAAATTTATATTTATTAAAATTCCTCCATATTTATAATTCTTCTAAACTATGATTTATTCAAATCTAATTTGAATTATAATCTAAACCCTAGCTAGGAACCTATTAATCCAATCTAGAAGCCTACCCTATTCCTCCTCTACTCCCATCACCTCATTTCCTAAGCATATTTCCCTACCTAATTACCCTCTAATCATACTTAAAGAGGTGATTCCTAACCCTCTTAAGGCTAATGGAATTCTCACCCACATGTGAGAATTCTCTCCAAAATGGGCACCCATTCCTCTTTAAGGCTATTTACTCCTTTGTCCCCCACTTGGAATTCTTGAGCCACTCAATATTTATTGCTA
>MU226813.1:228951-249834 GCA_018584345.1 Thuja plicata
GGCACCCATTCCTCTTTAAGGCTATTTACTCCTTTGTCCCCCACTTGGAATTCTTGAGCCACTCAATATTTATTGCTATATTTGACTTCAAATTAGCCATCCCTTCAAGCCTATGTGTCCCTTATGTTGATATTATGTGGATGCCACATAGATGTCACATCATTCAACCCCTCCTCTTCTATCCCAAAAATCTATAAATAGAGGCCTTCTCCTCTTGCATTTTCATCTCTCATTTTGCATTGTTATTATGCTAACATAGCTCTAGATTTTTATAGTTGTTCTCATGCTCATAGTTATCTTACTTAAATCATATAGATATCATATGTTAGAATAATGGATAATGAATCATAGCTTCAATCTTGCATATTTTGCATATCATTTCCATAGCTAGTTTAGATTATCCTTTGAAGAATTTGAGACTAGTTTCTCATACTAGCTCCTGAATTGCTTCATTGTTTCCAATCTTGCATTGCATTGGGGATCTATCTCATTTGTGTTTGAGAGAGCACATGAACATTTAATCAAAAAGAACAAATCAAACAAGTAAAAATAGGGTGCAAATAGCTTATTTTAGTTCTATCTGATGTTATGGTGATATCTTGTTGGTTTCTTTGTTCATTTCATGAATCATATGTGTTGACCCACTAACTTGTCATGTTTGAGATTTCTCCCAACAAATTGAAGATTTCCTCGTACACATTCTAGCATGCCCTATGGGACCCATGTCCCTAAAACTCTTCTAAATTCTTGTCTTTTTTCTTCCAAATTTTGCCAAAAATGCAGATCTATGTCTGTGTTTTACACAGAGGCATCAACGCAAATGATGGTTCTCTCTGAACTATTGTTCAAGGTCTGCGATGAACCAGCGTCTATGACTTGCATCTATGTCTCCACCTGGCACTATTTATTTAAGACTTTCCAAACATAATTTTTTAGTTTTTCAAGATTTATTGTCTTTCCCATTGCTTTTTGATATTTGAGCATTCTATTTTTTAGCAGAGATCGATTTTACAAGCAGTTATAATGTTAAAATTTTTACTAAGGGAATGAATCTTGATAACTTCTTAAAGAACACTAGCTTTTAAATATTTGATAATCTCAAATGGCTAAATTTGATCAAATTAAAGACTAATAAAAAAGGAACAATAACACTTTTTGCTATTTTTTCTCTGTTTTGTGAACTTGTAGATACAACAACGTCTGTGAAAAATGTCAGTTCAAGTTTTGGCATCTACACAAACGACAGTTTAGAAACATCATCATCGGCATCTTCATTTCATGAATCAACGTTTCTGACTGGTATAAAAATTTTTTGAATTTCTGTGTTTTTAGGTTTATTTTCCTGCATTCTGTCTTTTTTTGTACTAAAAACATAGAACCAGCATCTGCACCCTAAATCAGCGTCTACGCTCTGAGAGTTTTTTGTTGATCATTTTGCAAACAAGTTTTGAGTGGTTTTGTGATAACACTTGTCAAAGGTTAATATTTTGAAACTACTAATCAGTTGTCTTGCAGCACCGCTGGTCAAAGAAGTCAATTCAAAAATTACTCACATTTTCTTATAGGTTGCCTCAAATCAACATCGACCAAATGATCATGTTTGCAATAATTTTCTTAGGCACCTATCATAATTAGGGAGATTTTATTGTCTAATTTAAAGCAAGTGTTAGGGGATTATGCTCTCTTCCCCTTTGGGAAGATAAAAAACCTAGACATATTTTCTTTGTGTTAAACAATTAAATCTTTTGGGAATGAACAAACTTGTCTTGCGTGTCTGTGGAGAAAATGAAACTGGATAGGAGAGTATGCTCTTTTCCCATTGTGGGAAAATCAGAAATCCAGACTCCTTTTTTTTGCAAATCCAACGTACTTTAGCAAGTTAATCCTTTCGATGGTCCTTCTAGTTAAGGGAAAACTCTCCCAGAAATGACCCACATGAAAACAAGGTGTAAGCTACACCACTCCAACTCACGTTAATCAAATTTACTCTTTGGCATTAAAGCATTGGGATTCGATTGGCATTTGAGCTTATACTCGGCTCTTGTCTAACTTAAGTGCGGCCTCGCGCTCTCAATCATGTTTACGTGACCACTTTTGTCAAGATGCTCTATGGGGCTATATGCCTAAATCATGCTTGTGTGGACATAGAGGATACAATCGGTTGAAGACACTTATTAAACACTCTAAGCATAGAAGCTACTTGATTCACCTCTAAATGGTGATCTATTATAGTGCGAGGGGAGGGAAT
The DNA here is from genome assembly GCA_018584345.1 of Thuja plicata. Classification (NCBI taxonomy): domain Eukaryota; kingdom Viridiplantae; phylum Streptophyta; class Pinopsida; order Cupressales; family Cupressaceae; genus Thuja; species Thuja plicata. Next base: position 231,200 of record MU226813.1, read on the forward strand.
AATCTCCCCCCAAGAACCCCATCATATGTGTCCCAAGGTATTGTGTTGTGAAAGAGATCTTCATAGCATGGCAACAATACCTGGAAAAAGGCAAAAACATGGGCACCCTTTTAGGGGTAACACTGTTGTGAGAGCTGAAGGACTACCAAGCAATGGGCCTATAATATTTCATGTGAAGCCAACTCCTTAGATAGAATTGTGCTTGAAGTGTTTGAAGAACATTGACAAATCCAAAATACAAATAGAATACCCAACAAACAAAATTTATCACTTGGTTGTATCCTTCAAGGTTGCTTTGTCCCTTGTCAAATTGTTTTTAGACCTAGGCATGTTATTTTTTGATTTGATTGTGTTGAAATTGGTTCTTTCCATGGAACAAACCTATTGAAAATCAGAAAGAAATCAAGCCTTTGCTAGATCATCAAAACAACATCCTTTTTCAAATTATCTTAAGCTTCAAAAATTTGCCAACATCCTCAAACTTTGACCTTTTATGAGATATGTCCTAAGAACTCTAATTGCTCATCCGAAATCAAAACTTTTCACTATAGGACATGACCGATTCCAAGAAGCACAAGAAGGTGAAAACTCCATTGCCTCCCATATACAGAGAACAAAAGAATACAACCAGAGATGCTACCAAGTACCAACACATCATTGGTTCAATCAACCAAGAAACCCTCGCATGAGAGAAATTTGACAAAGTAATGTACAATAACAAGGTTGCTCGCTTTATGGGAAAATATCATCTAAATGTTGCTTTCGTTGGATTTGAACAATATGACTAGTTGGTCTACCACAATAGACACACATTCTTCCTCTCCTTAATCTCACTTAGCTTGCATTTCTAGGACCTCCCTTAGGTTGTCATCTTTAGAAACACATCACACACTCATCCTAGCCTAATCCATCATAATCCAATCCAATCAAATCCTAGTCAACCTAGCATCATCCTAATCATCAAACAAGGCATCTTAATCACATCCCTCACTTGGTATTGCATTTCCCTTTGAGTTTCTTAGAACCTACATCTTAATCAAAACCCCATCCTTGATTGTCCTTAAACTAAGAATTATTTAGGATCATCTCCTTTGCCCTTGCAACCTCATCACCTTGATCAAAAGGTTGGTTCACATTGATAGAGAATCTCGTTAACCAAAGACCACAAGTTTGTCCTAGGTAGACAATCAAATCCACTTGATCTTACTCTAGGGAAAATCAACCCTTAATCCTTGCATACATCAAGTCATCCTTAATCCTTAGGAGCATATTAATCCTCTTAGATGTATCCTAATCCTAGCACCATCATCCTTAGCTTCCTAGGCATATCCTTGCATTATATCTTGCATATCATATCCCCTTAAGGTAGTCATTTCATGCCACCTATTACACAAGCCACTAAGAAGAGGAAGAACATGGACCCTAATCTTGCCACTAGTTCATATAATCCTGTGATTGACAACACTAACGCCATGGTTACCTATGTGCCTAAGCCCAATGAACAAATCAAACATATCTGGGTAGATACTAATGAGACTCCCACCATGAGTACCATAGAAATGTTTATCAATCATCCAAGACATGTCCACATGGTGAATGCCATGAGTGGATGTAACAATAATCAGGTACTCTTGGACATTCAGCAACAAGGACTTAAACTACCACCTTGGATTATACCCACACTTGTCACATGACCTATGACACTTCCAGGGGAACATCCTCCTATCACTAGAAATGAAGTTTTTGATCCACTTCAATGAGCCCTATAGGTGGGAACTCTTATCACACAAGTAGTCCAACCTTCCATCCCACCCTCCATCATGCACATGACACCTTCATCTACCTCAAGAGCCCCACCTCTTGATCCAACATTAGCAGCACAAGTAATACCCCCTATCCCTATGCAAGCACCTCCTCAGTTCAAAGTTGCTTCACTTTTACAAACATTCCCAACATTTGTAGCACAATTTCCACCACCACCAGTCAGCACTCAACAAACCAACATTCCACCTATCCCCATTCCTCCCATCCAAAATATGCCACCTAGTTTGCAGCATCAGAGCACCCAAATCTCCATGCATGTTCTTCCTTTCTCTTCCACCACATACCCATAGCAGCAAACACACTTCACCACAGGCATACCACCTACCAACACCTATAACCAACCCTTATTTTTGCAAGGTTCCACCTTCCCCACTCCACTAGCAACGCAACCGCAATGCCAGCAGTTCTACCTCAAATACAATCATCTACCAATAGCTTCACCATACCCCAAATTCCCATCCAACCTATCCAACAACAACCTATCCAATAGCAACAACCGATTCAGCGAAAATAGCCAATCCAATAGCAACAACCCATCCAATAGTAGTAGCAACCAATCCAATAGCAGCAACCCATCCAACAATAGCAACCAATTCAGTAGCAACAACCAATCCAACAGCAGCAACCACCCCAACAACAAAAACCACAGTGGAAAATTACCAACCCATTCACATCCCAAGCACAAATCAAACCCTTCATAGCTACGTAGACCATCATTCAAACTACCCAATAGTTGCAACCATAAACACAAGGGGTAGATCCTTTCATGGCACAATCACTACAATAGGTTTCTAATCCTTTCATCCAACCCATGCAACAACAGCAAACTCATTCTGTCAACTACCTAGCCATGTCATCTTCCGCTGCATCACAAACCATTCCACCTCCATAGAAATTTAGTTTTCCCACTGGGGGCATTCCACCGCAAAACACCTATCCTCCACCATATGCCAGTGTGCAACACGCTCAATTCACTTATCCAATGCCTCAGCAAATACAAGCATACTTCCAGCAGTTGCAACAACCCTATCAAGCGTCGCCACCTTCTTCAATGTAATATTCCCCTTAGCCACAACTACCACCACAACAACCCATATACACTAACCAACAACCATCATATCAAACACCACAATATCCCCCATAGAATCCCCCATATTTTCCATTTGATCTATATCAGATTCAGGGAACCAATACAATCGGGGTTAATAATCCTCCCCCACAAATCAATCATGAATGGGAGGAAATGAAGAATGCTCTCAAAGAGCTAAAAGTAGGACCGAGGCTAAAACATTCAAGTTTGAAGAGGTGTGTCCTTACCCATTTGATTGATCTATCACTACCATACCCTTTCCCAAGCAATTTGAGACACCCAAATTTGATAAATATCAAGGGAAGGGAGATCTTGTGAGCCATGTGAAATAATTCTACATGGCATGTTAAGAAGTTTCCTATAGCAATAATTTCCTCATGAGACTATTTTCCAAGAGCTTAGGAGGAACCACTCTTGATTAGTTCTACAAAATCCCCTATGACATAGTCTCTACTTTTTCTAAATTATCTGAAAAGTTTGTGGCCTAATACGCACATAACATTGAAAATGAACTCTCACTCCTTGACCTATGCAATTCCAAACAAAAGGGAGGAGAGAGCCTAGTCGATTATCTTCAGCGCTAGCAAGGGCTCACTACAAGGTTGTCCTATCAACCCCCTAAGCAACATCTTATCAAATTCTTCATTAAATACCTCCATCCTAAACTTTCCTATCACATGCGCATGAATTGCATACAAACTTATCAAGATATCAAAATCAAAGGCATGGATCTTGAGCGAGGTCTCATAGAAGATGGTGCCATCAAGCACTACAAAGAATCCCCACCTCACAAACATAATAATGATCGATCACAGTACTAGAACAAGAACAAGAATGCATTAACTGATGGAGCCACTAACACCAAACACGTTTAGGTTGTGGTAGTCAGTCCCAATGCACCTACCTAAACTTATCAGTAAGTACCACCAGTATACCCTCAACCTCCTCCCATGTATCAACAGCCTTCTCCTGCATATCACCAACCAACGTACCAAAAAAACACACACCCTCAAGGCATGACTGTCTATCCCCCTCCAGGGACATTATATCAACCCAACTACCAAGGTCCTATGAACTAGAAAAATGCTATATTAGTCCCACGTGGACAACAAAGACCTCACACTCTGAATATGCCACAATGCATGTTTACCCCCTTGGGTGAGCCCATAGATTTCATCTTCCACAGAATGGTTCAAGACAACCAAGTCATGTACCCAAAAACATAGCCATTTGATGACTCAACACCTAATCCTGCCTGGTATAAAGACAACGAGTACTATGATTACCTTTGTGTTAAGGGACACACCACCCTCAAATGCATGAAGCTAAAACATTACATCCAAGATCTCATTGACCACAAAGATATCAAAGTAGAATCTCCTGCCCAACCATCACCAAATGCAGGCCTTAAAATCTATCAAAATGCATTTCCTAAACACACCTGAGGTAAAGGCCCAGGAAATCCCACTCAATCCTTCGACCAGGGGAAGGGTAAGCAAGGAGAAAATGCTGACAAAAAATATTATACAAATACATATATCAACTATGATAATCTCATCAGCTGCATATCCCAAGTCCAGTCCTTTGTCAATGTCATCCATGTCAAGGGTGTTGATAACTAATGCACATTCACTACTTGTCAAGGTAGAATAACAGTTGCAGGTGCAAGTACCATTCCATCTATGGGTACCCAGTACAACATTTTGGGACACCTAGGGAATACTCCTGCCCAAATTTTCATCCTGGATCTCTTACGCACCTCACCTACTTATCAAGAGATCCTTAATAAAGCCCTACAAGAATCCCCTGTTCCCAGCAACATCAACCTCACTGAATTCCAAAATCTTGTCGGCCACTTGTCTGCATCTTATGGGGTCTACTTTAAACCAACAGATGTACCCTCAAAAGAACCCAATCATAATCTTCCACTCTGTATTGCTATCATGGTTAAAGATTTTTCCATCAAACAGGTCATGATAGATAATGGTTTGGCCCTAAATTTGTGTACTCTAAAATTCATAAAAATAGTTGGGTTGCACTGAAGCAGATATAACAAATGATGTCATAACAATCAAAGCATATGACAATTTAGAACACACTTTTGAAGGAACCATTTCATTACCCATCCAAGTGGGCACTATTATCCAAGATACAATATGTCATGTTGTTGATCTTGACCTTCCCTTCAACATCCTCCTTGGATGCCCATGGATTTAGTCTATGCAGGCCATCCCCTCCACCTACCATTAGTGCATCAAATTCCCATATAATGGCACTGAGATCATGATCCACGCAGATCCCAAGCCCTTCACATACTACAATGCATTGGAAACCTCCTTTTAACATTCCAATCATTGTCCCAAGATCGATATTAGCACCTCTGTCACTAGTTCATCTCGAACCCATTCAGACCTAGAAACAATCCTCTCTTCCACCCTTTCCATGGTCAAGATAAAAAAAAAGAGTTGTGGTGAATACAATTTATCTGATGCCTTCACAGTTGGAGCACTACCAGTTGATCCACACACTCAAGGTCGCCAACCTAATCCAACCAAGATAGAATCAAAAACAACCAAGCCGCTACAATTGCGTCCTACCACTTTTATCTCAAATGGTATTTTGAATAGCTAGGAAATGACACCAAACATTAACCAATGGCTCTATAAGGATCCATCACCCAAGGACACAAGTCACCTCAATTACTTCAAAGGTAAGTACCCTATAACTCACAAGCTGGTGAAAGAAAAATGGAAATACCACGGAGGTGGCCTTGGTTATGAAGAACAAGGAATGAAGGATCCTATTGTACCTACCCAGTGAGAAAATAACTTAGGCCTTGGTATGGACTCTAACATGAATGGGGGAACCAACAAAAACATCTATGCCTCTTATCCTTCTCTGGGCAAAATTGTTGACATCGAAGATGTCACAAAAGAGAAAGTTGTGAGAGCCTATGATGATGTCTTTGATGATGAAACCTTCCTAGGAAATTTTTTCCTAAGGCAACTTTCCATTCTTTTTATTGACCTTCCCCTCTGCCATCCTAAACTCATAGACTAGGACCAACCAAGTGTCATACACATTGACAAGTTCCAAAGTGAGGACACACTCCTTAGATTCATGGGAGAAATTGAATAGAGCAATAGATAGGGGAAAGATTCAACACATGTCTACAAGATGGATCCAAAAGCATACTTTAGGGAAGAGGAGAACTTCAGCCACCAAAATGAAGAAGAAAACAAAAATTAAAAAGAGAAAAATTGATCCCCTAGCGAAAGCCCCTCTAGGGCGCTATCTAATCACAAAAAAGTAAAAATAAAGGGTGTATCCACTGGAAAAAACCTCTCTGAGGTGCCAGAGGATGAAGATTCTCCTCTTCCTCTAATCCATGATTATAGGCCTGAACAATCATTGATTCTCATCAAAGAAACAAAACCTGTCAACCTGGGCACCAAAGAGAATCCAGCCATCACATACATAGCAGCATCTCTAAATGAAGTAGAAGAAAGTGATCCAGGATTAGACCCCAACTTGGTGGTTCACCATCTTGCAGTGGACCCAAATATCAAACCTATGAAACAAAATCTCAAAAAGATGCATCCTAAAGTGGCACTACTTGTCAAAGAAGAGTTAGATAATTTACTCCAAGCCAAGATCATCGACGCCATTGACTATTCTGAATGGATTTCTAACATGGTTCCAGTGTCCAAACCTAATAAATCAATCAAGATATGTACAGACTTCTAAGATCTCAACATGGTATGTCCCAAGGATGATTTCCCACTACCAAACATAGACATGATAGTAGATCTCATAGCAGGACATGAGATGTTGTCACTCATGGACGACTTTTCTGAATATAATCAGATTCGTATTGTAGAAGAAGATCAACACAAGATAGAATTTACAACCCCTTGGGGTACCTTCTTATATAATATGATGCCATTTGGCTTGAAAAATGCTAGGGAAACCATTCAGAGGGCCTTGACAGTCATTTTTCATGACATGATTCACAAGATCCTTGAAGACTATGTAGATGATATCTTGGCAAAATCAGTAAAAAGGAAAGATCACCTAGACATTTTAGAATCTATCTTTGATAGGATTGGACACTATTGCCTAATGCTAAACCCTAAGAAGTGTGTCTTTGGGGTCACGTTGGGAAAACTTCTTGGGTTCATTGTATCTAGGAAAGACATTGAAATACATCCAAAGAAGGTGCAAGCTATCATAGAAATGCCTCCACCAAAAACACTCTGACAACTGCGTAGCCTCCAAGGAAAGATACAATCTGTGCACCATTTTATATCTCATATGAAAAGATAACACTTTCAAATGGGATCCTCAGTGTCAGAAGATTTTTGACAAGATCAAAGAATACTTGGCTAATCCACCCATCTTGGTACCACCTGTCCCCGGCCGACCACTCATCCTATATATTTTTTCTACTATAACAGCCCTGGGGGTACTCCTTTCTTAGTTAAATGATTAAGGCAAAGAAAGATCCATTTATTACATCATTCAGACCTTAGTGGGTTATGAGCTCAATTATTCCCCTATGGAAAAAGCATGTCTGGCAGTGGTCTTTGCCACTCAAAAACTTCGCCACTATATGCTTAGTCATACAACCAAGCTAATTTCAAAAGTGGATCCTCTCAAGTACTTACTCTCCAAGACTACTCTCATAGGATGAATGCAAAAATGGGTTATGTTGTTAAGCGAGTTTGATATTCAATATGTAGATAGAAAATTCATTAAAGGACAAGTCATCACAGATCAGCTAGTAGAAGTGCCATTGGTGGATGCTTATCCTTTGATTATAGAATTTCTAGATGAGCATTTATGCATGATAGAAGAGAAGCCTACTTGGAAACTCTACTTTGATGGGTTCTACACATCTCATGGTGCAGGGCAGGAATACTTTTCATCACACCTCAAGGTGACTACATCCCTGTCTTTCAAATTGGGATTTCCCTGCACAAACAACATTGCAGAATATGAGGCACTAATCGTAGGACTTCGCATGGCTATAGAATGGCATATCATGGATATATATGTTTTTGGTGATTCCCAACTCATCATCAAACAAGTCCTGGATGATTATCAAACCAAAGATGACAAATTGATGCCTTATAAGCAGATGGTTGACAAGATGAAAGAGAAATTCCTCCACTTGCAGATAACACAAGTACCACATTTGCAAAACAAAGCTATCAACACAATGGCCACAATTGGCTCCCTCTTAGAGATTCCTTATGATTCTATGCAATATGAATTCTTAGTTGAGAAAATTCATGCTCCCGCTTATGAGAATGATGAATCAAATCACGTATGTGTCTTGGTTGGTCCCCAATCCTTGTGGTACCATGATATCCAAGATTATCTACAAAATGGTATCATATCCCCTCATCTCACCTCAACCAAATGCCAAAACTTTATTCATAGAGCTTCCCACTACACACTCGTAGCTAATACCCTATATTGTCGAGGCTATCACAACATTCTCTCTAGATGTTTAGATGAAAACAAAGCCACCTAGACTCTACAAGAGGTACATGCTGGAATCTGTGGTGCCCACACGAGTGACATGGTCATAGCCAAGCAGCTTTTACATACAAGGTAATATTAGCCTACAATAGAACATGATGCTTCTGAGTTTGTCAAGAAGTGTCTACCTTTCCAATAGCATGCTAATCTAATCCATGCTCCTACACAAGACCTCAGACCTATTGCACCTCCTTGGCCCTTCTCTTTTTGGGGTTTTGACTTCATTGGTAAGATTACTCCCCTTTCTTCTAAAGGCCACAAACACATAATCACAGCAATAGAGTACTTTATAAAGTGGGTTGAAGAAATTCCACTCACCCTCATTACAGGTGTCCAAATATCCAAATTTATCCTCTACCACATTGTCTGCCGCTTCGGCATACCCTCCACTATCTTCACAGATCACGGAACACCATTTGAAAATCAACACGTCAGTGATCTATGTGCTTGCCTTCATATCGATCACCATTTCTATAGTCCATATTACCCTCAAGGTAATGGCAAAGCTGAGGCAACTAATAAAACCCTCCTCAAAATCCTCAAAAAAGTTGTCAATGATACTGGTCATGACTGGCATCTCTAGATCAACCACGCTCTTTAGGCATATCCCACTTCCTATCATACTCCTACAAGCACTACTCCATATTCCCTATTCTATAGTATTGAAGTTGTCTTACCAATTGAGGTTGAACTACCATTCTTCTAAGTATCACTGAGAGGCCTGATCGATGATGAAGATTACCAAGTAGCACGACTCACACAGCTTGATCTATTAGATGAAAAGTGCTAGCAAGCCTTTGATCACCTGAGTGTTTATCAAAATAGGCTCAAGCAGAATTATAACAAGAAAGTCTACCCATGCCAGTTCTAGATGGGGGACCTTGTGCTAAAGGAAAATCAAAAAGTGGATACTGATCAAGAAAAGAAGGGTAAGTTTGAAGTCACCTGGCAAATTCCCTATGTTGTCACTACATGCTTTGGTTCTGGGGCATATCAACTCTCCACTCCTGAAGGAGAACCATTGAATGATCATATCAACATCATTCATCTCAAGCATTTTTGTGCCTGACACCTAGTTGTTCATTCCAGTTACCTGAGAAAATCCATAAAAAAGTATAAAAAGTCCTGAAAAAAGTATAAAAACAATGTAAAATAGTTCTGAAAAAACCTCAAAAAAGTAGAAAAATGAAACTGAAAAAAATGGTTATCTCGGCGAAAAGCTGGCAAACAAGCGGTTAGACAACATCAAAAACATCAAAAAAATCAAAAAAATCAAAACAAAAAAAAAAAAGAGAAAAGAGAAAAATTTTGTCCAATGGTGAAAACTTGGCCATCAGGCGCCTTGGACAAGTATGGGTGATGAAAACCTAGCAATAGGCATCACACATAGTGGACCATTCCATTATCTATCAAAATCTCTCTCCCTCCATTGCTATCCTCACATCTCTACAAATCTCAGCTTTCTCATATTCCCTGGGTGTTCCAATACTATCACATGCATCAAACAGCAAGATCCAATCAAGTCTCAGTAGCTACCTTTGTACATAAAAGTCAAGTATTCACTTAGTAACAAACAACACCAACGGAGTGCACACCATCAATAAAGGCAAAGAAGAAGAGTCACAGTGATACCCGGTGATCAGAAAATAGTGTTTACCGACGAAGCAAAACCACAGGATGCCTGACGAGCTGAAAATAGAGTTGCCCAGTGAGTAAAAATCCAATGATGCCCAAAAAATGAGGATCTCGAAGCTAACTAGAGTCTCACTGATAGAACTATCAGTTGTCACTGACAACTAACTACAGAGGTGACCGACAGAACAGATAGTTTAGAAAATGACAAAATATCTAGCTGGCAAGAGCTAAAGATAGACTTAACTGGTTGTTTTCTTTGTTTTATTTGGCCAAAGTTAAGTGATTGATTTAAACATGATTTTATAGTTGGAAAGAAGATAATGATGAGACAAATCAGTATTTATGCTTTAAATCAAATTGGCTGGATTGTTTTCACGCCAAGAATCAAGAATCAAGAAACGGTGAATATCATGTCTATATAAGAGACAAGCTTAATTCATTTATGAATGGGATTAAAGGGAGTGAATAGAAAGAGGATGCTAAAACCAAACTAATGAAGAACAACTTCATACAGTCCTGATCAATCAAGCTGAAGGAGAGCTAAAGAATTCTGCAGACACCAACAAATAGTGAAGCACAACATCACAAAGTAGAAAGTGTGGAGCATAAAGAATTGAATCGATACATTGATCAGAGAGGTAATGTACTTAAATAGATCTGAACATCTCCAATTCAAAGTTGCATTAGAAATAGGTCATAGTGTTTCAGTTTAACTATTGAAGCATCAAGTCTCTTAACCGATCAGGACTTAACAGTCTTCTATATGTTGAGGTACATCCCAAGGGGTGCCAAAAAGGTTGATTCATGAAAGTAGCATTGGATTTGCCCAGTACCTATTGACAGTCTAAGAAGGAGGTTGATTCAAGGATGGTAGAAATAGATGCCTGATACTAAGTGACAACCTCTATGTATAAAATCCTCTAACAAGGTCGCACTTAACAGTGTGATTGTAATCTTTAACAGGGTTGGCTCCTAACAGGGCTTACTTCATAAGAGTGAAAATTTTGGGTACCGGTCCTAGTGGTTTTTCCCTTAACAGGGCTTCCATGTTGAAAATTCATGTGTTATGTGTGTATGATTCCTTTCTTTACTGTTTTGTATCTGACATAGTTAACATTGGATTGATCGGTATACACTACTTATTTATTAAGTTTTGGTAAATAGTTATATTGCTTATCGGTAATCAAGAAAGAATAAGGAAAGACAGAGAACTCTGATAGACAGTTAATCATTATAAGTATTTCATGGCATGCATCTCGTAGGTACTTAATAATATAAGGTTTATTGATTGGTGGTTAAGTTTGAAGGATAAATTTTTGAGGCCACTGATTCACCCCCCCCTCTCAATTATTACTAACATTTGGTTTTTTCCTTGTATATTCATGACGTATCAAGTCTGCTCACCATCACGCTAACACCCCAAGCCATCATCATGCTAACCTCTCTTTCCTAGTCCTCCATAGTCCTCCTGGCTGATTCATTTGTTGAATGTGACACACACCAAAAACATGAGTCCCATTGCATCCATTACATCAGCTCCATACGTGCATTTTCATATCCTCCCTGCATTTTCATTAGGATCATTGCACTTACATACATCACATCACATCATAAAAATATTCATAAAAATATTGTGTACATCCATTACATTACATCACAAGTACCACAATATATATCAAATGCATACATCTAGGTACATGCATCTAAACATCTCATCCTGTATATACATAATCATAAAACATCACATCCTGCAAGCATCAATGTCAGTACTCATAAAAGCATGTACATCATAGTATCATATCAATCAAAGCATGAGAATCATACATCATAAGAAGCATAAGAGCCATCAATCGATCATATATATATATCAAATCATGAGTACATTGTCTGTCATCAATAAATACATAGTCGTGCACCTAGTTGCTGATATACATGTACATCTCAAAATACAAAACTTTGTGTCACAAAAATCCTCTAAAGGAATCATGTTGGTGGCTATGATCCCCCTCCTAGTGGTGCCTCTAGTGGCATCCTAACTGACCCCTAAGATGTAGAAGCCCAACCGATGCTCTGTGATCAATACCTCTCTAAGTACTCTTGTATCTGTCCCTCAGGAACTAGCTAATGGTATGACACCCGATAGTGGGCTGCCTCTCTACCTACCATGGCTGCATCTTTGTGAGCTGCAAAAGCCTCTACCACCACCTTCCCTTCCCCACCTACAATGGCCACTTGTCTAGCGATGTCTCGCTCTATCCTGTAAGCCTCAGTTTGCCTATGTGTTGCATCCCTCTTTGACGTCAATGCTATGATCTTTTATGTGCTATAATAATAAGCAAAAAATGCAAATATTAATGCACGGAAGAGAACACAAGGACACAGAGATTTAACATGGTTCACCTAATCCCTAGGCTACGTCCACCAACAGCAAGTCCAATATCTTTATTATTATCTAGTAATTACAATCTGAAACCTACAACTCAATACCGCCACAGGAAGCTACAAAAATCCCTCATTCAATAATGAATCTCAAAACCCTAAGCCCTTTACATGTATTTTTGACATAACCTAATTAGGGAAAAAATACTCTGACTAATAGAAAATTGATGGTCAACCCTTTACAATATTAAAGTCATTATTGGCTCTGCCCCTTGACCCTACCTGGGGCACTGCCCCAGGACCCCGCAAGGGGCTCTGCCCCTTGACCCTGAGCTTGGGGGCACTGCCCCCAATCCCCTATAGATAAGTCTGGGGGGAAACTGTACTGAAAGAAACTAAGTTTGATTAGACTCCACATACATAAAAATCTCCCACTTGGAGATTGATCGACCAAACCTGTAGTTCCCACTGGAATAAAGAAACCACCCTGGACTATGTTGTTCTTTTATTTTGTTCAGTCTAGAAGACCAACCGAAGTTGAAGAGGAATTTAGCTTCTCTCTTGTCATTGCCTTTGTAAACATATCTGCTGGATTATTGTCTATATGTATCTTCTCCAACTTTAACTGTCCATCATCCAAAACTGACCAAATGAAATGATATCGCAATTGTATGTGCTTTGTTTTTAAGTGAAAAGAAAAATTCTTTGCAAGATGAATGGCACTCTGACTATCTAAATACAAATAATTATCTACCTATGGATGTCCCAATTCTTCCATGAAGAATTGAAGCCATATCATCTCCTTGGTTGCCCCTATAGTAGAAACATACTCTGCCTCTGTAGTGGATAACGCATCCACCTTTTGTAACTGAGAAATCCAACTCACTACTATCCCACCAATAGTAAATACATAACCTATAGTACTCTGTCTAGTATCTATATCTCCTACCAAATCTGAGTCAACATAGCCATGAACAGTAGTAGAAGAGCCCCCAAAGTGTAAACACTTATTGGATGTACCTCTCAAATATCTAAGAATCCATTTGACTGCATTTCAATGCTCAATCCCAGGGTGACTCATATACTGGCTAACAACTCCCATTGCATGTGCAATATCTAGCCTAGTACATACCATAGCATACATTAAGCTCCCTACAGCTGAAGCATAAGGTATCTTGGACATTTTTGCCTCTACTTCTGGTGTCTTTGGACACATTTCTTTAGTCAATTTCAAATGACCAGGCAAAGGTGTAGTGACAGCTTTGCCATCCTTCATGTAGAATCTCTGCAACACCTTTTCAACATAATCAACCTGAGATAGAGTTAATTTTTGTTCTTCCTATCTCTACAAATTTTCATGCCAAGGATTTGTTTTTCTGTCCCCAAATCCTTCATAGCAAAAGATTTTGCTAACTGTTGTTCCAACCCCTTAATATGATCCATGTTAGATCCAGCTACAAGCATATCATCAACATATAAACATAAAATAATGTAGCTGTCATTATTCAACCTCTTGAAATATACATAATGGTCAGAATTACATTGAGTGTATCCATTCTCATTCATAAAAGTATCAAATTTAATATACCATTGCCGAGGTGCTTTCTTCAAGCCATATTAACTTTTTTGCAATTTGCACACTAAACTCTCCTTACCCTTGACCTCAAATCCCTGTGGCTATACCATATATATTTCTTCATTCAAATAACCATGAAGAAAGGCTGTTTTAACATCAAGCTACTCTAAATGCAAATCTTCAATAGCCACAATACTTTAAAAAGTACAAATAGAAGTCATTTTAACAACTGGAGAAAAAATCTCATCAAAATCAATACCATGTTTCTGTGCAAATCCTTTTATGACTATTTTGGCTTTAAATCTTTTCTTACCTCCATCTTCTTCTTTCAACCTGTAAACCCATTTATTCTGCAAAACCCGTTTACCTGCAGGTAACTTACATAAATCCCAAGTATAATTTTTCAGCAAGGAGTCCATTTCATCTGTCATTGCAGACTCCCACTGAAGTTTTGTATCCACCTACATAGCTTCATTATAACATTCAAGTTCACCAGCATTAGTTAATAAGATAGAATACAAAGAAGGTAAAAATCTATTTGGAGGTCTATTTAGCCTTGTTGACCATCTAGAATTTACTGGGGTGTGTGGTATTTTTTGTTGCTATAGTTGCAGAGCATAAGGAATTTCTAGAACATTATCATTTTGAATATCATCCAGCACTACATAATCATTTTCTTTCTTCTCATGCTGCTACAACAGATCTTTGTACAACACTTTCTCATTTAATATGACATCCCTGCTTCTTAAAATTTTATGATTTTCAAAATCCCAAAGCCTATAACCAAATTCATCAATGCTATATCCAACAAATATACATTTCTTAGATTTAGCTTCTAGCTTGGTTCTATTTTCAAAATCTATATGTGCAAACGCTTCACAACTGAAGGTTCTGAGAAAAGAATAACTCACCTTCTTACCTGTCCATGCTTCCTCTAGGATACCACAACTCAAGGGAGTAGAGGGACCTCTATTTATCAAATATACAATAGTATTTATAGCCTCTTCCCACATGTTTAGGGGGAGCCCAACATGCAACCTCATGCTCCTAGCACGTTCCATTATTGTCCTATTCATGTGTTCAGCCACTCCATTTTCCTGTGGAGTCCTTGGAACTATTTTTTTTCTACGAATACTAGTAGAGGAACAATAATCTTCAAATTATTTGCTACAATACTCACCACCATTATCAGATCTAAGACATTTTAATCTTTTTCCAGTCTCATTTTCAACCAAGCTTTTCCATTTCTTAAAAGTTTTAAATACATCAGATTTCTGTCTAATGAAATATATCCATACTTTCCTAGCTGCATAATCAATGAATGTAACATAATACTGAGAGTCACCAAGGGAAGATACCTGAGCTAGACCCCATACATCTATATGCACAAGCTCTAATTTTTCATCTTTCTTTTCCTTCCCACTCTTTACAAAACTAACTCTCTTTTGTTTTCCATACACACAACTTTCATAGAAATCCATATTAACACATTTCAGACCTGGTAGAAATTTCTTTGAAGGAAGTAATTTCATACCTTTTTCACTCATGTGCCCAAGTCTATTGTACCACAACGCTGTTTCAAAATGTCTAGCTACTCTCTCTTGTTCTACTTGCTTAAATGCAGCAACTGTTCCTGAACATTCATTTTTCTCTGAAATAATTAAAGTAGAGGGACCAGTATGTCATGTACAAAGATATAAGGTGCCTACTTTCACACCTTTTTCTACTACTATGGAACCTTTTGAAATCTTCCAATTTTTATCATTAAAAGTAACTATGCAACCCTCATCAGCGAGTTGCCCTGCTGAAATTAAATTCCTACTCAGCCTTGGAACATGTCTTACCTCTTGTAGTAGCCAATGATTCCCATTATGCAACTTAATCTTGATTCTACCTTTTCCAACAATTTGACAGGGTTCATTATCTCCCAAATAAACTAGCCCAAAATCCCCTTGGACATAATCAACAAAATAACCTCTATGGGGTGTAGCATGAAATGAAGCCCCTGAATCTAACACCCATGAATCATCAACATTTTCTAAAGACAAGAGCAAAGCATCCTCTTCGGATTTGTTACTTATCACATTTTCCTCCTTGTTTCCATCATTTTTGTCCCCTTGATCTTTCTTTTGAGACCAACAATATTTCTTCTTATGTCCTAATTTTCCACAATACTAGCAGTCACTAGGTCCTCTTGATTGAGACCTCTTTTCCTTTGACTTCCCTCGTGATTTTCCATGATTTCTAGAATTGTTTCCTCTGTCTCTTGTTCTGCCTCTGCTTTTTGTGTTTAATACACTACCTGATGTGGATGCCCCTAAGCATTTCCTATGAATTTCCTCACTCAATATAACACCAACAACATCATCAAACTTTAGGGTATTAGAACCAAAAATAGAATTACTAATAGCCATTACCAAGCCATTCCAACTTTCTAGCAAAGAGCACAAAATCAAGAGAGCCCTAACCTCTTCATCAAAGGTAATTTTAAGTAACTTGTAACTATATTAAACTCATTTAAATGATCAGTGACTGATCCACCTTGTACCATTTTCATGTTAAATAAATGCTTCATGGGAAATACCTTGTTTGAAGCTGAAGGTTTTTCATACAACTTCACTAGGGTTTCCATGAGATCTTTAGCTATTGTTACTCCAGTAATATTGAATGCCATTGATTGTGCTAGGCATAAACGAATACTCCCCAGTGCCTTCCTGTCCAAAATATCCCAATCTTCCTTAGACATTGCTGCCTATTTCGTAGCTACTCCCTCTAATGGCCGCCATAGATCCTTCTGATAGAGATAGTCCTCCATTTTCATCTTCCATAATTGGAAGTTCTACCCATTAAACTTATCAACCTTTAGCCTACCCTCATCTGCCATTTCTCCCACTTAACCAAGAGACTCTCCCACTAACTCATGAGACCTACTTCAAAGAATAGATGAAAGAATGAACAAAAAAACCTCGTTCTGATACCACTTGTTAGAATAATAAGCCAAAAATGCAAATATTAATGCACAGAAGAGAACACAAAGACACAGAGATTTAACATGGTTCACCCAATCCATGGGCTACGTTCACCAACAGGGATTCCAATATCTTTATTATTATCCAGTAATTACAATCTAAAACCTACAACTCAATACCGCCACAGGAAGCTGCAAAAATCCCTCATTTAATAATGAATCTCAAAACCCTAAGCCCTTTACACACATATTTTTGACATAACCTAAATAGGGCAAAAATACTCTAACTAATAGAAAATTGATGGTCAACCCTTTACAATATTATTAAGTCATTGTTGGCTCTACCCCTTGACCCCACCTAGGGCACTTCCCCAGGACCCCGCAAGGGGCTCTGCCCCTTGACCCCGAGCTTGGGGGAACTAGCCCCAAACCCCTGTAGATAAGTCTGGGGGGAAACCATGCCAAAAGAAACTAAGTTTGATTAGGCTCCACATACATAACACTTTGTGGCTTGATCCATCTTCTTGGTAAGGGTACCCAACTAATTCTTTAGTCTCCCTATCTCAATCCATAGCTCAACCGCATCCTAGGTCAGGTCCACCATAGAAAACTCTCCTAAGTCAACCCTGCCCTATAGGGTGTCAAGTGTACCCTCGGCCTTGTCAGCCTATGTTTTCTTTGCTGCTAGTAGACCCTGTACCCGGTTCATCTCAGTCTATAAGGTGGTCTCTAATACCTCTACGATCCCTAGTAACCTCCATAGTCTCACACACTCAGTCTGTAAACTATCTCCCTCTATGATGACAATGTCATGTGTGTCATGTGCCACATATCCTGCTGGTGGCCCCTACGGTCTGTGTGGTACATGTACCTATACTGGCACCTAAGGTGCCTATACCTATCCCTAAATAGGCACCTAAGGTGCCTGATCATGCCCATCCCCTGGTGGCCCCTATGGCCCCTGATCTTGTCCAACTCCTGCCTATGCCTCTATCCATGGCCAGACCCATCGCCATTGTGGCCTCCTCCTCTACCCTACTATTGAGGTCTTAGGGGCATATCCTATAGTTGTCTTGTCATCAACCTCCATGTCCCTTGTCAACTGCTCATGGGCCGCTACCTGAACCAGGTCTGTCAGTAGTATAGCTTTGTGTGCAACCCACCATGCTGCATACTCTATAGTCATACCTACATCAATGACATCTAGCCTAGCCATGAATTCTATCCTTGCCATAGTCCTCTAGGCTACTCTCATTGTGAGAGCATCTATGTATCTCCCCCACATGTCTACCTCCATAGTGACATGAGGATGTAAATCATCCTCTGCCACCACCCCTGCTATAGTCTGAATTGTCTCATGACCCTAGACGGCTTGTATCTCTCTATCTAGTGGATGATGTTCCCTAGTAAAAAGGAATCTATCTATACATATGAGAGATATAAGAAGTCCTCAAAACCATCCTTGACTCCCGCCTGCTATTCCATGGCTCCCCACGGCTCGCAAAGTCTGTATGGGGTCCAGCAGAAAACCTAAACCTCATCTAGTAGCCGTCATCAATATCTTGTCTAGCCAATGGAAGTATATCTCAAGGGAAGCCTATATTTACATGCATACA
>MU226813.1:249889-272016 GCA_018584345.1 Thuja plicata
GGCCCATACTAATACCAAAGTGACTCCAGTCCCCATGTTGTGCACCCTCTGGTATGCAGCCATGTGCGTATCATGGTACAACTGTCCAAGGAAAATGTACCCCCAGCAATAGGTCATCCCCACCTCAAGCATCACTACTAGTACTCAAGACCATCCCATACCAAACCCATGTCAATCAAGTCAGGTAGCATTTGTCCACGAATCAATTCGGCCAAAAATAGGGCTATCCGCCTCAGTCTCCAGTCAACTACTGGCTGCCAGTGCATCCATTTCCTATATGTGGGGATCCTGCTAATAGAACTCCTAAAGGAAATCTCAATGTAATGATCACTATCCTCTAACATATATTATGGAACCGACCCTCGGATCGGTATCTATAGAATCTGCCACACATCCTCGAGAGTGATAGTGGCCTCTCCAGTCAGCAGATGGAACTTCATGGTTTTGTTGTACCACCACTCAATCAGGGAAATCATCATCCTATTGTGTGCCCATAGCCTAGGCCAGTAGGGCACATAGTCCAATCCCACCGCTGCTAACAATCCCCAGTCTGCATCCGTCAGCTAGGCCTCCAGCTCCATCGTTGGTGGCTAGTGCTCCCGAGATCCCAATGGTGGGAACTGCTCCTACACAATCCAAAATCTACCATGTCAACCCATATTTCTTATATTCCCAGCCTAACCCCTCCCAAAATTGGGCATCTTGTACCTATGTCCTTTGCCGACCCATCCCCGGCCCCTGCCGGGTCCCTCTACTTCCCTTCCTCTCAGCGTCTACCCCTTTTGATGTAGACGCCAGTTCATTTGGAGATGTTGATTCTTACATTGGTGTCTCTACCTATTTCAACATCCAGACCATCGTCTTCAAAGACATGGATCTATGTCTGGCATCTTTGAAGATGTTGGTTCAGCACCGCCGTCCTCGCAAATGCAGGTTTGAGGATCGACATCTATGAATACGTCAATCCATGGATTAGCGTCTTCATAGACACTGGTTTAGGAACTAGCGTCTCTAGTCTGAAACCTTTTCTACTTGCATTAAATGCCCCCTACCCACCATAAAATCATTAAAAGACTTTGACAAAAGTAACAGCAAGGTATCGGTTGAGTTACTCACCGGTAACAATCATTCTGCGGGTCTCCCATGTGTATGAATGTGCTCTCCCAACTGCACCAGCATCCTCTTGTCAGCCATGATTTCTCTCCAGAGCTCTCTTTTTGCCTAAACAATATTCCCAAATGACCTTCTTTTAGCCCCCCAACCCTCTTATAGCCCCCCGTTTTCCCAAACAAATTTCCCCACCTGTTTTCTTCTCCCAATTGTATATTTTTGTATTATTAGTCCTATTGTACAACCTAAATGCATCAAAAATTCCAAACACATAATAGAAAATTCCAAAAATCCAAAAAAATTCAAAAATCACAAAAAATTTTAAAAAAATCAAAAATTCTTTAAAATCTTTTAATAAAACCCTTGTTTCTTTCCGCATCATTTCGGTTTTCACTTTTCAGTGACATTTTGACTCCTACAATAGACATCATGTTTTTCACCAAATCAGTTTTGTGACCGACTATCCTTGCTCCTCACTCAGTTCATAGCTTTTGTCAGCAAATCTCTTTTAATCCCATCAAATCCAATCTTTGCCCGTCAAGATGCATCCTTCCAGCGTCAGCTTATCAAATCCTTCATCATATCACTCCTATTCATGGAAAGAACTTTGGACTAAATGACTGCTTGGTCATGAGGCCTTCTTTATTGATTTTATCTTTTTGTATCAGTTTAAACCTACTCACCACTACCTCAATCTATTATATCTTGGTGTGTTGTGACTGGTGGCTACTAATACATGTGTCTTTTGCAGTATGCTTTTTTTTGAGCATCTAGTCCACGCAAAGGAATCCTGTCATCTATTCTTTCTAAAACTTGATGCATACCTCCTTTTTCAATATTAAATTCAAATGTTCTCTCAATATTTTTGACACAAATGGCTCCCCAAGGCTTATTAGTTGCATTTAATCTCATCATTACATTTTCATTCTTAATTGCCTTCTTAGTTTCTTTTTAGAAGGCTTCTATTTATTCCCTCCTTACCCTTCCTCCTTCTTGTTGCATCCTCTTTTGAGAAAATCCCACTAAACTAACATTGTTGTGTTCTTTTCTCGAGGGGGCACAACCCTATACCATCGTCGCTTTGACATGACTCCTAGAAACCCTCTTCCTTTGGGGAAACTTATTTTCTTATCTTTGATGCAACGTCACTTGTGACGCCATGTTAAAGAGGGGGAAAATGTAGACGTCCAAAGATATTAATATTATTATTAATATTAAATTCTCTCTTATTCATCTAGCTATTAATTTAATCAATTAAATAGTTTCATAGTTGGCATTTATCAATGATCAAATACTATTCTAATGTATTTTTATTTAAATACATTTACCTCACAAAATCCCCTTTTTAATAAATTTATATTTATTAAAATTCCTCCATATTCCTAATTCTTCTAAACTATGATTTATTCAAATCTAATTTGAATTATAATCTAAACCCTAGCTAGGAACCTATTAATCCAATCTAGAAGCCTACCCTAAGCCTACCCTATTCCTACTCTACTCCCATCACCTCATTTCCTAAGCATATTTCCCTACCTAATTACCCTCTGATCATACTTAAAGAGGTGATTCCTAACCCTCTTAAGGCTAATGGAATACTCACCCACATGTGAGAATTCTCTCCAAAATGGGCACCCATTCCTCTTTAAGGCTATTTACTCCTTTGTCCCCCACTTGGAATTCTTGAGACACTCAATATTTATTGCTATATTTGACTTAAAATTAGCCATCCCTTCAAGCCTATGTGTCCCTTATGTGGCTCTTATGTGGATGCCACATAGATGTCACATCATTCAACCCCTCCACTTCTATCCCAAAAATCTATAAATAGAGGCCTTCTCCTCTTGCATTTTCATCTCTCATTTTGCATTGTTATTATGCTAACATAGCTCTAGATTTTTATAGTTGTTTTCATGCTCATAGTTATCTTGCTTAAATCATATAGATATCATATGTTAGGATAATGGATAATGAATCATAGCTTCAATCTTGTATATTTTGCATATCATTTCCATAGCTAGTTTAGATCATCCTTTGAAGAATTTGAGACTAGTTCCTCATACTAGTTCTTGAATTGCTTCATTGTTTCCAATCTTGCATTGCATTGGGGATCTATCTCATTTGTGTTTGAGAGAGCACATGCACATTTAATCAAAAAGAACAAATCAAACAAGTAAAAATAGGGTCCAAATAGCTTTTTTTAGTTCTATCTGATGTTATGGTGATATCTTGTTGGTTTCTTTGTTCATTTCATGAATCATATGTGCTAACCCACCAACTTTTCATGTTTGAGCTTGCTCCCAATAGATTTAATATTTCCTCGTACACAGATAGGTTAGATAACTGAGATGGAAAAGTACTTTGAGTATGAAATTGTTTTAGAAGAGAAGAAAGTTAAGATTGCAAGCACAAAGTTGAAAGGTCATAAATCCTTGTGGTGAGAGCATTTGTAATTGGATCGAAAGAAGAAAGGTAAATATAAGATCAAGGTATGGGATAACATGATAAAAAAATTGAAACGAAAGTTTCTACCTTGTGATTACCAGATTAACCTGATTAGGAGAATGAAAATTTTGAAGCAGAAAGATAGCTCGGTAAAAGATTATACTGAAGAATTCTACAGATTGGACATCTGATCTGGACATATTGAAGATGAGGTGGAAAGAATAGAAAGATATCTGAATGGATTGAGAATTACTATAAAATATGAGATCAGCTTGGTCAATATGGAAAGAATTGAAGAGGCATATCAATTTGGCCTAAAAGGTGTGGATAAATTGAACAAAAGATATGAACAAAGGAAAAGAGGAAGAGGTGGTAGATTCCCTAGAGGAAGAGGTAGATCTCATAGTGAAAATAGTAGATTTGAACTAGAAAAGTCAATTTCAGACATACATCAAGACAAAGGAAAGACTGAATGGAAAGGTGGAAGTTCATTTCAAGGAAGAGAAAATAACTCCCGAGGTGGTTATAGAAGAAAGGGTTCCAAGGAACTTGTTACAATGGTGGTGAAGAAGGACATCAATCTTTTGAGTGTACACATGCAAGCAAGAAATTCGGTAGTAGCATAAATTCTTTGGTGCAAGAAGAGTCACCGAATGAACCAGAGAAGGGAGGAAATCTAATGATCAGAAGGATACTATGGAGTGAGAAATATAAGAAAGATCCTATCCAAAAAAATTTATTCAAGACCAGATGTAGAGTTGCAGACAAAGTTTGGAAGGTGATTGTTGATAGTGGAAGCTTGAAGAAGCTGGCATCTGAGGAAATGGTCATGAAGTTGTAGTTGGAAAGGATGAAACATCTAAAGCCCTACCAGATTTCATGGATCAAGGATGAGCATACATTAATGGTGAGTGAGTAATTTTTTGTGAATCTGAAAATTGGAAAGTATTATGATAAGGTGTTGTGTGATATTATGGCAATGGATTGTTGTCATATTTTGTTGGGTAGACCTTAGCAATATGATAGAAATGTTATACATGATGGAATATTGAATAGATATACTATTTGGGTTGATGATAAGAAACAAATCTTGTTACCTTTGGTTGAAGAATCTGTTGGTGAGATATGTACAGTTGTGAAAGTTTTTTTGATGGAAGGTAGACAGTTTGTTAAGGATCTGAAAAGAGATGATATTTGTTATGCTTTGATTCCTAACAAACTGAGTAAGAATAAAGAAGAGGAAATTCCTATAGAAGTTGAGAAATTGCTTACTGAGTACAAGGAGATTATTTCAGATAATATACCTGATGGTTTGCCACTGATGAGAGATATTAATCATTGTATGGATCTGATTCCTGGAGCTAGTTTACCAAATAAGGCACCATATTGGTTTACACCCACTGAGAATGAAGAGCTAATTGACAAGTTCATGAGTTGTTGAACAAGGGTTTAATCAGAGAAAGTTTGATTCCATGTGTAGTACTAGCTGTATTGGCACCTAAGAAGAATGGAGAATGGCGAATGTGCACTTTTTCAAGAGAAATCAATAAGATCATGGTGAAGTATAGGTTTCCTATACCGAGGATGGATGATATAAGGGATTGTTTGAGTGGAGCAAGATATTTTACCAAAATTTATTTGAAGAGTGGGTATCATCATATCAGAACCAGAGAAGGTGATGATTGGAAGACTGGTTTCAAGATGAAAGAAGGTTTGTATGAATGGTTGCTTATGCCTTTTGGTTTAACTAATGCACTGAGTACATTTATGAGGTTAATAAATGAAGTTTTGAATAAATGTGTGATTGTATACTTGGATGATATTCTAATATTCAGTAAGACTAGAGAAGAGAATTTGATGCATATAAGACAACTATTGTAGAGATTGAAAGAGGAAAAGTTGCTGATAAATCTGAAAAGTGTTCCTTCGTGAAAGAAGAACTTGTGTATTTAGGCTTTGTGATTTTAGGTAATGGTTTGAAGATGGATCCTGAGAAGGTTGAAGCTATACTTAGTTGGCCTACACCTGAGAATGTCAGTGAGGTAAGATCATTTCATGGATTGGCAAGTTTTACAGAAATTTTATCCAAAATTTCAGTTCCATTTGTAATGCTATGACTGAGACAATGAGAGGTGAAAAAAGAGAATTCAAATGGACACATGGAGCTAATAAGAATTTTGAGACTTTGAAGCAAAAGGGTTTTGAATTACCTGTGTTAGCCTTACTTGATTTCAATAAGGTATTTCAAGTTGAATGTGATGCAAGTGGAAGTGTAATAGGAGTTGTGTTGACTCAAGAAGGTAAACTAGTTGCTTTCTATAGTGAAAAGTTGAATGATGCTAAAAGGAAATATTTTGTCTATGATCAAGAATTCTATGCTATTGTTCAAGCTATGAAGAAATGGAGACAATATTTGATGCTGAGTGAATTTGTGTTGTATACTAATCACAAGGCTTTACAATATTTGGGTAGTCAGAATAAGTTGAATCAGAGACATATGAAATGGGCAGAGTATTTGCAGAGTTTCACATTTGTGATTAAGCATAAGAGTGGAGTTTATAACCGAGTTTTTCATGCATTGAGTAGAAGAAGATCTTTGTTGGCTGAAATGAGAATTGAATTTCTTGGTTTTTATGATATTAAGCATTTGTATGAAAATGATCCTAATTTTTCTGAGCAGTGGAGAGTGTGCAAAGCACCTATTCCAAATCAATCAAGTAAGTATGAATATTATTCCATTTAGGAATATATTTTGTTCAAAGGTATTGAGTTGTGCATGCCGAGAGGATCAATGAGAACTAATTTGATAAAGGAGAAACATACTAGTGGGTTGGCTGGACATTTTGGTATTGACAAAACATTGAGTTTTCTTTAAAAAATGTATTTTTGGCCTCAGTTGTATAAGGATGTTCATAAATTTGTGAAAAGTTGTGGAGGTTTTCAAGTTGCAAAAGAAGTTAGAATACTAGTTTGTATACACCTATTACTATTCCTGAGAAACCTTGGAGTGATATCAGCATGGATTTTGTTCTCAACTTACCAAGGACAGCAAGAGGTAATGATTCCATATTTGTTGTTGTGGATATATTTTCTAAGATGAAACATTTCATACCATGTAGAAAAACATTAGATGCAGTACATATAGAAGATATTTTATTTAAGGAGATTGTCAGATTGCATGGATTACCGAGGAGTATTATCTCTGACTGAGACAGTAAGTTTGTTAGCTATTTTTGGAAAGCACTTTGGAAGAAGTTGGACACTAAGTTGAAGTATAGATCTACATTTCATCCACAGACCAATGGACAAATAGAGGTTGTAAATTGAAGTTTGGGTAGCTTATTAAGATGTTTATTCAGAGACACACCAAGTACTTGGGATTTGATGTTGGCACAAACAGAGTTTGCATACAATAGTTCAGTAAATAAAAGTACTGGGAAGACACCTTTTCAGATTGTTCATGGCACACAACCGAGGGGTATATCAAAATTGAGAGACATGGATGGTGAAGAGAAAAGAAGTGTTGAAGTAGAAACTCTTGCTGAGTTTATGAAGACATTGCATGAGGATGTAAACTAGAAGTTGGAGAAAAGTAATCAAAAATAAAAGGACAGTGCAGATAGATCAAGAAAAAATAAAAATTTTGAATTTGGTGATGCAGTAATGGTTCATTTGAAGAAAGGCAGATTTCCTATTGGAACTTATGGTAAATTGAAAATGAAGAAATTTTGTCCTTGCAAAATACTAAGAAGATTTGACAGTGGAAATGGTTATGAAGTTGAATTGCCTGATGACATGGACATATCACCTATATTCAATATTTCATACTTGTATGAATATCATGAACCTAAGGAAGAAGTGACAGTACTGAGTGATTATCCTAAGAAATAGATAGAGGAATCTGAACAGATCTTAAAACAAAGAGTTGGCAGAAATACAAGAGGAAATGAATACATGGAGTATCTGATAAAATAGAAGAACAAATCGATTGAGGAATCATCTTGGATTTCTCAATCTAATTTGGATCCATTTTAGGTTGGACCTAACACATGATTTAGGGAATAATTTATTTTAACCCAAGGTGTCTGATACAGGAGCATCTTGGGTTCTTGGCAATCCTAATCAACCAAAAATATGTTTGCTTTTGTTCTTTAGCTTGTTTGGAGGTTGTTTGGTGAAGTTTTTGGCAACTGATGTTGCTCGGTTACTTGTTCTGTCTCGCTTTACCGATGGGTCTTGGTGAATGTTGGTATCTCAACAGGTTATTTCACTGAGTTATTTTATGTTGCTCGGTTACCTTCTTATCGAGTTGTTCATGTTTCTTGGTCGACTTCTTACTAAGTGGTTTATCTTGATCTGGCCAACTTTTGCATTTAAATTTCATGGCATAATTAATGTGGGGTCTCTCATTGGGATATGTGTGGACCTAAATCTGGGTCTTTCTTAAGGATTTGAGTGCCGACATCTTTGGTGGACTCTTGTATATATTTGGTTTATGTTCTTAGATTTAGGAGATCAGTTTTTTTAGTAGGAGTTTGGTATCAGTTTGTGATTAAGAGTTAGATGTTTGGATGGCAGGTTTGTGACCTCACATGCATGAAGACCATTTTGAAATTCATTTGAATGCATATTTCTAAAACTAGGAAGGCCTTACAACCTGTCATGTATTGAGTTTGAGGAATTAAAGTAAAGTATCTATTGTTTCTTCTCTCATTCTTGTGTTGTTGCTTCTGTGTTGTTCTACAAGGTGGCTTGGATAACTGGCAATGCCTTGGGACCCTGTTCTCCCTACCATCCTTATGTCAAAGATTTTAGGGTCCCAAGAGTTCATTTACTATTTTTACAATCTGTTTATCAAGTGTAGTTTGTTGTGGTTTTAGTTTGGATGTTTAAGACAGATTGAAGGTGGTCATCTTTGACCATTAAGATCTTGCAAACCTAAAAGAATTGGGAAAATTTCTTTGGTATGTAGGCTTCTTGTATATAAATGAACTAATCCCTCCAATGGTGGATTTTCAGGGAGTCATTTAATATTTTATAGGGGGTGTTTTGTCAGGGTTTCACACAAGGTTCTGGTATGTTCACTTGCATCAAAATGAAGTAGGCAACTTTGGAGATTAAAATTTTTTTACAAGGTGATTGCAGTCATATCAAACTCTATGTTTGTCAGTTGCCAAGACCTCATGATGTGCTTTGGTCAGTTTTCAAGAGGGTAAGTGGAGGTTACTTGATAGGTTTTGTAAAGTATAAATGGATGTGAATATTTTAACCTCAATAATATTCAACTATTTATGCTTGATCTAGGTGCATCACAAATGAATCAAGAATAATTCTCAAAGACCAAATCAATTTTTTTTTTTTAGTCGAACCCACTCTGGGAGCTGAATTGTCTCATCAAGTTATCGCTCTATGGATTTTATATTATATTCTTTAAGTCATTTTGATTTAAATAATAATATAAGTAAATGAGCAGCCTATACCTAAAAAAACATGCAGGCAAATGATTTATTAAATTCTCAATAGGTCATTATTTAATAATGTTTTTTAAAAAATATTATTAAAAATACTGAAAAAGTAGCAGATGCATGTGGGGCCCATGATTTGAGGGAGAATGACAAATTAAAATAACCTTTTTTTTAATTTAAGTCTCCATAGCCGTGCATTTCCACTAGGGTTTAATGTTTTTTCCAATTTTGAAGTGGATTCATGGGGGTAAAATACTTGTAAAGGAATACAATACCCTCTTGGTCTGTAGGGAACAAACAAAAATCTAGTAATGATAAACCAACCAAGCATAATGATCTTCTAAGAATGCCTTGGTGATATGTGTTTTCAGACTATGCAATGGTGGCTGGGTGCGCACCAAAGATGTATTTGATTAAAAGGGCTCATAAAACCTTCAAACAATTGCATATGGAAGGAGCATGATAGGATAAAATGTTTCACAAAATGCTTGGAAAGAGCATGGTCTCAGTGATTCCATGATTGAAATAATCAAAGGGAATGCACCAAACAAATCTTTTGACAAGGCTTGAAGCTTTCAAACAAATGGAATCAGTGGCTGGAATGACAAATTTTGCAACTGCTACAAATATTCTCCAGCCCATGTAAAATTAGGGCTTTGGTGCAAGAGTGGATTTGTGCAATTTTTACAACTCCAATCAAAAGTGGATCGTAGTGTGTAGGCTTTGGTATTAGCTTGTATCACTATATTTTGTGTTTCAATGATTAAGGGCAGCATTGTTCACTGTAGGAATGCTCTCTTGTTTGCAAGGAAGCCATGGAACTAGGTGTACACACTACAATTTTGATTAGAATGTTGCAATATAGTAAAATAGATTTGAATAGGAGCCGTTCAAGCAAGATGTGGAAGTCCATCAAAATGTAAGGATACATGTGTAAGAGGTATGTTGCAGCATGTTCTGTGGAAAATGAAAAGTTCACAAACCTTTTGCAATGTCATTTGCTTCCTATGAAAACACAAGAGATGTATTAAAATAGGGGTGATTTGTCAAATGTTACATTTTCACTTTAGTGAAAATGCTAAACAAAAGATGTAGGGGCCTTTCTGTTGATGGGTTTTTGGTTTGAACAACAAATTGATAGATTGGAAAAACTTCATGTGAGGGCTAGTGTTAGTTTTTTCACTCAAAAGAATCATTTTACCTAAAGTGGTAAATATAATTACAAAGGAGTTTGTTCTGATTTATTAAATTTTAGCAAGAATTGAAAGTGGACAGTTTAAAAGAAAAGAGAAGAGATTTCCATAATCCATGATAATAATTATAAAGAGTTTTTGGATTTGATTGTGTTGATGCAAAAAATTTACAACACAATCAAATCCAGAAACTCTTAATAGTTAGTTTAAAAGAAGTAAATCTGTAAATATAAAATTGGAGGCATTTTCACAAGAATGCCAAAGGTTTTAGAAAATGATCACTTCATAAATGAGATAGATATTGAGGTTAAATTTAGATGTATGCAGATGCAAATAGTGCAAAGAAGATTTTATTACATAGTGGTTAAAAACTCAAAAATGGGCATTATGGAAATAAATTTGAGGGCAAAATTGGTCTTAGAGCAAAAATGCAAAATTGAGAGCAAGATGACGTGATATTCACTGTGATGATGTGGAGGAGATAATCTCCTCCACAGGGTTTGCTTTTTTTCTCTCGCTGCTTCTTTTATTTCATGCTTTCTTTATTGTTTCTTTCTTTGGCGATTCTATGTTCTCTTTCCTCTAAGCTTTTAATCTCCCCTCCTGGTCGCTCGTGCTACCCATCCTCGGCTCTCGATGGAGCTAGAATCAGATGGTTGTGTGATTAATACCTCAAGCCCTGCCAAATGGGCTAATTCAAACTTGAAAAAATCTTTTACTAATATTTTCACATCATCCAATAATGGCATGCCCCTTAGTGCAAGATTTCTTTAGGTTCCTAGAGGCGAACGACCCCGGGAAGAAGGTAAGACCCCAACCATTCCCTCGAATTGTTGAATGATGAAATGCTGAAAGAAATTGCTTTGAAAAAATCTAGGTTTTCTGATATTGCAATCTTCTTTGCTTGTGTTGATGTTGAGAGATGATCACCTAGAAAATTCTTAGACAATTGGTTTCATAATCTCTGGAATTTGAAGTTAGGGCTTAATATTTCATTTTTTAGGAGAATACAAAAAGGTCTCTACATTATTTTCTTTAACAACCATGAGACACAGCTCAAAGCCCTCAAACGGCAGTATTTGATGGTTAGAAAAACCTCTTTTCATGCGCTAGCCTGGTCATAGGAGCTGGTTAATGAGGAATTTCTTGTGTTATCCTGCCCTAGATGGGTCATTCTAAAGGATGTCCCTCCCTTCCTCTGGCATTTTTTACCCCAGTTATTTGAGCCATTTGGGAAAATAATCTGGATTGATGAAACCACGTGATTGGTGCCCAACCTTGATGCAAGACTATTTATCTCTATTAAACCTAGGATCAATATCCCTGTATGTATTAACCTTAACATCAACAAGGATAAATTTGTTTTCCCTGTTGAAATACTTGGTGGATTAAAAACCTATTTTCTTTGCAAAAAAGAAGGGCATATTCAAAATAATTTCCCAATTATTAACCATGGGAAATAAATGGTTAACTCAACAAGAACCTCTAAAAACCCTAACACTGGTAAGGATTCAATCTCAAACCCAATTAATCTTCACTCGGTTGAAAAAGACACTAACCCAAAAAATAATCCCACCTCAGACTTGTCTCTTAGCTTTAAACATGATAAAATAAACAAAATGGTTGTTGACAACACACTTGTGGTTTCTGAACCCTGCAACCATTTTTTTTTTCCACAAAAAATTCTGAGGAATCAAGATATGATGGTTCCCAGATGGTCATTACAAGGAAAATAAGATGTAAAAATGCCCAACAACTTGCCTTGGATCAAATTTGTGATGTTAATCAGAATGCTAACCAATTTGTGGCTCTTAGTAACTCCTCCACACTTATGATTGATGACATACCAACTGATTTTCAAACTCTGAGAAATTACTTGGTTAAGAATTTGGTTGAAAACTCTTAAAAAGTTGATAGTCATGTTGGTGATGTTACCATGAGTGATAACCCTACAAGAAAGATACTCAAATCTGTGACTCCCAAATGATCTGATCCAAATCTTTCTTCAAGGCTTACCCCTGATGATAGCATCACCAACCCCTCAACAACTATTCTTAATGAGTTATAGGACAATCATATCATTGAATTTATTTATGCTAATATGATTTTAGAAGACATTAAGTCTGGTTCAATGCTCTCTGGATTTCCAGGATCCCAAGTGTCTGGGTCTAACATTAGAGAAAATTTTGATATTGAGACTAATCAAACTGAGCATAGTGAGGACAATGATGACCACATGAAAGGATGCTCCTTGGCTAAGAAGAAAGGTAGACCTCTTGGTTCCAATAATAAGAAAAAGTCTGGAGATCATAATGGTCTCCCTAGAAGTCCCTCTTAATCCTCTTTTCCCATGAAATACATCTCATGGAACATTAGAGGCTTGGAGTCTCCTGGTAGGAAGTTTGTTATTAAAATATTTGTGAACTGCCATAAAAATATTAATTTTATGATGCTTCAAGAACTTAAAGCTGTTGAGTTCTCTCTTGACACTGCGCTTGACTTTATTTGGAGAGATGAGATCAAAATATGCACTAATCATCCTAAAGGAAATGGTGGAGTTAGTCTTCTCATTAACCCTAAGTGGACAAATTACATTAAGGATAGGGGCATCTCCCCATGTAACAGAGTGGCATAGCCTACCCTGGATATTAGAGGTTCTTGTTTTAGTGTATGTTCCTCATATGCACCCAATGATTATAAGGAAAGAATGTCCCTCTGGAATTGGCCGACTTCCCTCCCAGATATCCCTTGGGTTAAAGCTGGGGACTTTAACATAATTGAAAACTAAGATGATAAGGCTGGGGGTATCTCTTTTGAAATGAAAATCCTTGAGAAACCTCATTGGAATAGATTTAAGAAACAAATGCCACTATTTGACCCCCTTGATGGCATCAAATCTGGAACTTCTTCCTTTGGTACACCTGGTGTAATTTTCAACAAGGACCTAGCTGAATCTACTCCAGATTAGATAGGTTTTATGTCAATAAAGATTAATTTTATTTTTCCCCTAACCACTTGGGGAACTCAGTGGTTGTCTTGCCGGTGACTTTATACAACCATTATCCTATCATAGCTATCATTAATACCAGGAACTCCATCTCCAACAACAATCCTTGCAATAAGAAATTTATCCTCAACTCCTCCCTGTTGAAAGATCAGGATGTCCTACTTGCCATAAAAATGGTTAGACTCTTTAACTTTTAGAATCAGCATCCCCAATCTCACACTCTAAGATAGAATAGGAATATTTCCTCCTAGCAGAAGGTATTCCAAACTTTTGGCCAAAAGAAAGCCAAGGATTACAAATATGTGGAAAACATTCTCACTGATCGGCTACTCCTCGAAACAAGAAATTCAATTATAGCCTTCCTCCTCTACCTTAGTTGAGTAGGTCTCTCACGCTAGAGACATCCTTAGGAAATATTAATATATCAAAATCAGGGGTGCCTTCGTCAGAGCCTGTAATCAATGGCTCTAGTTTGGAGACAAAGGCTCCAAAGTTTTCTTTAACCTTCTCAAACAAAAATAGAATAGAGAGAGAATTGACAGATTCATAGTGGAGGACAAGGAACTCTTGAATATCAATGATATCAAAGATTCCTTTGAAATGTTTTATAATACTCTCTTTACCTCAAAAGATAATGAACCATCCAAAGATGTTCCAAATATAAGTAAAAACATCATCCCTAATAGGATCTCTGAGAGTGAATCTCTCCTCCTCAAGACCAATAAGAAATTATTGATGCCATTAACGCTCTCAAGGATAATAAGGCCCCTGGCCCTGATGGGCTCCCCATTGAATTCTACAAAGCTAATATTGAGTGGGTCACTAAAGACTTATATGACATATACTCTAAAGCTTTTGATACTAGCACCCTAGGGGAGTCTATTAATACGGGCTTTGTGAAACTTATCTTAAAAGATGGGGACAAAGCCCTCATCACAAATTGGAGGCCAATTACTCTCCTTAACGTCTCATATAAAATATTAGCCAAAGCCCTTGCTTCTAGCCTTGAAACAATTCTTCCCAAGTTCATCTGTTCTACCCAAAATGGGTTCATTAAAGGTAGGTATATCTTGGAGAACCTTGTCACTAGCTAGGAATCTATGGAATGGGTCAATACTTTTAAGCAAGATTCTTCCATGTTCCTTGTTCACTTTGAGAAAGCCTATGATACGGTGGAGTGGGACTTCATCCTCATGACTCTTAAAGCTTTTTTTTTCCCTAATGAGTTGTTTTAATATGTTTAGATCCTTCTCAAAGATGTCTCAGCCCTGATTAAGGTTAATGGAACTTTCTCTCAACCTATTCCACTTACTAGATCCATTAGACAGGGTTTCCCTCTTGCCCCTGCTCTATTTTTATTGCCATGGGTGCCTTATTCTACCTCCTTAGATATGACACCTTATCTCCTAGAGTTCATGGCATTAAGCTTCCGGATGACTCTGAATTGGTCAACATTTAGTTTGCTGATGATACCTCTCTCTTCCAGGAGATCTCTAGGCATAACATTGACTGCCTCAATAAAAAAATTGCCTTTTTTGGTATAGCCTTTGGTTCTCATATCTCCAGCTCCAAATCTATTTTTCTTAGGTGGAAAGAGGAACCCCCAAACTAGCTTTGGCAGTTTGGATACTCATGGAGGGGACCCAACAAGATAGTTAGATACCTTGGTATCCCATTCTCTATCTCTCCCACTCTTGAGGACATGTGTCTTTGGGTCAAAGAAAACATTCATAAAAAGCTTAATAAGTGGAACAATAGGGTTCTCTCCCTGGCTGGTAGGGTTCAAGTCTACCAAAAGATCATTTCTTTCTACAGTATCTATTACTCCTTTGCTTGGATGTTCAGCAACTACAAAATATTTGAAATTCAAAAGTCCATCAAACACTTCCTTTGGTCTGATGGCAAGGGTAAAAGAAATGCCCACGCGGTCAAATGGATCTGGTGCCACATAGACAAGAAACTTGGAGGACTGGGTCTTAAGGATCTCAGAATGCAAGGAATTTCCCTTTTTTCCAAATGGATATTTCATGCTTTGTAAGCATAAGAACCTTGGAAGATTCTTTTCAGAAACAACATTTAAAATGGTGTCCCTAAGCTTTCCAAATCTTGAAAATCCCTCCCATTTAATGATCTAGTTGCTGGTAGGTTCTTTGTGTCTGTCCAAGGCACTTGGGTATTCAAGTCCATCTGGAAAGATTGGGAGCATGTGTGCAAACTTATTGAAAACTCTAGCATTGACCATAGCTACACCTTGCATGGGGAGAGGTTGATATGGTGGAATCTCTACCATAATTCTAAACCTCTTGCCTTAACCCAAGGTTTTTCTGCTAGGTACTGTTATAATAAGGGCATTAAGTGTCTTATGGATATCTTGGAGCATGATAATCTTATCAGCTAGGAGGTTCTTAGTAATGAGTATGGCCTTACTGCCTCCCATAAGAGAACTTAAAATATTATTAAAAGTGCTTGTTCTTGTCTCAACCTTCCTAGGAACACTGAGGTTGACTCTCACAGTTTTCTCTCATTCTGTTGGAAAGATGGATCCCTCCTCTCCAAAATCCAAGCCAAGGCTATCTACAAGATGATTAACTATGACACCTCGGTGATTGATCACATTAACTGCCTTTGGTATGTTGATTCAAGTACCTCTGCTTGGTAGAAAACCTTTGAGAAATTATGTAAGTCTCTCATCCCCCCAAGATCAAATGCTTCAGGTGGAAACTCATATTGAATAGAGTGCCTATTAGGAATAACTTGACTGCTTATGACTTATGCTTTGTTTGTAGGAAGCCTGATACTATGCGGCACATATTTCTTGATTGCACTTTTTGTAAAAAAGTTTGGTTGTTGTTTGGAATATCTCTTACTCAACATGTCAAGTACTCTTGATATTATTACTAGTTTCATTCATGGGCTTAAGAAGGGTGCTAATCTATTCTGGAAAATTCTTTCTTCTTTCATCCTTTGGTTTATCTGGAAATTTTGAAATGAGGAAAAGTTCCAAGGCAATGATAGGTCTCTTAGTGGGTTTTTTAGAAAACTCATACGTTATAAAATTGATGTGCAGGTCTACTTTGTGATGAATTTGGAGAAGGAAAAGTTGATGTGTTTCCTTAGAGATGGTCATGCAACTATGTTTATTTATGAAATGAAAGACAAATTTGAGTGGGCAAGGATTGCGGAGAATCATACCGTCTTTGATGATGCGCTCAAGAAGTTGATCATGGATCTCAAAGACAACAGAGGTCCCTAGTTTGACAAGCTCGAGAGGTTTACTCAGAACCTAGATCGGAAGAAGGTGGTGTGGATGGAAGGTCCACAAGGCTGGACCACGTGGTTGGAAAATAATGATGAGATTCTTCAATAGAAGCTTATTATGTTACTATCATAATTAGTGAACTTTGTCTTGAATACTATTTTTTTTTCTCTTTCTTTTGTATATGGATGACTACATATTTTCAGTAAGTTAGTAGCTCTATCTTTACTGCTTGATGGTTGAGGCTCTGCCTCCCATGGTTTTTGTATAAACTCTTTCTATTTTGATCTCTCGATTATTAATATAAAAAAATGGGCATTATGTTTGGTCATGTGATGTTTGTAGGCACGTGTAAATATTCTTTACTTTTACCTAAGTAAAACAAAGCAGTGTATTGCAATCAAATAATATGCTCACATAAAGGACAAATTTATTCGTGAGAATACAAGGCTATTAATTATAAATTTTTTAATTATATATGTAAATTGAATTCTAATTTTATTATCAATATTAAATATATTTTAATTAATAGTTATTTAATAAAAAATAAAATATTATAAATGAAAAATTAAATAAGAAGTTTTGTATAAAATCTTAAAAATAATATTTAATAAGTTATGTTTGTATATATTATAGATTTCTATAGTTATAATTGTAAAAATTTAAAATATAATTATAGATTTTAAATGTAAGATGTAATTTAAATAATAAATAATGGGTTAGTAAAATATTAAATTTACATAATATTAATAGTATTTTCATATTATATATTATAGAATAATATATATTATATATTTGAAATTGTAATAAATATTTATAGCATATATATATTAAAAATATAATATAGTAAATATTTTAGAATATATAATAGTTATATATTATAATATTATTCAAATATATTATAATTTAATTTTGTAATGAAAATTACATATTTATAGTAATAAAATATAGAATATAGTATCTAATAAAAATATTGTAAATTAAAAAAGTAATTTACTTCTTCAAAATAAATTAAATAATATATGAATTTATAACTTAAATATATACTTTAAAAAAATTAAATTTTTTTAAAAATAAAAATACTGAATTGTAATTGGTTCAAATAAATTATTTTAATAACTAGTTAAGAGAAACTAATTACAATAGTATGTAGTCTAACGTAAAATACTAATAAGGGGGAATGTTGAACTCTTTCAATTGTCACATGAGGAAGTAAAGATAAAATTACATGATTTTCAAATGTAAAGTGGGGAAAATAAAATGTTTAAATATGCAAGTGTGATATCATATTCACGTAGAAGGCTAAGTGGGAAAAAGGGACAAAATTACAAAATGTAGTTGGAAGAGTTGGAATGTCATTTTTAGACATACCAAGTGTATGAACAGTAAGGCAGAATGAGGGACAAAGAGGATATTTTCAGTTAGTGGAGGAGACCAAGTGCACTGTTCTGTTATTTTCAGTAGATTAGTGAAATGTTTTTCTTGTAGGCTAAGAAAGGGAATGAGACACATGTCAGCAATAAATTGAATACATAGTAATCCTTCCTCTTTTATATATTCTTTTCCTCTCTCTTTGTTAAGGGTTCTAATTGTAATTCATTTTTTGCATAGGTTAATATAGTTGTGAATATCTCTGTGTTTTAGATATTCTTCTGGGTAGTTGAATGTAAAATTTTCTTTCAGTAGTTTCAATTAGTTTATGAGAAGATTTGTAAAATTGTTGCAAATATTGCCTCCATACATTATTTTTCAGATTTCCTATGAATTAATATATTCATATGTTTATTTGTCTTGACAAATTCCTTGCCAATGTGTAGTTGTGTTTGTGAGTTTCATTCAAGGAATGGATTAAAGTTTACTAGTAGGTTACAATGAATCTATAGATGATTTATGGATTATATAGGAATTGTTTATGTAATAGCATAAGGAGTTGTATTATTGTTAGGCATTAATGCATAGAGAGATCACTAATTTAAAGTATATGTTGTCTAGGTTTGTATTATCACTTAGGTTTTGACTCCATTTCCCTTGGATAAGCACTAGTTTGTTAATGATGTCTTAGACTTGTTTCAGAAACACCCACTGATTAAATTTCCTTTAGTTTATGGTATGGGCATGGGTTTGACTTTGTCTACTCTCAGTTGTACTTGAAAGGTATAAAGCAGAATAGAGCCAATTCTGGAGTTTCTATTTATGATTTCTGGTATATTTCTGAGAGGTATTTTCTTTATGTGCAATGCTTTTCACTGGTAGTGTTACATCCTTAAGCATTACAAAGGGGGTACCCACCTGGGTTTTGGAGAGCCCAAAGTGTAGGAGGATTTTCTCATTTCTTGAGTAATCCTTGTCAGTTGACCAGTGGTTTCAAATCTCTATTGATAGAAGAATGCTAATTCAAAGGTACATGTGAATCATCACCTGGAACAACCAACAGATGCATTACCCAAGACTCAGACAACACTGAAAGCCACAGTGACTAGAAAGGACATGTTGAGATTAGATTTGACTGAGAAACCTACAAGAAGAATGTCAAGATGGGAAAAGTAGATGAAGGAAATGGAAGAGGAATACAAAGAGCTTTAAGAGTTTTAAGCCAAGTTTGCAAAGAGAGTACAACATGGATCTCATGGAGCTCCTGCTACTACTAAGTATAGAGGAAAGATGACTTTCCAATGATTTTTCATGTGGTAAGGTAGGGCATTGTACATCTAGGTGACCTACTAGAGTTCCTAAGTATAAGTATGAGCCTAATCCCGGGGAAAGAAGGTGTTATTATTGTTAGAAAGTAAAGTCCACCAAGATAAGTGAGAGGAGTTGAATCAGTTATCTAAATAATATAAATGTGATCAACCTTAATAAATCTGAAACATGTAAATAACAATAACAGCAACCACAAAAACATAACCATACACAATAACACCTTATTTGTTAACTAGGGAACCTCTTGATCAAAGAGTAAACACCGGTGGGAATGATGCCCACAAAAAGATGTACTAATATAAAAATTCCTCATGACAGGATGGACTCTATTAGGAGTCTATGAAATACATTTAGTACATATCAGTCTCTTTTAGGAGATTTTGAATCTTTGTTAGAAGATTCTAACCCTGTTAGGAGTTGTGGAATGCAGAAGGACCCACTATCCAAATAGCTTCAAGGGAAATACCATTGAAACCACTATCCAACTGATCTCTATATTTTTCAGAAAAGAATAATACCAAATAAACTAAATTTGAAAACTCTATATCCTCTCTTCTCTGAGTGTGCCTCTGTTACACCAAATATTACTAGATCTCAAATACCAGATCTGCCAACTTCGCTTCACATACAATCCTTTTAATACTGCTACAAAATCATACATACATGATCTCTCTCTATATCATCATCGTTCATTCCATACATACACATGAAATCAAATGAACTATCTTTCCTTTATACCAAGCCCAATATTTCACAATTGAGTCAACCAATTAATCTTAAACAATTATGAAATATAAAACAATACACGTTACATAATTACACAACACTATCGGCTCACAAACTTAATAATTATTCACATGTATGATCCTAGACTAAGCGGTCTTAGTCAAATCACCTTCATACTATCTTCAAACTTTGCATAACTTTGGCAAACCAAATTCCATACCAGTCAAAAGATATAATCCAAACATCGCAAATTGTCTCTCGAAAACTATGTCAAAATATGATCTTCAATAAATCTCAAATAACTATCACCAATAATTGAATCCTTGTATGTGCTCTTAACCACATCATCAAAATACTATCTGAAATACATTCTCAACTATGCATAACCTCATCTACAATTCTCTGTCTGTGCTAACTAAATCTCTTCCTTCTACTCTATCAATCTTCACTAAAATACTATATCGATATCCAAACAGTATGTTGACATCAATGACAAACATAGTCACTAATGTAACATATGACAACTCCAATAATGCTAAAAATTATACTCTAGATGATTATAGTATTACTGATGATGAATCAAATGAAATTGAAAAGGATGATGATGAATTCTGAACACATTAGTTTTGTCATTAGTATGAAAGGAAAAACAATTTTAAAACCCTCGATAACACCAACACTGAAAGTCAAAGTTTAGAGCAAACCCAACAAACAAGTTTACAAGGAAACCTGATGACATAGTGCAACCCAAAAATTTTACAAGGGAACCCGATAGAGTAACCAGACAGAGAAAACCTGACAAGCAGAGTACAGTGCAAACTAACAGAATAGATGAAAGAGGAACCTGACAGACCAAAGAGCATCCTGAGCACTAGTCTATCAAGAGATAGTTAGAATCCCAAGAAATTTAGATCTGAATTCCACGTCAGATAAAACACCCATTTTTTATATTTAGCTTTTCTAGTAGCTTTAAATCCATTTCTTGAGGGACAAGAAATGTAATTGTAATTGTTTTAATCAGTCTAACTAATTAGAAACATGCAAACTAGGAGATCAAGGTCAAGTTGTAAGCCTTCGATCATAGAGTTATCTTTGTAATACATGAAACTCATATAGGTCAAATTTAATGTATATATAGATATGTAATCTGTCATAACACATGTGTGTGATGATGATTATAGCTGAGGAGAACATTTATGGATCAGACTAAGAGTTTTATGTAGAAGAATAGACAAGGATGAAATTAGTTATCAAGAACAAGAACCAAGGCTACCGAGTAGACCAAAGGTATTGATCAATCACAATAGGTGATAAACATACTTGTAATCTTTAATGGATCTGTAATTAGCAATTGTAGATTACACAATACGCGGGTCATTGAATATTTTTGACTAAATTCTAAAAAGTGTAGAAAATAGAAGAAATCCATGTGAAAGGTGGATTTAAAAATCCTTTGTAAATCTCTTAACTGAATGCACACTAAATAGTGTTGCTAAAGCTCTTAATAGAGTATACCTTAACCAGTCTCTACATAATACTCCTAACAAGGTAGATCATCAGAAGTGATCAAAATTGTAAGCCTTAACTGGCCCCTTCCATTTTGTAGATAGTGAAGCTTTGTGGGTTTCATCCCCACCATAGTTTTTACCTTCTAACAGGGTTTTCTACATTACCAAATCTTGTGTTATGTGTCTATACATTTCATGAATTTTTCTATGAATTTTTTACATGCTTATTGAATTATGAATTTATATAACATACACAAAGATAAGATAGAATAT
This sequence comes from Thuja plicata, assembly GCA_018584345.1. Lineage (NCBI taxonomy): Eukaryota > Viridiplantae > Streptophyta > Pinopsida > Cupressales > Cupressaceae > Thuja > Thuja plicata. Next base: position 271,573 of record MU226813.1, read on the forward strand.
ATGGTTGGTAATACAATTGATTACTAAAAGGATAAAGGTTAAAGTGATAAAAGTTTTGAGGGTATTGATTCACACCTCCCCTCTTAGTACACCATTCCATTATTTCCAACAATTGGTATCAGAGCTAGAACTCTTATTTGGAAAAGTTTAAAGACTTAAGAGAAAAGATCATACAATGGAAAGGTACAAGCTAGACAAGAGTATTGAGAATCAGAAGTTAGAAATACAGATCTTCTATGAACAATATAAAGAAGCTAGAGTCAAGATGAGACAGTTGCTGGATGAAATAAATATTATGGCATCTCGCTGTAATGAAACTGTAAGAAGAATGAAAAGATTGAAAAGAATGAAAGCTAAAACAAGTATTAATCCAAGAAAATGAAATGCATGGAAGATTTTACCACAACCAAAGGAGAGAAGATTGCAAGATCAACCACAAAGTAC
>MU226813.1:283565-306364 GCA_018584345.1 Thuja plicata
GTGGGTGGAGTTGCTAAGTATTCCTTAATGGAATGTGACAACATTAGGAGGTGGGTTAGAGAAGAATTTAAGATTAGGATTAGATTAGCATGGGTGAATGGGTTGAGAAGGGTTAGAACCTAGGGTAAAACTGGTTGAGATGGGTTAGGTTGGGGTTTAGGGGAATATTAATAAATGAAATAAACTTATTTAATTGATTTAAAAATATAGGAATTAATTATTTAAAAAATAAAATTGCTTTTTAATAATTAGGGGACTATAGCCATTTTAATTAAATTAAATAGGCTAGGGGAATGGGTTAATTGCAAGTGGGTATTTGATTTAGGGATTTATTTAATTCCTTTATAATTAAATGCTATAGCCATGTTTGATTTTGATTTGATTTGATTGGTCGAAATTAGTTTGAATTGTATGGCTATAATAGTTAACATAAATCAGTGATAAAAATCACCTACGATATTAAATTGATTAAAAGAATTATGCCAAGCAGTAACAAGGTCGTTTGGACATAAATCGAGGGTATGATCACACTTAGGGAAAATAGGGTCCATAGTTGGGACAGACCAAATTCAGGTGGTTACACATGTAACCCATGAAAGTCCTTCTTCGACACCCAACAAGTGGGTATAGCATTAATTGAATGACTTAGGGAACCGTCTATAAATAGGGTGACAAAAGAGCTCATTATTCACCATCGATTTAGAGTGAAGAAGAAGAGAAAAGAGAAGAGAAAAACCAGAGCGACCAGATTGCAAAGCACTCCAAGAAGATTCATCGAATTCAGATTCCAAACAAACAGTAGCTATTAGAAGGTTGAAGTAAGTAACAAAGATCACCGAGCTCACTGTTTTATTTTATGAAAAAGCCCTAAATTTTCAAGAAATGGTGGCAACCACGTCTCGCACTTCCAAGTTGAAAAATGCCAAGGATAAGAAGGTTAACCTAATCAAGAACACTACATGTGAGGAACCTTATTATAAGTTCTTTCCAGAGGTTTCATCTCAACCTGACAACGCTGGAGCTTTTTCTGCAATACCACCTAGGGTTTTATTGATTAAGGATGTTCTATCCTAAATTCACTATAAGATTGCCAAAATTGGAAACCTGGAAGTTCGGAAAGCTTACAAGAAGCTATGCATAGATGGGAACTGTAAGACCCCAAAATTGGCATCTTGCAATCATAACCAATTTTGTTGCATTTGTCATTCTTTTGAATCATCAAAGTCCTATTGTATTAGGCAATTTTGAATTTTAACTGACTCTACTCGACCTAAGTGTCAAATGTAGAAAATCCTAAATCTGCATTAATCATACATCATATTTAATTCCTAAATATTTATTGGCTAAACAAACCTTATGATCGAATTAATTTAATTATAAAGTCCTAGCACTTTAATTAAATTAAATTCACCCTCTTTAGTTAAGACACATGAAAAAGGGATTAAATAATATTTAATTATTAAATAAATATCCTCATTTCAATAATCTCATATTCAGTCTTGTGTGTATCTGGTGAAGAAGGACTATGTTGAAGTGTATGGTGAGTTAACAAGGCCAAATTTACCACATACATTTCTGGTGCCCACCGTGGGGTAGGTAAATTATGTTCTGGCCTCATTTCGTTTCATTTTTTTTCATTTTCTTTCATTTTGTCTGTACTTTCGTACAACTCTATTCTAATTTTGTGCAAACTTTTTGAGTGTCTTACACGAACTTTCTCATTCTTCGCGTGGCTCTCTATACTTCTTCACGCGATCTAGCATACATCATCACATGGAATTACATTCCAAAGCTTTCATTTTGATATTTTATTACCTCAATTTTCTAACCACCTGCTATTTTCTGACATCTGTGTTTCTTTGATTTTATCTTTTGAAATAGCATAACAGTGGTTTGCAGGACGCTGAGATAAAGAAAATCCATTATAAACTTCTAACGTGTTTATTGCAGGATGTTGATATGAAGAAAGGCATTACCAACTACTAATGGGTTTATTGTAGAACGTTTGTCGAAGACCTTGCATGTTTTCACAACTTCTTATATCTATTTTTAGTAGTAAAAATACACTTCAGGTGGTGCTTAAAATGAATCATTGTCTTGTGTGATTGAAGTATTTTTTAGATTGTAATCCTAATAACTACATGAACATATCCTCTCCCCTCGCCTTTATGGATCTTGGGTGTAAGAGAAATTCATATGATTCTTCTAGAGTGGCTACCTCCCGAGAGCTTTAGCAGAGCCGGTGAGAGTGGATGCCAAACCGGTAATAGGCTAAAGTCAAGCCCTTCCAAACCGGTATACAAAAAATGCTATTGTGATTAATGTCATATTAGATAGGTGTGAATTCATTGTGACAACAAAAATCTCCTCCAGTACCCTAGTGGTGCGTTAAAGTCCCTACATTGTTAAGGTGAAAGCCTTGCTTTGAAAGGATTGGGAGAGCCCCCTTAATTGGGAGAATGACTTGATCACAACCACCTGAACGGATGTCCTTACTATAAAATGTTGTTCTAGTTTCCAAAAAATCTCTATTTTTTGGTGTGGAAGGTCAGAGACCGACTAAGATGCCCCACATATTTATGGCTTTTAGTAGAGATAACAGCCCTTTGGGAAGCAATTCCTTTGGGGTTCGAAGCTTGGTGTGCCTAGGAAGTGAGTGCATATGTAAGGAGGAGCTCGTGCCTCCAAGATTCTAAGGTTTCCACTAAGAGTAAGCATAGCTAAAATTTGGTTCAAGTGGGGATTCAACAGATACTGTCTTGGCTATCCTAGGATTGTGATGTTCTTGTTCTAGTACTACAAACATTCTATCTAATGTGTTTTGCATGGGTGTATCATTTGAACAATCAAAACTATCGTCAACACACACAAACTATTAATCTTGAACATCTCCAAAACAATCTATAACTTGAACTATTTGTCGGAAAGTAGCATGATTTTATCTTGGGAAACACAAACTGGTCTCAACAATCTGATTCTGTAAACATTCTTTTTTTCAAAATTTGCAAAGTTTCACACGACATTTCCCAATCTTCACATCATTTACTGAGGATCTTTGCATGATACAAAATAAAATGTCGTGTGACATTTGGAAATAGTGCTACTATTTTATCACTATTTATTCTACCTGTTTGGTGTCATTATTCGCCAAATACTATAAATTTTCATGCGGATCGGTGAGGATCTTCGCGTGAAAGAGAATTTCTTCATGCAAATTTAGAGTCTTTTGTCCAAAATAGCAAGCAAATTTTTGTCAGTCATGTGTACTTTTGTCAAATCTGGTCTCTGATATGGGTCTATTTTTTTTCCCTCCATCTTCACATAGTCTAAAACTTAGTTTCTTGGTTTGAGAACTACGTGATTCTTGCTTGAACTAGTCTTGTCTCATGTCTTTTTGATCTCTTTCATCTGTGTTGTCATGCCTTGTGTCGCAATAGTCATCTCTTGGCTATTCTAGCCTCATCTCTGATTATTTGCACCAAGGATACTTCACCTTTTGGCACGTTCTATGAAATTACTTTGAGATAGTTTCAAGTTTGGTCCTAGTTCACATTCCTTGTTCAAACTTTGTTTATGACTGTCACAACTTGAAGTGGCAAAAAATTTCCTTCAATCAATCAAGATGAATCTGTACTTTCCACACCATTATCGGCTACATCTAGTGAGGAATCATCTCGATCTCCTTCCCTGGTATGTCAACCTTACAATAAACAGTCATTTCCAGTGGATCTTAGTCAGGTTCAAGATCCTTTGTTCCAAGAAGACCCAAATTCATAGAACACTCAATCTTTTCATATCAAGTCTTTACACCTTGAATCCTTGCATTTTGGCAAGATGGCAGATCATAACCAATCAAGTGGTGAGGTTAGCATAACTAACCTCTTTAAAACTTGGACTAAGTCCCATTCTCAAGACCCCCCTAATGATGTAGAAGTAGAAATCACTCAAGAGGAGATTGCACAAGCTCGTGCTAACAAAGATTTCTGTAGAATGATGGGAGCTCTCCTAGCTGAGGAGAAAGAAAAATACATTCTTGAACTAGCCAATCAAGGGGCTAAGTTACTTTCCAATTATTAAGTAGAAACACTTGTTGAGAAAAAGGAAGAAACTGAAAACTCCCGCTTGCAAAAAGAAATGCAAACTATGCAAGAGAAACTCTCTCAACTCTTGAAAGAGAAAGAAAAACCTATCACACAATTCACACTAGAAAGCATCTATCCTTTCCCATTTGACAAAGATCTTTGCATTCCTCCTTTTCCCAAAGGAGTTGAGCTTCCTAAATACGATAAATACTTGGGTACATCTGACCCTCAAGACCGTTTGAGAGAGTTTGGTGCTCTCTCCATAGAATTCATACATGACACAACCTATCTCATGCATCTTTTCCAACATAGTTTGGGAGGGTCAGCTATGGAATGGTTCTCTAGACTACCAACTGGCATCAAAACTTTTGACAAAATTGCCAATTTATTTCTACAACACTATTCTCAAAACATCCAACATCCGGTTCATATCCAAGATCTTTTCAACTTGAAACCAAATCATGGGGAATCCTTCTTGACATTTCTCCAGAGGCGGAGACAACTTTATACATGATATTCTCACAAAATACCCGAATCTGAAAAGTTGGACATCTTTCTCGATAATCTTCTCCCCAACTTTGGGTATCAAGTACAGCTACAAGGTCCTCTAACCTTTGATGACATGATTAAACAAGTTGTAAGAATCAAGACATTTATGATCAAGAAAGGAGAATTGACCTTACACAAGGAAAATAAACAAGGGTCTTCCTCCTCAAGCAAAGATAAACCAAAATTTCCCAACAAGAACCAAAATGTTGTGAATGATGGCGTTGTAGACAATGTGACTCCTAAGCCTTCCAAGGCTGCCTTTAATCTCACTACCACAATCCAAGCGGCCAAAGCCACTAAACAGGCTGTGGCAGATTCCAAACCGAGTACTTCATGATTTTCTGGACCTAAACCTTGGGCTCCTAGGCCCAAGTGTGAATTCACTCCTTTAGGAGAACCTCTTGAGGTGGTTTACAAGACTCTTGTGGAAAATCATTTACTCACTCCACTAGATAATTCACAACCTTATGATCCGCAACCAAGACCCTCTTGGTGGAATGAATCCGCTTATTGTTATTTTCACCAAAACAAAGGTCATAAAATGGCTACTTTTCTTAAATTGCGCCATAAAATCCAGGATCTCAACGATAGTGAAGTTATTGTTGTGGGAGGTCATAACAAAAATTCTACTCACCAATCTTTCAAAGACCCATTTCCTCCTCATGGAAAAGGTGAATCATCTAAAGGTAAAAATATTGATGCTAAGGTCAACTATACATACACCAATAATGACAATGTCATTAATATGGTTGAACTTTTTGATACTGAATATTGTAATGTCATCATTCTCAAAGGATGGGAAGATACTTCCAAGTCCAAAACACCTTTCACTTTGTGAGGGTCTACCCCTCAGTCTTTTGAACAAGGACATTCTCAAGTCAGTGCTAACATTGTTACTCAATCTCGCACTAAGATTATCCTCAAAGGACCTGAGCCTTCTATATCTACATCAACTCAACCTTCAGACAAAGCTAAGGTTGAATCTACCAATAAGAATCCAAAAGTGGATTCCTCATCTAATGCTACCAACTATAGCATTCTTGATCAATTGCAATGTACTAATGCTCAGATAACTATTTTTGAGCTCCTAAAAATCTCCCCTGCTCACAAGGAAATCATGGACAAAGCCCTCACTGAGGCAAATGTCCCAAAAGATCTTGATCTTGACCGGTTTCAATCTATGTTAGGTCACTTGACCTCCTCACATTACTTATCTTTCTCTGAGGAAGATGACCATTCTCTGAGTCACCCGCATAATAACCCTCTGCACATTGAAGTCATGATTGATCCAAAGTGTGTTCACTGTGTTCTCATAGATAACGGCACTGGCCTAAATATTTGCTTTGCTAGTTTCCTTATTGAATTAGGCTATGGTGAAGATTGCATTGATGCTGACAAAAAGATTACTATTAAGGCCTATGATGAGGAAGAACGTAAATCCAAGGGGCTAGTTGTGTTGCCAATTAGAGTTGGTCCTGTTGAATGAGATGTTATCTGTCAATTGCTTGACATCCCTTTGGCATACAATATTCAGTTAGGAAGGACATGGATCCATGAAATGCAGGCTGTCCCTTCCACATACCATCAATGCATTAAATTCCCATTCCATGAACGTGGAAAAGAGTTTGACATTCAAATAAATTGATATGGGAGGATATCAGATTGAACCTATGCTATCTATTACATCTTTGTCTTTGTCTCCACGTTCTTTTGGGAGACCTTCTAAGAGCACTAAAACTTCTACGGTTCCTCCTCCAACAAAGTATAGTGGTACCTTTGTACAAGCCACAGTACCATTAGAAGAAGAAGCTAAAAATAGAGCTATCAAAGCTTGGATCTATAAAGGAGAAGACAATTCTGAATTAAATACTCCTTGTTATGACATCAAACCTGAGCAATATGGCAAAGGTCTATCCATTATGCAACATTTTGTCTATAAAGGAAATGGTCCCATAGGTGCGAATCATAAGGGATTGATTGCACCACTTGAAGCTATTGGTCGCAGAACATGCGACTCTATAGGTATAGGCTTCCAGAAACTAACATTTCAACTGGGAATCAACAAGTTTGTACCTCAAGAAGATAAACAACCAACACCTAAAGAAACACCTAAAACTACAAAATCTTAAGATAGCTCTGATGAGGATACTTTTCCTTATCCTATTCTTCTAGACCTGACAGCATTCTTTGTTGAGCCAGATAACTTTATACCACATGTCAGTACAATAGACACTAACATCGATTCTAATACCACCACTTCACTTTCTCCATTAACTTATGAGGAGTGGAAAAAAATATATACTCTAAATCCTGTTCATCAAGGTGATTTATACATACCACCACACTTTCAAGAATAGTTTGACCAGTAATTCCAGTCACTTCTCATTACACAAGAGGTAGTTGATGCTACAAACACTACTAAGGTACCTAGGTCAACAGGTGCTCATCTGACCATAGCAGAGGTTCTAGGTACAGCCCACCTCAACTAGGGACAAAGGGTTGATTTCACTCATGTTCTTGACATGACACCTAATGATGAAACGGACTCTCATGAATATGAGTTTGACAGCTTGTCATATGCCACTTCTAACAGAGATATAGATATAGCTAACGCATATGAAAACCTTCTCAAAGTAGGTGAACAGTCTAGTGTAGGGTCACACGAGTCTGACTCCCTATATGTTAACATGTTGTCTACTACAGTCGCTAGGAATCAGAGGAATTTGACTATACCTCTGGATGAGATCACTTTAGGTCTTGACTTGCTTGTCCATGCCTTTGATGGTTATACCATGAATGCACTTGAACCTGTCACTCCTCTTTCACTTCGCTATCCTGAGCTTATAGACTGGAACTCTACCTCCCCATCTAATGAAGTCCTTACATTCCAGAACAATTACGCTCTTGCCTGTTACCTACACATTATCAAACCTGTAACGTCCTCCACTAGCAAAGAAAGTGCCAATATGACCGAGGTTAAAATCAAGTATCTGAGTCACAAAATAAAAAGAAGAAAAAAGAGGTGCTCTGATGGTGAAAACCATATTATGGCAGTATCAGAGCCTAAAATAGTCAAAATAAAAGACGTATACAAGGGTGAAAACCTCTCTGAGGCGCCCGAGGATGAGATACTTGATGCACTTCCAAGTCATTTTCAAGAGAGATCATTTATGCTTATTGAGCCAACTCAACCTATCACCTTGGGTACAGAGGTAGAACCTCAGATTATTCACTTGGCACAATCACTATTAGAGGCAGAAAGAGAGGAATTCACTACATTCTTTAGAAGCAAAAAAATAAACTTTGCATGGAAATATTCAGACATGTCGGGATTAGACCCTAATCTAATCATGCACCATTTGTCTATTGCTCTAGGTGTTAAGCCTGTCAAGAAGAAGCTTCGCAAAATGCATCCACATGTACCTCTACTTGTCAAAGCTAAATTAGAGAAACTTCTTAAGGCAGTGTTTATCAGAGTAATTGATTATGCAGAGTGGCTCTCTAATATTTTTCCAGTATCAAAACATGATAAATCTATACGAGTCTGTACAGACTTCAGAGACTTGAATTTGGCATGTCCTAAGGATGATTTTCCCTTTCCTAATATTGATATGATCATAGATATGATAGTAGGGTATGAAATGTACTCACTAATGGATAGTTTCTCTGGCTACAAATAGATAAAAATTATGCCCGAGGACCAAGAGAAAACTACCTTCACATGTGCCTGGGGCACCTTCTGTTGGAATTTCATGCCCTTTGGACTCAAAAATGCCGGTGCTACATATCAGAGAGCTCTTACCACCATATTTCATGACATGATGCATAAAAAAATGGAATATTATGTGGATGACACTTTAGCTAAGAGCATGCACCGAAAGAAGCATCTTGCTGATCTAGGTCCTATACTAGATCATATGGAACAATTCAGTCTGAGGCTCAATCCTAAGAAATGTGTATTATGCATAACATCTAAAAAATTGCTTGTCTATCTCATCTCTGCAAAAGGCATTGAAGTGGATCCTACAAAATTACAAGCTATCATGGAAATTTCGCCACCAAAAAATATCAGACAAATGAGAGGACTTCAGGGCCGACTACAGTCTATCCAGCATTTTATCTCTCAACTGGCGGACAAGCCAGAACCATTTACCAAGAATTTACACAAGGGTGTGGCTTATCAATGGAACAAAGAATTTGATGAAGGGTTCACACAAATCAAACAGTATCTTGTGAACCCACCAATCTTGGTGCCTCCTATTCATGGGAAGCCACTTATACTTTACATATCTACTACGGATACATCATTGGGTATCCTTTTGGCTCAAGAAGATCAACACAAAAAAGAAAGGGCTATTTATTACATTATTAGAACTTTAGACTCATATGAAACAAAATATTCTACTATAGAGAAGGCTTGCCTTGCAGTGGTATTTGCTTCACAAAAATTGCGGCACTATATGTTGGCTCATACTACACGTCTAATTGCTAAAATTAACCCTCTGAAATATTTGCTCAGTAAATCTACCCTCACAGGTAGACTAGCTAAATGGATCATGCTTCTCAGTGAGTTTGATATTGAATATGTAGAAAGGAAAGCCATTAAGGGACAGGCAATAGAAGATCAGTTGGCAGAAGCACCTCTAGTAGATCATCAACCATTGCACATTGAATTTCTAGATGAGTCCATATTACTTCTCACACATCAATCATGGACTATCTTTTTTGATGGCTCATTTACCCAATAGGGGTCAGGTGCTGGAATATTGTTCATTACACCTTAAAGGTACTCTTTACCAAAAGCATATAAGATGTTTTTTCCTTCTACAAACAACAATGCTGAGTATGAAGCCCTAATCAATGGTATGAAGATCGCCCTTGAGTGGTGAGTAGACAAATTCAATTTTCTTGGAGATTCACAGTTAGTCATCAATCATGTCAATGATATCTATCAGACAAGGGATGACAAGTTGGTTCCTTATAAATAGTTGATTGATGACCTCAAAAAGTATTTTACTCACATCACATTTCAACAAGTTCTAAGGGCAGATAATAAAGCAGTAGATGCCATGGCTACTCTTACCTCAATGCTACAGATGCTTGAAAATGATTTTTGACATGAATTCCTAGTGAAGACGTTACGCTACCCATCCATTGACTCCCCTAATTCCCAGATGATCTATTTTGTCATTGGACATGACTCATCTCGCTACCATCATATGTTTTCCTACCTTCATGATCAGATTGTTCTAGCCACTTATACCTGGAATGAGAAACGTCACTTAATCCGTAGTACTTCATGGTTTGTCATCATAGCTAATGAATTGTATAGACATGGTCTAGACGGTACCCTCCTTAGGTGTTTAGAACCCAATGAGCACAAATGTGCATTAGTAGAGGTGCATGAAGGCATCTGTGGCTCTCACTCTAATGGCCTGACATTGGCCCGTAAACTTATTAGAGCTGGTTACTATTGGCTAGATATGGAAAAAGAAGCTACACAATTTGCTAAGTCTTGCAAACATTGTCAACTACATGGTAATCTAATTCATGCTCCATCCAAGGAGCTTATTCCATTCATTACTTTCTGGCCCTTTCAACAATGGGACTTTGACTTAGTGGGTCAGATTTACCCCTCATCCTCAAATGGACATAAGTTCATAATTACACCTACAGACTATTTTACCAAGTGGGTGGAGGCAGTCCCTCTCACCATTGCCAACAGCAAATTAGTAGCTATGTTCATTCTCAACTACATCATCTACAGGCATGATGTACCCTTAGAAATAATCATTGATAATGGGGGACAATTCAAAAATAAGGATTTGGCAAAGTTATGCTCTAAGTTTAAAATTACTGAACATTGGTCTTCCATCTATTATCCTCAGGGTAATGGATAGGCGGAAGCATCCAACAAGACAATCCTTAAAATCCTACATCACACAGTGCACAAATCTAGATGAGATTGGTATCTCTGGATCAATCCATCTCTTTAGGCATATAGGACAATTATAAGAATACCAACAGGAGATACACACTATGCTTTGGTTTATGGAGTAGATGTTGTGTTACCAATTGAGGTTGAGATTCCTTCTCTGTGAGTCTCTCTGAAAGGCCTTATTACTGATGAAGATAACAAAATATCTCAGCTACAAGAGCTAGAATTACTTGATAAACGTCAACAAGTGGCATTCAATCACCTTAGAGCATACCAGAAAAGGATGTCCAAGAGCTATAACAAGAAGGTTAGACCAAGGGATTTCCAAGAATGTGACCTCATTCTGAGGGAGAACCCTAAGAATCAGCAACATCGGATCCAGAAAGGGAAGTTTGAACCAAATTGGCTCGGTCTATATATTTTTACTACAGTGTTTGGGTCTATTAACTATCAACTTTCTACTACTGAAGAAAAACAACTCAAAGAGCCCATCAATGCTCTTCATCTAAAGTGGTTCTATAGCTGAGACATCTTCACTGTGCTCTTGTATATACTAAAGTCCTAAAAAAATTCTAAAAATCTGAAAAAGTCCTGAAAAAATGATCATCTTAGTGAAAACCTAGCGATAGGCGCTTTGATGTATCTCCAAAAAAATCATATATTGCAAAAATACAAAAAAAATGAAAATTGAAAAATACAAAAGAAGAGAAAAAGAGGAAAAGTGCCATTGATGAAAACCTGGCAAACAGGCGTCATGGTAGAAAAAAAAAGAATTTCTAACAAGAAGGTGAAAACCTATTAAATAGGCACCTCTTGTTTTACAATGCTATATCTATCACTGCACCACTTGGCTTTACGCATTTGCTTTCCTACATTGCTGATTTCCTGCTTTCCTGCTTGCCTTCTTACATTTGCTTTTAGTTCCCATCAACACACCAACTTACATGGATTGAAACTGGTCATACTCTAAGGGAAACCCTCTTGGTCTAGGGGGTACTATCCTATTACCTTTTGGGATCTACTTCGCAACAGTCACCATTGGTTCTCACTACATCTGCCTACTATCACCTCACTTATACTGAGTTCTTTTTCCTTGAGAATCTCTCTAACATCAATCACCAGTGGTTTTCACTGCATCTTCCTACTGACTTCTAGCTAGTCCTATGATCTCTTCACTTGAGCATCTCTCCCGCATCAGTCACCAGTGGTTCTCACTATGTTTATCTACTATCGCTACACTATTGAGATTTCTCACATCCGTTACAGTTGGAGTTATACTCAAACACGCTATCTATCGATACTTGGTCTTGACAATTATTTGCTTTAGTTTGTACATAGCTTTCAGTCACTTTCATGACACTTTGGCTCCTTTGCAAACCCTACTGACTTGACACTGGTTCAGCGCTATACACCTGGGGGGAAACAAAATCTATTTTTCCCTCACAACATACATCAATTCAATCATCGTTACTTGGGGGTATGGGTCACCCATTTGATCACATCTTTGGTTTACACCCAAGTCAGTAATCTTGTCACTATTACAGGACAACTTGCTACTGACACAAACTGGTGTTTTTCAACACCACCATAATAGTGTTTTTTAATACTATCTTTGGACACATCTGTGTTTTTTTTTCAACACACATCGGATATCTCAAACGTAAACATCTATTGATAACAATCAAACACAATTCACTCACAAGCACAAAAGTCTTTTTGAACACCTCTAAACATGAACATATTCAAGAATTTTGAAACTGGTTGAGCTATTCTTGAATCTTTCTTTGAATGTTGTCTATTCTTATGGATTTCATTGATATTTTCTTTGTCTACTACTTGTTGGTGTAGTCCCGATGATCTGGCAATGTCAAATAAACAGGGTGTATGTGATAAGAGCTCCTACACTAAGGTGGAACAGCCTCACATCCCTTGATCTTGTTTATTTGTACACCATGGTGAGGTCGGTACTATCTCCTTGCCTTTTATTTCTCTATTTGTTATTTCTTTGTTTGTTATTGATCTATTTATTTACACATGATCACACTCATGGTTATCTTGGCTTTGAATGCCTCAATACTGGTGTACTCTTGCGATATTAAATAGAAATAATGTTCAGGTCATCTTGGCTTTTGTGCCCTGGTGCTTACATTCGTTTCCTACATTTTATCCGATGCAAGTCATATTCATATTCTTATGGTTGCATTGTGGCACTAGTAAGGGTTGTATCAACTTCGCTGCTCAAAAAAAACAAAATGCTCAATGATGATGATTATACAATGGGTCTCACAACCATATCCTAGATTTGCACTCTCATATTGCATCTAGCATGGGATTGCATTTTCATTCTAGCCTTGTCTTGTGGCAGTGATTCATTGTTCTTTTCTTTGCATTCTCCTAGGTTCATACATTGGGGAGTTCTTCTTCACTATCCTGGTTTCAATATGACTGCACAAGTGTTCGATCCTCGCTCTCAATTCCTCACATGTTCTTTTGGTTAGCATTTTTTGTCCTACATGAGATGTTAGTACCATATACACATTGCATATTCATAACTCATTATCATCTACACATTTCATTTTGCATCTCTCAGTCATATTTTCATTTACATGAATCAACTACATACATACATACATACATCTTTGCATCTAAATCATAACATGTGCATTTCATACATTTACATATATTCCAAATAGGTTCATACATTTGCATACATTATAATCATCTACAACATCTAAGCATATAGGAAACATCTCATAAAGACAATATACAATATGTGATGATACCAAAAGATGAGCTCATATATATATATATATATATATCCAATGTGTCGATACAAATACAAATGGTGCTACTCAAGCACAATCTATCTCAAAAGGGTGATATACATACATGGATGCAAGCACTTCAAATATATCCTATGATCTCATTTATCTATCTATCAAAACCTAACTCTGACCCTCTCCCTTGTCACCTAGAGGAGGTGGAGGTGGGGCCCTATCTGGTGGAGGTGGCACCTGTGCACCCTCTGACCCTCTAGCATAAGTCAAGAATCTGGCCACCTGTGATGCCTCATCCAGCACCACCCCTATATATGATGCATAGTAATACGCCACTTGAGTAGTCTGATGTCGCACATTCTCCTACACTACCCAGAGCTACTCCTGGAGATCCTGTATCTCCTGATCTTAGTCTAATAGTCGTACATCTCGCATGGCCAGTTGTATCATCAAGTCTCCAACCTGTCTCGAGAGATGTCTAACTCTCTCCCAAGATCACTGCTGTGGATCCTATGCAAGATCCTATGTAGGCTAATCCTCCTGCATGGGATCCTCCTTCTGTACCTCCTCCTATAATTGTACCTGATGCTCCTCAGCTGTCAGCTCAATAGTCTATCGTCAAGACTGCCTTCTACTACCACTGCCACTGGCCCCTACATTCATACCCATCTGTCGGTCAGGGATATCTACCTATACTATCCGGACTCGGGGACCCTATTGTACCCCTAGCTATATGCTCCACTATGGTGGGCCATCTACATCTGTGGTTGTACCACCTATGGCTGTATGACCTGGGGCTATACTATGTGCCCTCGGCCTGCTATGCCAAATAGATCTGAGAACTTTAGGAACGAATGTGTCAAAAAGTGCTCCCTGTACTTGGTGGTCACACCGCCATCTGCCACATCCCTCAGATAGTCCCACTGCACTAGGTCCAATGCATGAATATCTATCGTGGTATGCCCCTGGTCTAGCTTTGTCAGCCAACCCCTCTGAATCTCATTAGTAAATCTGGCATACACCGTATACTCTTGTGATATGTCCTGAGACCGGCCAAACTGCCACCATACCAGCTTCTGTGGGAATCTCTCAATGGCTGTGATTGTGTGACCTCTCATCACCCATGAGTAGAACATGTGACTGAGCTTCTTTGCAGCATCATCTCAGGCCTCTTTTGTCTCCATGGCCTCCAGACTACTACAGCTAAATCATCAAGCTAGGATCACCACTGATCTACCTTACCTAGCGCTGGCTGGGTAATCATGCCCCTATATTTGCAAATGTACAGCTCTAGAGGTTGCCTCATGTCCTTTCATATCAGCCTCATCACAGGAAGATGCTCCTGGCCCATACCTATAATACAAAAACTCTTGCGGCCATACTCTTTGCCTCTTGATAGGCAATCTCATGCATCTCATGGTACATGTGTGCTAGTATGCACTAACCCTGTCCGTAATGTTGAGGTCATGCAAACATCTGCTAAAGCATCCTACCCCAGCCACACTCTAGACCATGTTGTCCACAATCAAGCATCAAGCAACAACCTAGGAAATAGGCTAGAACCAATGGTAACCTGTGGGTCAGACCATACTCGCTGATCAGATCCTCCCACGGGATCGCTCTCCCCATAACAAGGTCATCCTATAAGATCTCCCTTAATGCTACTATCCCCAATATGGGTTGTGTCTCATACTCTACCCTAGCACCATGGAAAGGTATCCTTAGAATCTGGTAGATGTCCTCAGGAGTCACAGTCATCTCCCCCTGTGGTAGATAGAAGGTGTTCATTTCTGAATGGAAATGCTCAACCAATGCTCCTAACAATCTATGATTTACTTGAATCTCGGGTACATCACATATAAAACTCAAACCCTAAGTACCTAGATGTGCTGTCTCTATATCATCTAACTACGATACCAATCTGCAAATGGTCGGGTGGTGTGATCTGAAAGCAATGTCTGGAATGTCAAACTGCAAGACATGCAAACAATAGAACATGATTAGTAATATGAGATAATCAAAGCATAATGAGATAATAAATAATTCAAGACATCCTATAGACAGTAACAACATTGATGCAAAATCTATTAGACACGACGTAGACTGATTTCATGTTCTTATTGACCAATTTTTCCCATGCGAAGAAGCAAATTTTCATGCCAAGAAGTTCTCTTTTGTGCAAAGAAGTTTTTTGGGTCATGCGACATTGATCTTTCACATGAACTTTAATGACTAGTCGCGTGAGAAAAAACCCTCTATAAGGGTTTTTGATGTGAACATGGGTAGTCTCCCATGCAAGATTCCTCATTGAATGACACAAAATGTAGTTTCATCGCGTGAGATTTTCCTACGGGCCGTGCGAAGACCCGCGACTCATTTCCTAAAAATGCGGAAAATGAAGAAAAATTGATAGAAATTGAAGAAATTTGAAATTCAAAGAGGTTTATTGATTACTTATTGGAGGTCTGTATGTTGTGGGCCAGCTATGCCTCCTTGATCGCTTAAAATGGTGCGTGCTGTAGGGGACCACAATTTTTTTTTTCACTCAGAGCTCAATTCTCAAAAGTCAAAAGGTTGAAATGATTTGAAAATGACCTATTTATCCTTATATAGGTTTTGACCTAATTTTTCAAAGTGCTCCTCACCCCAACATTGAGAAGATGACAGGTGTAGTATGGGATAACAGAGGATTAAAGGTTAACACCATCAAAGATCCAGAACTAAAATTTGGTGCATGTGTGCTAGGCTACAAGTTCTACCAGACCAACAGGTTAAACAACATTTCATGTGGAGTAGCTGACACTACCCATAAGATAGTAAAGAAGGGTCTACAATTGGACTTATCTGAGATTATAATGAAGAAGTTGGAGGAGAATATGAGAACAAACAGGACTACAAAGTCTAATTCATGTAAGTTTGGTTCACTTATAATGTGCATATTTTCTATTTTCAAAAATCCTTCCCATCCATAGGAAATGTCAATTGGGATACTTCTCGAACAGTGACTATACAAATCAGTGAATACATCAAGTCACTAGGTGATAACTTTGTATCAGTTATAGATGAATACTTTACTAGTTTTAAGGAAAGAATGCAGAAAAGAATAAGGATTCAAGAACAATTAGTAGAAAATTATAAGACTGATATGTTAATCTCTAAGTTCTGTTGATGATTAGTGACCAACACTTAGTCATTCACTTAGGTAGTTTTAGTTGGCTATCACTATGGCCGAGCTAAAACTATGCAAGACTGAGAAACATTGCCGAGTAGTTTATAGTTTGCCTAGTTACATTGTCGAGCCAAGTAGGATACAGACAAGTCAAGTGTCAAGTAGAATAGTTTTTGCATACATGTCTGGAATGATACAAACTTCGAGGATAAGTGATCTGGCTAACTTATATAAGCTTTTTGGGCCGACTTATGTATGCATTCAATATTCTTCTATGGAGTTAGTTATGCATTTAATTATTTTATCCTATGCATGACCTATTGTAAACATTAATTGTTATACCATCAAGGTATAAGTATCAGATCTTGATAGTTGATCTAGATCTCGCTATCAGATTTGAACAGGTATACTAGATTGCTTCTAAACCCTATTTTGTAAGTGTAAGGAGAGTGTAGATGAATTTTCTAGTGACTACATTTTTAAGTGAAATGCATAGAGGGTTATTTTGTTAAGAAGCAGAGATCAAGTAGAGTGAGAACACAATGAACAGCAGAGTAAAGTTATATAATATTATGAGATCATAGAAGGTACTGGAAAGAGGAGATTCGTCATTAGCATCAGAGTGCATAACAAAGGATCAATACTTGAGACATTCTAATCATTGTATCAGGTGAAAATATCTTAACAAAGTGGTTCTAGTAGACCTTTCTTTATCTCCTAATAGAGTGCTTACTTTATTGTAAGTTGAAATCCTTTAACAAGGTAGATTGTAATGATCTTTATCTCTTAACTAGGTAGACCTTTAACAGGGTAGATTACATATTGTAATCAATATTTGTAACCTTAACAGGTACACTTTATTACTGCAATAGTGGAGAATTTTGTGGGTGTCATCCCCACCCTAGTTTTACCTATTTGGGTTTCTGGGTTACCAAGTTATTGTGTTATGTGTTATTTATTTCATTGTGTGGATGCTATCTGAGATTACATTAGAGTCATATCTGTATGAATGTGGATCAGTTTGTTTTAAGTTTTTAATTTTGAAGATCTTATTCACCCCCCTCTCATTATCTTGCTTTCCCATTATTGTATTTCCAACAATTGGTATCAGAGCTCAGTTCTCTAAAAAGTTCATAATGAGCTTGAGAATACAGATCTTGAGATGGAGATCTACAAGATGGGTAAATTCATTGAGAATCAAAAGATGTATATTCAGCTAGCACTACAATAGCTTGAGACTGCTAGACAAGAATTAAAGAATTCCTTAACTGCTAGGAAAGATTTGTCCAAACTAATGAATGATACTCATTATCAGGAAGAGGTCACCACAAATCTATTATAGAATGGAGATTCTACTAAGAGCGATGCAGCAATAGAAAATCTACTAGAAAAGAACAGTGCACTATGTGAAGAAGTCAAAAACTTGAAAAAGGAACAAGAAGCCCAATCAATAAGAATGTGTGAAGTTGTTGAACAGAAAAATAAAGCTGAAGATGACAAGGCTATGGCAGAAGAAGACAAGAGAATGATGACTACAAGACTTGATGAAAGAACACATGATGTGCAAACAATGACAGTCAATAAAGTAGACATGGAAAATCAACTACTACTTCTAATTCAGGAGATCAGTAGGAAAGAATTGGAGATTGTAAATCTTAGATCTAAGAATATTCAATTGAAAGATGAATTGAGATCTAAGAAAGAGCTTAATAATAGAGTGAATGATTTGAGTGCAGCTATGAGCTACTTTGAAAAACTAGTAGAAGCATCAAGAAGACCTAAAGATTCTTCTGGATTAGGTCACACTAGACAGCATACAACCACTAAAGATGGAGAATCATCTAAGATAGGTGAAAGGAGGCATGCAAATCCAAGAAACAACAAACTTGTTTGTCACCACCATGGGAAACCAGGTCATAAAAAAAACATTTGTCAAAGCAAGAATGATAAGTCCAATCTGAAAACTAACTTTAATTGTTATTACTATAACTGTAATAAGTTTAGAAATCAAGCATGTGAATGTAAGGAAAAGGCAAGAAAAACACCTAGACTCAATGGTAATTTCTATAACTATCACAAATATGGACATAGAGCACAAGATTGTAGATCTAAAGGTAAACAACAGTGGACATCTAAGGTACAAGAGAAATCGCCAAGAAAAGGCAATACTTACAATTGGGATTACAATACATGGCATAGTTGTAATTTCTGTGGTGAGTATGGACATGTTCCAGAAAACTGCATAAGGACACATTTCAGAGGGAACTCTAAAAGTTGGATGAATGCAAGCCTAGTTTGTCACAGTTGTCTAAAAATTGGACATACAAGAAAAGATTGCAAGACTAGAGTACCTGCTCCTACTGTTGAGAAAATTAGAGCACAGATGAACAAGACATGGGTTAAGAAGTCTGAACCATGTAGTAGTGAAGCTAATGAAGCCGAGGTCACCTAATCCAATGGATCAGGTGATCACATCATCTCCAACTAAGAAAAAGAGGTATGTAAGGAACTGTATCTAAAATTCTTAGCTTACATCAGTTCCTAACATGAAATGTACAAAAGTCCATATTTGCATATGTTAAGATGCACTAGGAAATATTTTTGAAGACAAATTCCAAGTTGAGCCAATTGCACTATAGGTGCCAAGCATCAATCATGGACACTAAGGCCGAATTCTTTAGTGAGTGCCAAGTTTTGTTGGTTGAGTAAAATTTTGTGAAGGCCGAGTGTAGGAAGCCGAGTGGGATGCAAGTTGTGTTAAAGTCAAGGACAGCTGGCCTTCACTAACTCAATGGGTAGAACATTCATTGCTTACCTACCTTGACCTTTCAAACTCTATAAAGGATGAACAGTTGACATTTCATTTTTACCTTGCAATTTTTACTGTTTACGGAGCGATTGAAGTAATTTGCATAATTGATCTTAATGAAGTTAGCATCGAAGATTTCATCAGCATGCCATCAGTAATCCTAATGTGAATAGTGTGAAGAGCTACTTGCTGAGGTACTCTATTTTTCATCTCTTGAACCCTAATTTCAAATTTATGGCTGCAAGTTCTTCCGCACCAGCTAAGAGTATGAAGGAAGAACCAGAGTAAATTTAGTTAGTACAGAGTGATGAATGTGAAAATCTCAACTTTCGAGCCATTCCTGAAAAATGCAATTCAGAGTGATTTAACGGGAGCCCTCTCATCCATTCCACCCAAGGTACTTATGATTCATGATTTTTGATCATGTTATATAGTTAAGATTGGTGAAGTAGGTGATAGTGAAATAAGGAAATCCTACAACAAATTGTGTGTAAATGGAGATCTGAAGGCAGAATTCAAACATTTAGCTGACAAAGGGTTAACTCGTGCCCTAGATTTTCCACAAGGTTTCAAAGATGAATGGATTAATTTTATCCTTAGCCAAGTTCATGACATGTGTATGTGGTTGGATAATGGACTAGTCAAGATCACCAAAATCATGATTCATTAAGTGACTAGATATCCTGTAGTGAAGGGGAAACAAACCATGAGGGATAATAGCAAAGAATAAATTACACTAAACACTAGAGCCATATGGAACAACAGAGGTATGACTATCTCTACTATTACAAACCTAGAACTTGATTTTGGAGTAAGAGTAATAGCACATAAGTTCTATCAGTCGAGCAGATTGGATAGTGTTCCTTGTACAACCAATGATCAGGCATGGAAAATTGTTAAGAAAAATCATACATATGATCTTGCCAAGCTACAGCTAACACAATTAGCCAAGAACCTAGCATCAATTAGAAAGGCTAAGAGCTCATCATGTAAGTTTGGTTCTTTACTAGTCTGTATATTTTTCTACATTTAGGATACATTTCCTACATTGGAAAATATTGTTTGGAAAAAGGATAGGCCCATAACAGTTCAAATTAGTGAATGTATGGAGAAACTAGGAAGTAATTTCATTATCATTATGGCGAGCTATTTTGTAGAATTCAAGAAGAGAATGAGATTAAGGACTAGAATTCCTAAGTCACTAGTGGAGAAGCACTATGAAGAAATTTGTTTTCTAGCTGATACAGATAACACTTATATTCAGGCAGTGACTCCTAGGATAACATGCTTAAAACAATTTCCATATGAAATTAACATTGATGAAGCATCAGATGCCATCATTGCACTCCTAGCCGAGGAAATTGATACTACAGCAGAGAGATTTGGAAATTTTGATGAAGCTAAGGCTAAAATTTCTACAATTTTGAATGAGGGAACTATGGAGAGGAAAAGAAAGAAGATTGTGAAAAACCTGAAGAAAATGGTTGGCTTAGGTAGTGATGAAGAACCTAAGGATGCACCTTTAGGCCTGGCCACTAGACAAGGTGAGGATATTTCTACAGAGGAGGAATTAAGTGCATCAAAAGAGGTTATTAAGAAAGCTAAGGGCAAGAAACCATCAATTGTCATAGTAACCAAGCTGAGCAAATCCAAACCCAACATTACACCTCCTGCAACTAATAATTTGAGGACTAGAGCATCTACTGTTACTTCTCCTGTAGAAGTACAAACTAAAGTATCTGGTAAGAGGAAATTTTTAGAAAGTAGTTCTGGAAAGGAAGCAAAGGTTGCTCCTAAGGCTGAGCTGAGTAAGCCAGCAAAAAGACCAAGAAGGAGATTAAATTTGGGGATAGATAGTGATGAGGAAAAGACTAAAATTGATGAACCCAGCAACATACCTATAGCACAATTCAAGAAACTAGCAAGTATTGATGAGGTATGTGACACTTTGAGGAATTCAGTAGGGTTAGCAACTTTTAAGTTCATTAAGCATGAAAAGTTGAAAACTGTAGATAGGCATAAAGTACAGGAAGCACTCTTGGATATGATGAGTACTTTCAAATTAACTTGTACAGAGATAGGAAATCATGTGCCCAATGAACTTTATGATTTTCTGTCAAGCAAATGGGAATTTGCACTTGCCATAGAAATACATATCAAGGAAGGAACTCTAGCCTAGGTAATACCTGAGCTCACCTCAAAACAAAGAGCCAAATTCATTAAGGATTACAACAGTAGGTTTGTTCCTAAACTCAGAGGCTATGCTATTCTAAAAAATTATATTGAAGGTGTAGTACAGTAAAGCACAAGGATCTGGAAGGAAATATTTGGATTGGCCATTCCAAAAGATAAGAAATCTAGTGAAGGGACATCTAAACAAAAGGCAAAAGAAGTTGAAGTAAAGACTACCCCTGAGCCAAAGATAATACAAGTTCAAATTGCCATAGAACAGGACAAGACCAAAGATGCATTAGATGCAACAAACTCTGTTGATCTTACTAGAGACATTCCTATGGATTTTATAATTGATGATCCAACCAATTTGAATGTCGAGGAACAAGAGATGTCAAGTGGTAAAGACACTGATTCGCCTATTAAGGCAACTGATACTGAAGAGGGAAGACCACAACATCTGATGAAATAATTGAAGTTGTCAATGATCAAAAAAGTGAAGAGAATCGGCAAACAAATGAACAAGAGGTAACTTCACAGAATCCACCTATTTTAGAGGTTGTGAAAATAGTTTTAGATAGTGGAGTAGTGATAATAGATACTGTTGATAAGCCTAAAGAAGAAGAGGCAATGCAATTTTTGGTTGATCTACCACACTCTGTATCATCCACTCCTACAGGTCATAAAACTGGTGGTATGCCCAACCACAAACAATACTAACAGAATTAAAAGGGGCATTGGACATTGACACTATCAAAGGAAAAGATATTATGCTACCAAGCATAAGTTCTCCAGAGTTGAAGAAGAAGTCTCATATTCTAGACATAACATTATATGAGGTCATTGTAACTCCACAATGGGATCCCAATGAGTTATCTTTTGAACAAATAGGGACTCTTCAAGAATTACTTAAGAGGAAGATGAGATAGGAAGAGATGAAGATAGAACAAAAGCAAAAGTAGGTGTTGCATGAAATCAAAGACATATTTGCAAAGGATTTTGACTTAGAGGATGAAATGCCTCAAGCTCCAATCATTGATCAGCTAGTCAACATTATATAGAAGGTAACTGATGAGGACATAGACAGCTATGAAAAGCTTCTACAATGGTCTAGGAGAAGATTTGAGAGCAAAGTTATAGAGAAAATCTCAGAACAGATTACAACAAAACAGGTTAAACTTTCTATTCTTGTAGAAACTTTAGAGAAAGTTACAGCCAATGTTTATTCTTTGTACAAAAAATTATGTGATGTTGAATTTTTCACAAAGGATAATCTACAGCTTGTTGAGAAGCTACAGTTAGA
>MU226813.1:313503-325416 GCA_018584345.1 Thuja plicata
TGTTAGAGTAATAGTCTATCGGGGTTACTAATTTAAATCATTATGATCTAATTAGTAACTTCCCTATTCACTCTAGTTTGCTTAAGCTAACCTTAGGTAGTTTCTATTTCTTTTAGTTTCCCTTTTTAGGGTTTCGGCATCCTTTATAAGGATTGTCCGCTTTGTAATTCTTAAGGAGATTGTATTATTTTAATCATTGTTAATAGAAGCTTATTTCTATCACAATGCTTTTTCAGTCTCTGGCCTATCGGCCGCCCTAGCTTTCTCTTTCTGTCTTCTTCTGTGTAACAGCTTTGCATGCAGGTGTTTCTTGGGTAGATTGATGTTCATCAATCTCAACACACACTAAATAGTGTTTCTAAATCTCTTAACAGGGTAGACATTAACTAGTCTCTACATAATACTCCTAACAGGGTAGATCATCAGAAGTGATCAAAATTGTAAACCATAACCGGTCCCTTCCATTATGCAGATAGTGAAGCTTTGTGGGTTTCATCCCCACTGCATTTTCTACCTTCTAACAGGGGTTTTCTGCATTACCAAATCTTGTGCCATGTGTCTATACATTTCATGAATGTTTTACATGCTTATTGAATTATGAATTGATATAACATACACAAAGATAAGATAGCATATATGGTTGATAATATAATTGATTACTAAAAGGATAAAGGATAAAGTGATAAAAATTTTAAGGGTACTGATTCACCCCTCCCCTCTCAGTACACCGTTCCATTATTTCCAATAGAATTCACATTCATTTCTATTAAATAAGATGATTCCAAATTTGGAGATTCTAATCCTTCTAATGCTACTAATGATGTTGTTGAAGGTAAAGCTCTAGCCGCTCAATTTTTCAAGGAAGATAAGTGTGTGATTGACAGTGGATGCTCTCATCACATGAATGGTGATAAGACTAAATGTGATAAGATCACTTCTCATCCATGTATACATCCCCATTCTCACATGCTTTGAAACATTTTTACAATGTCCGTACACTTCTACTAGTCATTCATGTACAAGTGATAACTAGTCTATCTAAGACTTCAATTGAAAGATATATTAACATCAATGACAAAACATGAATGTCAACACATCTCACTGAACCAATTCCTATAGTCTTGAACAAACTTCTCCTCAGCAATTTTTCTTGATTTGTCTCTTCATGACATAGGGACCTCCTTACCATTAGGGCTTCTCCATCTCTAGGTCAGTTAAATGGTCTTTTAGATTCTTCTTCCACAAAATAATTTCATCCATTGGCATCAGTCATCTTGCTTAAATTTCCTTGAGTACATTCAAAGGATCAGTGTCCTCCACCACCACATTTGAAAAATTTTCCTCTAAACACCCTTTTCTCATCTTTCTTATAACTACTTGATCCACCTCCTCTCTTGAAATTTTTTTCATCCCTTTAGTATAATCCCTCTTCCTTTAATTCTTCCTTGCCTTTATTTTTATCTGAATAAGATCTTCCTCCTCCAAAAGGTCTACCCCTTTGGGATGTGTTGGTGCTCAAATCGACAGATTGGACTTCTAACAGATTTCGCTTATCCAATGAAGATATATACATTCAATTTGCCAATGAACGATGTTTCAACAACCTCCTACAATTCTGATTCCACAGAACCAAGGCTGGTGGGCCTGCACTTTGAAACTTTTCTTCAAAGTCTTCTAGAGGTTTCCTATAACAGATAACTAATAACTTCAACTCCTCCTTCTCAATGTGTTAATAAGATCATAAAACTAAAAATATATTTTTTAATGAAATATAATGTATTTAATATTGCCTAATATGATTGAGATATGAACTAGATTAGATGAAATGAAAGATTAATTCAAAACTTGAAATAATGAAACCTTATACCAAATTCAATTAATGAGAGAGACCGGTGCTTTAATTCAATACGGGCAACAGAGTCAATATATCTTCAATCCTACATTCTGTTGGAAAGTGACAATGAAAGAAATTGTTATTTTCTCATTGATGTCAAACCTTTACTGGTGAGACTATTTCTATCTATTTGAGTACCATATCTATTGTTGATGAAGAAGATTTAACAAGAAGACCAAGTGAATGGTTGAGCTAAGGCAATTCAAAGAGTATCTGATTAGTTGGCACTCTGGCAAAGTAATTTGTTGTTTATCTTTCAAAGACAGTTTTTTTGACTATTTTGTGCCGAGCAAGTTTGGCTTGTGCTGAGAAAAGTTGCTTCTGACGAGCAAATTTGCTTGTTCCGAGTAAAGTTTCTTGTGACAAGTAAAAAAAATTTCTCAATGTCTAGCACCATTGAAATTGCCGAGTGGAAACAGTGATGAAGGCCGACTTACAGAAGTTTTATTATTGATGAGATTTGAGATCTCTGGCCAACTTAGTTGATTTTATTGGGATATGAAATGTTAATTAAGGATTGATCCATGTCATTTAATGTATGGGTAACTGTAATTAATGCATGGTTTCAAGATTTATTTAGAGACTACTTTGGATAAGTAAATGTAATGCAAAAGATGGAATGATCCATTGGATCTGACCTAACCTAAGATCTACGATCTTGTTTAAGCGGAAAAAAGATTTATCTGAACTAGACATAGAGGTATATGATAACCTCATGGGTTATTCATTGTGTGTGCAAGTGGATGAATGTAAGTGTATGCAAAAAGATTTGCATAGTTGATTTACTGTTTAGCATGATCTAGCAGAGAAGGCAAAAGACAGAAGCATAGAGTTGCATGTGTGATTGCTTGATGGATTTCCAAGCAGATCAAAAGATTGAAATGACAATGCAGGCTATCCAATAAGTTAACATCAGAGCTATAATTGTATCTAAATAGAAAAGTAAGTTGTATGTACCAGATCACAAACTGTTGATTACTTTCTTACCATTGTATCAGTTAAATCCTTTAAAAAGGTTGACTTAACAGTCATTTGTATAAATCCTCTAACAAGGTCACATTCAGATTGGAATGTTCTAAGTCCTCTAACAAGGCCACTCTTGATAGGGTGATTAAATCCTTTAACTAGGTCACACCGAGCAGTGTGTTATTGTAACCTTTAACAGGGTTGGCTCCTCACAGCGCATCACTTTAGAAGAGTGAAAACTTGGTAGCATGTTACTGGTGGTTTTTCCCATATTGTGTTTCCATGTTAAATACATGTGTCAACTTGTGTGAATGCTTATGGTTTGCTTTAATATTATATTACTACAAGCTAATTTCAATTGATAATAAACTGCATGATTAAAGTTGTTGATTTATGCTACTACTGCCGAGTAGATCTAAAGTACAGAAATTTTTACTTACTACATCTAGACCTAAGGATAAATGATTCACCCCTCCCCTCTCAGTTATTCTAAATTCATTCTAACAATTGGTATCAGAGCTTTGGTCTCCTGAAAATAGTTTTAAGGTACTTGGAGTGAAAAGATCAAGATGTATAAGAAAGAGGTTCCCAAGCTGAACAAAGATAACTTCCCTGCATGGCATAGCTTGATGAAACTACATTTGGTTGGTATTGGAGATGATTCTAAGTGACTTATTGAGCATGCCTATGTACCACCTATTGCTCCTCTCTCAGTGGTACAACTAAGAGAAAAACATGAACACAATCAAGCAATGTTGGAGATTGCCTCCTCATTAACTTACTCAGAGTTTGATGATGTAAAGAACTGCATAAATGAAAAATAGATGTGGGACAAGCTTGCAATTTTCTATGGTGGAGACAAAAATGTGATGAGGGCTAAATCAGAAAGTCTAAGAGGTAAGTTTGATGAGATGAAAATGCAAGAAGGTGAAAATGTCATTCAGTACTATGGTAGAATAAAAGAAATTGTAAATTCCATTAGAGGGGCTAATGGAACTAGTGGTGAGAACACCATTATGAGAAAGGCACTGAGACCTTTACTTCCTGTATATGCTATTAGAGTTTTTGCAATTCAAGAATTGAGGTGTACTCCTAACAATAATCTTAATCTGGAAAATCTGATAGGCAGACTCACTGCATTTGAAATGTCAAATTATGATAACTATAATCCACAAGGGATTGATTCTGCTTTTAGATCACAACTAGTTCTCAATAAATCTAAGAAAGGAAAGAAACATGTGAACAGTGATAGTGACACTTCTGATGATGGTCTTGAAGAACTTGAAGCACTCATGGAAAAAAGACTATCCAGAGGAAAAGGAAAATACAGAGGTAAACTTCCTATTATTTTTTTTTCATGCAACAAAGTTGGTCATATAGCTGCTAGATGTCCTGACAAGAATAAAAAAGATGAAAGAAGGGACAACAAATACAAGGAATACAAAGACAGAAAGGATGACAGAGACTTCATGAAATATAAGGACTACAAAGACAAACGTAGGAAATCTTGTTATATTGCCGAAGAAACTTCTGACAATGACACTGATAATTCTGATGACAATGATATAGCAGTTGTTTATGTTGCAATGAAGGAAGAATCTGATGATGATGAGAAAAATGCACTAATCTCTTATATGAGCAAGAATGATCATTGGATCATTGACAATGGTTGTTCCCATCATATGACTGGTGACAAAGATAATTTTGAAACCCTAAACCAATGTAAAGGAGGATATGTAAAATTTGGTAATGATTCACCATGTCTTATCAAAGGTAATGGATTGATTAACCTAATTGACAAAATCAAATGTGATTATGTGTATTGGGTTGATGATATCAAATATAATTTGCTGAGTGTGGCATAGTTGAACAATTCTGGTTACAAAGTTGAATTCCATCACAGAAAGGCAAAGATCTATGATTCTACTGGAGAATTAGTTGGAAATGGTCATCAGACTAAAGGTAACTTATTTTATTTGGATTTATCTGAAGAAACATGTTTGTTTGCATAGTACAATGATGTTTGGTTATGGCATAAGAGGTTGTGTCATGTGAACTTTGATAACTTGGTAAGCATAAGTAAACTGAAAAAGGTTAGAGGGCTACCTAAGTTAAAGAAACCTGAGAATGCTATGTGTAAACAATGTCAACTAGGAAAGATGACTAAGTCTAGTTTCAAGAGAAAAACATATGTATCAGAGGAAATTCTGGAATTGGTCCATACTGATCTATGTGGTCCCATTGGAGAAAGAAGCTACTATGGTGCTAGATACTTTATTCTATTTATTGATGATTATTCAAGGATGATGACTGTAATGTTTCTCAAGGAAAAATCTGATGCATTCTAGTTATTCAAATGGTACTTAGCTAAAGTTGAAAAGGAAACAGGCAAAATTTTGAAATGCTTTAGATCTGACAGAGGTGGAGAGTTTATTTCTAATGATTTTAACAGGTTTTTCAATGACCGGGGCATAAAGAGACAGATGTCTGCACCTAGGACTCCTCCACAAAATGGTATTGTTGAACGAAGAAACAGGTCTATCATGGACTGTGCAAGAACACTAATGATGGAGCAAAATGTTGCATAGAAGTATTGGAAGGAATTTGTAAGTACTGCAGTCTATACATTGAATAGAGTTCAAGTCAAGAAAGGTACAAATGCTATGCCTTATGAACTTTGGTATGGTTATGCACCTAGTGTAAAGTATTTTAAAGCATTTGGAAGAAAATGTTTTATACTGAAAGACAACAGAAATGGAAAATTAGATGCTAAAGGTGAAGAAGGTATATTCCTTGTTTATTCAACCAAAACAAAGCATACAAATGTCTGAATTCTAATACTAACAAAATTGTTAAAAGTGAAAAAGTAAGAATTGATGAGTTTGCAGAAAGAAATGAAGCTAAAAGTACACAAGAACCTCAAAACTATAGATCATTCATATATCTGGATGAGGAAGATTATAATTCATTACCTGAGACTACTGCTATACAACAACATGCACCTGCCGAGTCATAGAGTGGAGTTGACGAGCAACTACAAGTGAATGTCGAGCTATCTGATGGAGATGTTGAGTCAAAGAATCAACCAGAACTGAATACAGATGATGAACCTAAAGCAAGGACTAAGCCTACACTAGAAAAATATGTGAGAAGGAATCACAATTCTGATCAAATCATTGGGTCAAAAGATTCTGTTGTTATGACAAGAAGTAAGCTAAAAAATAACACATTTTTTTTTATGTGGATTTGAGCCCAAAACAGTGAGAGATGTTTTAGAAAATGAAGACTAGATACAAGCAATGAATGAGGAAATTGAACAAATTGAGAAGAACAAAACTTGGACACTTGTACCTAGGCTAAAGGATAAAAATGTAATTGGCACAAAGTGGGTATTTAGGAACAAACTAATGAACATGGAGATGTGACAAGAAACAAAGCTAGACTGGTATGCAAGGGTTATGCACAGGAGGAAGGAATTGACTACGATGAAACCTTCACCCCAGTTGCAAGATTGGAAGGTGTCATAACCTTACTTGCATATGCAGCCTACAAAGGATTCAAATTTTATCAGATGGATGTGAAATCTGCATTTCTCAATGGAATATTGGAAGAAAAAGTATATATTGAGCAAGCTGATGGCTTTGTAGACCCAAACAACATGGATATGATTTGCAGATTGCACAAAGCATTATATGGATTGAAGCAAGTGCCAAGAGCATCGTATGAAAGATTGCACTATTATCTGATCAAGATTGGATTTGCAAGAACCAATGACAACAACAACCTATACTTGAAGATAGAACAAAGAAAAGGTACATTATTAGCTTAAATTTTTGTGGATGACATCATATTTAGTGGACAAGATGTGCTATGTCAAAAATTTGCAACAGCAATGCAAACTGAGTTTGAGATGTCTATGTTTGGTGAAATAAAATTCTTTGTTGGCTTAAAAATTTATCAAATGAAGAATTGTATCTATATCACTCAATCTAAATATATCAAAGAGATACTGAAAACTTTTAGAATGGAAGAGTCCACACTAGTGAGTACACCCATGGCTACTGGATAGAAGCTGACAAAAGATGATGACACAAAAGAAGAAGACCGAACACTCTATAGGTCAATGATTGGAAAAATACAATATGTTGTTCATAGTAGACCTGACATTGCCCTAGCTGTTGGGATTGTAGAAGGATTTTTTGCTAATCCTAAGGAAACTCACATGATGGAAATCAAAACAATTCTGAGATATTTGAAAGGAACTGAGGACTATGGTCTATACTACAAAAAGAATGACAAGTTTGAACTCAAAGTTTATACTGATTCTGACTGGGCTGGAAATGTTGATGACAGGAAAAGCACTACTAGTGGAGCATTTCTTTTAGGAAAGAGATTGATCTCCTAGAAAAGCAAGAAATAGAACTGCACCTCACAATCTACAACTAAAGCCGAGTATGTGGTAGCAGCAGTTAACTGTTCTAACATTGTGTGGTTGAAGATAGTAATGAAAGGTATGAAGGAAGAAATCACTGATCCAGTTGTCATATATTGTGATAATACAAGTGCTATTAATATTTCTAAAAATCCTGTGATGCACTCAAAAACAAAGCACATAGCTATCAAGTATCATTACTTGAGGGAGCTAGTTCAGAGTAAAGAAGTGAGGTTGGATTATGTGAACACTAAAGAACAATTACCAGACATATTCAAAAAAGTACTACCCAAGGATGCTCATGAGTATCTATGAGGTAAACTAGGGGTGATTCCCCTAACTGAGGCTAATTAAGTTATGTATGGTAATCTTGCATCAAATGTTACATTCAGAATATTTGACTTATTGATGCACAGTAAGTCACACTTTAGGATGCTGGCTAAAGTTGTGAAGATGAACGAGGATAGAAAAGAAAAATTAGTCATACTGAAAAATGACAGGATTAGCATAATACTGAAGATCTACATGATAAATATATTGACATCTTTGGCATTGTTGTCAAAGAGGGAGAGATTACCTATAAAGAGGAAGAAGTGAAGGAAGAGATTGTCGAGAAAAAGAAATTACAAAGAGGGAAAGATTACTTAGAGGCAGAAGTTACCATTGAACACATTGAAGTGATTATCTACTCAGAGGGAGTCTACAGATGATTAGAAACAAATGATTATAGTGTGATTACAGACACAGAGGGAGAAATGTTTTACAGATAAGAATCAAAATAAAACTAAAGACATTAATGAAGATTTGTTCATATAAAGGAACACAGGTGAATTTTTGGATTGGTTGGTAACTATGTTTGTTAAATCATTGTTTTAATATTTTGTGTTTCCATCAATGCTAAAGAGGGAGATTGTTGGAAAGTGATAATGGAAGCAATTGTTATTTTGTCATTGATGTCAAACCTTTACTGGTGAGACTATTGCTATCTGTTTGAGTAACATATCTATTGTTGATGAAGAAGATTTAACAAGAAGACCAAGTGAATGGTTGAGTTAAGGAAATTCAAAGGGTATCTGATCAGTTGGCACTCTGGCAAAGTAATTTGTTGTTTATCTTTCAAAGACAATTTTTATGGCTATTCTGTGCCGAGCAAGTTTGGCTTGTGCTGAGGAAAGTTGCTTGTGTCAAGTAAAGTTTCTTGTGACAAGTAAAAAAAGTTGCTCAATGCCGAGCACCATTAAAATTTCTGAGTGGAAACAGTGATGAAGGACGACTTACAGAAGTTTTATTATAGATGAGATTTGAGATCTCTACCAACTTAGTTGATTTTATTGGGATATGAAATGTTAATCAAAGATTGATCCACGTCATTTAATGTATGGGTAACCATAATTAATGCATGGTTTCAAGATTTATTTAGAGACTACTTTGGAGAAGTAAATGTAATGTAAAATATGAAATGATCCGTTGGATCTGACCTAACCTAAGATCTACAATCTTGTTTAAGCGAAAAAAAGATTTATCTAACCTAGACAAAGAGGTATGTGATAACCTCAGGGGTTATTCATTATGTGTGCAAGTGGATGAATGCAAGTGTATGCAAAAAGGTTTGTATAGTTGATTTATTGTTTAGCATGATCTAGTAGAGAAGGGAAAAGGCAGAAGTAGAGAGTTTCATGTGTGATTGCTTGACAAATTTCCAAGAAGATCAAAAGATTCAAATGACGATGCAAGCTATCCTATAAGTTAACATCAGAGATGTAATTGGATCAGAATTGCAAAGTAAGTTGTATGTACCAGATCACAAACTGTTGATTACTTTCTTACAATTGTATCAGTTAAATCCTTTAACAAGGTTGACTTAACAGTCATTTGTATAAATCCTCTAACAAGGTGACATTTAGATTGGAATGTTATGAGTCCTCTAACAAGTCCACTCCTGATAGGGTGATTAAATCCTTTAACCAAGTCACACCTAGCAGTGTGTTATTGTAACCTTTAACACGGTTGGCTCCTCACAGGGCATCACTTCAAAAGAGTGAAAACTTGGTAGCATGTTACTGGTGGTTTTTCCCATATTGGGTTTCCAAGTTAAATACTTGTGTCAACTTGTGTGAATTATTATGGTTTTCTTTACGGTTATATTACTACAAGATAATTTCAATTGACAGTAAACTGCATGATTAAAGTTGGTGATTTATGCTACTACTGCCAAGTAGATCTGAAGTACAGAAATTTTTATTTACTACATCTAAACCTGAGGATAACTGATTCACCCCGCCCCTCTCAGTTATTCTAAATTCATTCTAACATGTTCAACTTCAGAAACAGCTTTGAAAACAAAATCTTATCACCTTAAAGGTGTTATGAGATGCGCATATAACTAAAAGTTTAAACAATACTTCAATTTAATACTATTTCTCAGTTGACAGACTAATTGATCAGTACTTTAATCAATAAGATTTTAACCATGAAAAAATGAGAAAGAAATAATTGAATATACAGAATATAAACTTAAATTGATTTATACGTAAATCAAAACTATCACTTTAAAGAATTTCAAATTGATTTATCTGAAGGACTTGATTGTAAAGAAATAACAAGAAACTATTACACAATAAATAAAATACCGACTTATCTCTGCTTGACAAGAAATGGTGTAATGGATCTTTGCATTCAGATTTTGAATTCGACTATCTTTCATTCCCTCACATCCATAATTTTGACATATCAATCATTATATCTTGTTCAATGTTATTATTCTGTCCATTTGCAGATTTTTGAATGATTATAAATATGAAAACAAAAGAGTGTGAGAAAACATCACACCTTTTCACTATAAACTAACCTATAACTAACTATTTTAACTATTACAATGATGAGATAACCAAACTATCCCTTGTCGACAACAACTGCCCACGCATTCAATTTGATAACCTGCCCAACTTCCAACTTACTAATTTATTATAAAACTTCTCCGTGGTTGCATATGGAATTATTATTTTCCATGTTGGAGTTGATATCTTTGATAATGCATTATGTGGTGCACATTTTCTACAATGAGGTTATCTATCTTGATAGATAGCAGCCATAACATCTGTTCAACTATTTGGGGAGTAACCGTAACAAGAGACCATTCTTCAATGTTTGCTACTCTTGAATCCATATCCCCACAAAAGCATGCTTGATAAAAGAAAAACCATCCCATATTTTGACGTGTTTCCCACCTACACTTCTGCCATATATCTCTGCAGATATCAATGAATATATCCTTTGTTTACAGTGTGCATAATCTCTATAATCACTAGTTTTATTTTCAGATGGTTGCTTGACATGTTTGTAAATTTGCATCAACCCAGCCGTTGGAGTTGATGGGTGCTTTGCATGGGAAGTTGAAATTTGATGTATCTGTACCATGGCATTGGAGTTGATGGATCAGCATCTAACATTGGAATACATTCTATGGTGCATGATCTCTGCTATTTGTGTGAATAAATGTGCCAGCTATATGTTGTGGCATGGGTTATAATGTCTGGTATCCACTGCTGAAGGTGGCGACCAGCATAATAAATGTTGATGACACCTCTGTTGATCTGTACATTGCATCAACTCATGTCACTAATCTTAGTTGCACTAAAACTTGGGAAGTCGATCCACCAATTTCATCAATCCCATCTTTATATTGTCGAATGAATAGTCAATTTGTTGTCTACGTCGACCAATTTCATTATTGTTGGTGGGAGCGGTAGCCAGGTTGATGAAGATGTTACAAACCTCTTTGTAGTCTACGTGGCATAATGAATGGTATTAACGCCTTTGGAATGTGCAAAACCGGTTGTATTTACTGTTGAAGATGGTGGCTAATTTGAAAATGGAGGCATGATGAGTAAGATCTGAATCGTCTGCTGTTTGGAGTTGATGGCACTTTACTTGTGTGGTGAAAAATGGGTTCACCACCTTTTAAATATATTAAACACAAAGGTCAATAATCAAATAAAACTCTAAGCAACATAAAAAGGTTATAATCATTTTAAAATGCCATGTTATAATCATCAAAGGTTTTTTATCCTTTCTCACCATCACATAATACTTAAACAACGAGCAAATTACAATGTGAATAATTATAATAAATGTTTTAACCATCAAGATTCTTTTAAAAAAGCCATAAACATATGATGAGATTCATATAATTATTAAACATTAAGGAAATTGAACCAAATCTACTAACTCAATCTTTTATTCGTTGTATTATACAAAGCCTTGGTCTTTAGTTAGTTTTTCTTTGTACCAACTCTTTTATTATTTCAATAAAAGCTTTGTTTTGATTTAATAATAACAAAAATAATAAAAATAACATATCATTTAGAATTTATCTTTCTTTAGTAATAAATGGTACGTAATTCTCATATAAGTAGGCACATTAATATTATAAATTTTGTTCATGATAACTAATAAAAGAAATCATAAGTGTATATCAATATCATAGACATCTATAATAACATGAACATTTTCATAAATAAGCACGCATTAATATAACCCTTTTCAATAACATATTCCTATTCAAACTCTCTTTCATGTTTATAAGCACAACATATTTTAAAGACATATATATATATATATA
>MU226813.1:338376-360085 GCA_018584345.1 Thuja plicata
ACCGACCCAAATTTGCCAACTTTATTAAGCATACAAAGGTATTGGACAACCCATAATCACCTCAAAAATAACAAAAGATGTGTTATAATTATGAGGGCTTCACCAAATTTGTATACCTTGACCTAACACCTCCCTCAGAATTTTCCAATTAAGGATATTATAAAAACATTTGATCGATAGCAAAGTTTCAGATGAGTATGATTACTTTAGTAGTTTCAGACTGTTGAATGTAAATTCATACTGCATTGGCGAGTCGCGGCTGCAATTTAATTTGAGGCAAAGGTAAGTGATAATTATTTTGTGACTCTGTAATTTTGAGTTCATTATTATTTAGTGGTAACCAGTTAGCAAATAGTTGTGACTAGGGAGATCTAAGACATGATTTTGGGGCCAATAAATCCAAAATCATATTTATATATATTATAGTCTATTGTCACTTCAACAATTTAACTTTTTTTTTGCAGTGGAATTCGTTGGAGAATGGCGATGTCAAACAAGAATAAGGGTAAGGCTCCTACAAGTGGGGAAAGGCAAGATGAAGAGAGGCTATAAAAATGTAGAACCTTATCATCGTACTTTGTTCATGGTGTTGGAAATGTTTCTATCCAAAATTGGGAAGTTGATTCATCACAAGTAGATTTTGAAAATTCACAACCTGAAACTACATGACATATTGAAGAAGTAGGCAAACCTGATATCTCAGATCATGATGAAGTTGAAGAATATTTTCACTTAAATACCTAGAGTAGTGATAATGATATAATCAACTTGGATGAGACTGAGAATGTAAGAGATGATGATGGTGCAAGGAAAAAGATAAGGAAAAACAATTCAAAAAAGGATAGGGAATCAAAAAATGATTGGAAGTGGGAGTTGTTGAGGAATTTTCAAATAGAATGGGTGTCAAAGTATCCATTCATTGAACCAGTGGACAATCCAATTAAAGGTCAGCCTCTAGTAGAATGTAGATGTAAGATTTGCAACAAGATAAATAAGAAGGAAAAGAGGTTGTAGTTAAAAATCGACACCATAGAGAAGCATATGGGTAAAGTTTACGAAAAGAAAACTATAGATGGAGTTGAAAAATTAGTGATAAGATGGAAAACAAAGGATGAATCTCTGCATGTTAAGAATGCAAAAATATATGAATTTCAAAAGAATATACAGACAAAGCCTGCTCAAGTTAAAGGCTCTATTGAAGCTTGTTTTGGAAAAGCATTGGAAGTAGAACTAATGGGAAAATTTGTTCAGTTAAGTGTTGTCTTTATATTTTGAGTAGAGGGCATCCTATGACAGACTACCCATCATTGAGTGCTTTATTACACTTTCTGAAAGTTTGTAACTATCCTAACAGTCACTGGTCAGTAAATAGTGGATGGGAATGGGCAAGTTTTCTTGCTGAGGTTGAAAAAGAGGATCTAAATGCAAAAATTAAAGAGTCAAATTTTATTGCATTGTCTTTAGATGAGGTTACAGAACTAGATAATACTTTGTGGGTATACATGTATGTTTATATTGTACACAATTTTGTCTGCCAACCTCATCTACTAAATGTTGCTAAAATGAAGGATAATGCGATAGCTGAAAATTTATTTGAACTAGAAAAGAGTTCTCTAATTGAATATGGAGGTGTAGATGACATGATGATTGCCAATAATTTTGTGTGTGTTGGAGCGGATGGAGCTTCAGTAATGCAAGGCCACAAGGGTGGTCTTTGCACAAAGATACAATCTTCTTGTGCACCTTATGTTACTCCCATTTACTGCATGGCCCACAGAATGAATCTAGCTTTTGGAGTTATCAACAAGCATGCTCCAGTACAAAAAATTGAAGTTTTAATCAAAGATCTCTACCAATACTTCTGTCAAATTCTGAAATGATTGAGGGAATTTCAACACTTTGTCGAAGGACTTGTTGGTTCCCAAAACTGCAGATTGGAAATCCAAGAGCCTGCCACTTCTCCAATAAGATTCCACAATCAATTCTGGCCAATGAATGAGAATCAGCTTGATTCCCCTATACTTTAGGCTCCACAACACCCAAGCAGGTATACCTTCACCTCAAACGCTGACTATCCAGTTCAAGGCTTTTCTATAGCGAATTTAAGCTTTGGTGAGTTCTTCAGCTGGCAAATTCCTTGAACTCAATCAATGTGAAATTGAATGTTGAATGTTTGAATTAAATGTTTTGTGTAATGATTTTAAATAATGGATTTGAGGTTTGTAGGGAGGAATTGATAGATTTTATGACTTCACATATAAAACCAATAATTCAAAATATAAGACCAGTGCCTCTGCTCATTTGGGAAATAGAGTCAATTTCGATGAAGGTTACATACAACTTTATAATGTTCTACGCACTTATACTGCCAATTAAATAATCAAGATGTGATAGATCAAATATTTATGCAATCTTAAATTAGTCCAGATTGAACTTTAACTCATCGGAGACAAACTCGACACAAATTCAGAAATAATTAAATATTTCACGATATCTGTGATGATTGAGTTTAAGATGCTAAATGACCATATCCACTTATCTGACATTTAAATTGTATATAGAATTCAAAAAATAATTACAAAGGACGATTCATCTACAATTTAATTCTCCATGCCTTTAATAATAAACAAAAGACATTTTATTTTATTATTATAATAAAATAATTGAATAATAATAAAATAATTGAATTCATATTATAAAGTCATATTTTAAGCTCCTCCTTCCTCCTTACAAATATTCTTCGAATTATAATACTTCTTTGGGTCTTCTGTCTTGTCTCCTTTTTGAATGCTTGACCTCTTCTATTTATATAAGAATGAAAGGTTGCTAAGTGACGCAATACACCGTTTCATTAGAATATTAATGCACTCATAAATATATGTTGATTAACTTATGTTTTAACATTGTGTTTAATTTGTTATAGCAAGATCCATGCCATCTCCTTCTTTCCCTTGGGCCGTATTGTTTCATTAGCAACCAACCATCAAAACTATCAGGCTGCCAGGCAAGCAAATAGCTTGCTATAGGACAAAACCATATTTGTCTTTTTATCTGTAGCTTGTTTAGGAAATTATCGGGCTCTCTTGGACTGCTGACAATAATTTCCTCTCAATGCTTTTGATATTTCCACCGCTGGCAATGACAGACAGGTGGCAAGACGCATACTCTCATGCCCTCGAACCTCTTGCTTCATTAAGTATAATACACATTTAAAATTAGAATACCTCCATTTGTCTGTGCAAGCCAACATGTAGAGCAAGATAAAGCTTCATGCGGTGGGTGAAGAATTTGTTCGAATTCCATATAACTAAGTCATGTTTTAGAGATATCTTCGACTTTGATAAAGAAATCAACATATAACAGTGCTCCAAATTATCTTATCACACTGTCACTGTAGGCCCGATAATCTTTTGGTGATCTCCTAAATAAGTAAATGCAATGTCTCCCTCTAAATATATGGACTGTCTGGGCTTCTCTAATTGTGGCTTTGTTTCTGTCTTTTGCACCATGGAAAACCCCTATAATTATCCCTTGGAGAATTTTTAAGTAAAGAAAGTGTAATACCTTCCAGTTTCTGGAAACATATTCCTCATGTGCATCATGGAAAGTATTTGATATTTGTACCATGCTTGTGGATTACACCTGCTGTCGGGATGGCTCCAAAACTCAAAGTGCTTTACAAGGAATGACTGCTCCTGCTACTGGACCTTCTAAGATCTCCACTTTGTATAATTCTGAATCTGCCAACTCACTAATGTGGATTTAATCATTCCAACTCTGTGTATATACCTTGAAGAAGGAAAAGGATAATTCTTGTTTAAACCTGTGGGATGAGAGCATCCACATCCTTCCCAACTCTTACGGCTACAAAATAACCAAGAGTTCTTTGATTGGAAGAAAGTAACATTTCTAAACCATATACACCCTTAATTTAATTGACTTTTAGCCTTGCAGTCATGATTCAATATGGACTAATTCTGTTTGATATTCTGTACAGTGTTGAACACATATAAGATTATTGTTCATGAAGATACCAGACGATGGCCGTTATGGTTTTCACAATATGCTTTGGATATTCCAAAAATTAATCATTGTTGATCTCTAGAAGTCTTAATGCTGTGACAGGGGAATAAACAAGATCTAGAAAACTATGTCTGAATTAAACTTGAAGCTTGATTAATCCTTGGTGCCAATTGATATCCCTGAGTTTGTAGCTTCTTTACTTCAGAAGTATCCATCACCAAAATTTGTTATACTTCCTATCCACATATTTTTTTATCAAAAATGGAGACTCAAGAATTTAGGCTCCATCAGGACTAACTGACGGGAACAAGCTTCTGAAGGATAATGATACTAGATAAATCTCTTTGGATGGACCATTGCATCGAGTGTTTTCAGAATATCAATCATTGCTTGGTCTAATGAACTCAAGTCGTGAAGAAGCAGGGCTACCCAAATTTCCTGAGCTGTTGCGAAGGTTAAGTAATGTAGAGACACTCTTAACATTAGCAGGTCTTCTCCCCCTACAAGAGGAAATAATAAATATAATAAAAAAGGCCTAGCAAAGAGCAATGTATATTGTAGAATATGATGTGCTTCATAAATTGACATGCATGATGCTCGATAATCTCTATTGATCATGTGATGATGTAAAATTTGCCATCTGGCTTAAAATCATAGATTTGGATAATCCTGACAACTTTTTAAAGATCGGTGCAAACAGGGAGTTATGTGCAGAAGTACGTGGAGTTGAGATACCAATGTACTAATATGTTAGGTTCGAGTCCGAGGTACTAGGAAGGAACCATAGGAAGTGAATATCAAGTGTTAAAAGGGAATACTTTACCAAGATCGTTGAGTTTGTAACTACTTCTGTGAAGTGCATTTCCTATGGTCTTTCCTTAGAGATTAGAGAAATATTCTCTCCAGTCAAACTACTTGAATCTATGGCTATTATGTTTCCTCAATATTGGAGTATCAACAATTTGAACGATTATCGAACTAAGTTACTAACTTTGATAGATCATTTTCACAAAACCAAAGAGTTAAATAGAGTAACTCTAAATGGAATTTTAGATGAATCTCGTTTAAGAGATTAATTAGGCCATTTTTCATAGATAATGGGGGAACAACATAATATTATGTGGAACCCCCATGAAGATGGATCCACAACAAGGCTTTGGAAATATCTAGCTGAGAGCAAAATGTTGATTAATTCAATATCAAAAATTTTCAAGCTTGCTAATTTATGTCTGACCATGATATTGGGGTCGGTGGAGGATGAGATATTTTTTAGTCCTTTGGGGTTCCTAAAGTTAAAGCTAAGAAACAAACTAGACAAGAATTTGGAAAATTGCTTGAGGCTCTATACATCCAGGCATGAATTCCATATTTTTCCTTATGACAGAGCACTAAAATTGTGGAGAAAGAAATGTTAGAGAAGAGAGCTGGGCAACATTTCAAACCAAAATGGGAGTGCCAGAGACAATGATGTGACTTTCATTGACTCATGTACTGGTACTGGTAATGCTAGCGGTGAACTTGAGTTAAGCAGAGGTATGCAGAGTGAAGAAAACGTATCAAAGAACCAAGGAAGCTATGAAGTTGATGATGATGAATTTGAGGATCCTGATAATGATATGATGTAGCAACTTGAACCTTTGTAGAAGTAGCGGGTCCTAGGTATTTATTAAACTTTTTGTTGTAGCCTACTGTCAGTTTCTATATCTCATCATCAATCATTCATAATATTATATGTCAATGTCAAAAATAGGAATGTGGTTGATAATGTCATGAATTCTACAATTAATAATGGTTTTCATTTGTATTATTCAGCTCATATGGTATAATTCTTACATATTTTTTTTATGGTTTTTATAACATAGCAATTCATATGATACAATTCTTAGAAATAGTGATTCTCATTAATTTATTTACAAATATGACACAATGTAATAATTCATTCATTAATAGTAGTAAAAACACAACTTTGTGTGATTCTCTTTGCAAAAGTGAATTAACAATGAATTATGACTCAAGATTCAATACCCAATTTCATTACCCTTCGCAAATGACAGGCTGAATTCCCCTTTATAGAAACAAGGGAGCAATAATAGCTTTAGGTTGATTAGTCTAATGTGAAGTCTCAAAATCAAAATCAGTAAGAGTCAAGACCAGTACAACATCTCTACAACTATACATTTCTGCATTTGACAGACCAGTTTAGTAAATTAGCAATGGCATTATAGCATCTGCTACATTGTTCCTATTAAAAAGACAAAGTTAAAACTTATTAATTTTAACTCAATTCAATACAATAGATAAATAATATAGAGATGATTGAAACTAAAAGTACTTTCACATACTATTTTTGATGAGATAATTCTGCTAGTTTGTTTAGTATGTTCCATTCTGCATCGTTTGGAAGGTCAAAAATTTTCAAGTTATAGTAAATGACCTGCAACCTCGTAAGCCATTCATAATTGTTAGAGTGACTTGAAATCAATGATCCTTGCAATACTGCATTCAAATTTTTCAATGGTTTGATGCACTTTACAATTCCTTTATGAGTTGTGTCCTGAGGAAGCTAGCCTAAATTAGTCCTCATTGTGTCCTCTAACCTTTTTTTGTAAGCTTCTCTTCCAACAAAATTTGTTAATGAGTTACTAGGAACAGGACTCGGAAAACCATGACCTATCATTTTGGTTGTTTTTTGATTCATCTTGGTGAGCTTTCTATCAAATAAGGCAAGAGTTTCCTCTACTTCCTTTAGTTTATGACATTTTTGAAAGACAGAGTTTGTTTTAATTGATGCATGAATGTGGTCATGAATTCTCTTGCTTTCCAAATGTCTGTCAGTGGTTGTGTTGATTTGATGCAAAATCTGTTTTGTAGTTTTCTCTCTCTGACAAAAAAATTTGTTCTTCTCAATGTGCTCTTTGAGCTTTCCAAAAACATCTCTAAGACTTTCATTCAATTCAAACCTATCACCAGTCACCTTTATTTCCCCAAAAGGTCTCTTTTAATTTTCTTGACTGTATCTTTCATTTGGTCAATCAAGCTATTTTCGTAAGTTTTAATTGTATTATTTGCCTTCTTTATCTCTTCTCTCAATTCTGACAACTGGTGTTCACTCTATTTTTTGATTTTCTCTTCTTTCTCTTCCCACTATTTTTCTTTCTCTTCCCACTTTTTTTTCTTTTACCCTCTCATCCTCCAATTCTTCCTTTAAGATATTGTTTACTTGTGCCTTAATCTCCACACTTTTGTAAAATTTTAATGAAGAGGCTTTTTCATTCTCAAGATTTTTATTGCTATCTTACAATTTTTCTCTCACAATTTTCAGTTCTGCCTCTATATGTTCTTGTTGTCCAATTGCTTCTTTAGAGGATGAATTTTGTATCATTTTTAGTAATTCATTGCACCTGTTATCTGTTGATTTCTCCTTTTCCTTTTCATTTTCCAGGTCTACCTTTTAATTTTCTCTTCTTCCCTGAAGCTTTCCATTCTCTCTCTCCAACTTCATCACTGAATTGTAGATCACTTGGTTGGTCATTTTTGACACATTTATCTTGTCCACATTTTTAATTTTAGATAAATCAATTTGGAGGATGCTAACTGAAATTTATATGGATCAATCTGACCCTCTCGTGGATTTTTATCTCTAGCTAGGGGGCATAACAACCATG
This sequence comes from Thuja plicata, assembly GCA_018584345.1. NCBI lineage: Eukaryota > Viridiplantae > Streptophyta > Pinopsida > Cupressales > Cupressaceae > Thuja > Thuja plicata. Next base: position 346,065 of record MU226813.1, read on the forward strand.
AACTCCATCATTTCTTTGTTTGGGTCATATGTGGGAAATAACCTATTTGATGTAGGTTGTGCATCATGAGCCTCTACAACTACATCCCTCTTAATTGTCTTACTATTTAGTTTATTCCTATTGTTTGTTTGTTCAAAGTTTGTTACAAAATTATTGAAATGAAAATCAGGGTTTTCTGACACAATTGAATGTTTGAAAGGTGAAATAGAACTTGCAGTGATGTATGAGCTTCCACCTGTGCTTCTAATAATTGCACCATGAGGATTAGTAATAGTAACACCCTGACCCATTAAAAGTGGATTTATTGGACTGTTCAGAGAATTTTGTCCTGAAGGTGTGGCAATTGTTGGACTCACAGTCATAGACACCATTGGCATTATTGTACTTTTCATAACATTTTTCTTCTTTACACTGCCTTGATCTCTGGGATCCATTGATTTCATGTCCAATGCTAATGTCATTTTCCTTTTTGGACCACTAGTACTACCCATGCCATCCCCACTAGTGGGAGTGGCACTTGATTCAGATTGAATATGAGTGCTTGGCAAAGGTGGAACTAGATCTGAAGCTAGAACAAATGAAGGTGCAAGGGTATGAGACTGAGTAGTACCTTTTTCTGATGAACCTCCAATTACTAGTGTCTCACCATGTTTTGGTGGAGTGGGTGTGGAAATTGGATACTAATGCCCTTCTCCTATGGGACCCAGACCACCCCTACCTGGAAACCCCTTTTTTTTTACAATCTCTACCCCTTTGCCATATTTTTCTTTTGTGGACGCATCAACTCTAGTAGAAATTGTTACTGAATGTACATCACTTGATGTGAGATTCACATAATCCCACTCATCCTCATTATCTGAATGATTATGATCACTTTGATATGATTTAGCTTGATGCTCCATGTTCCACAAATTGCTGAATATTTGATCCTCCTCTGGATCATAAATATCTGCAGAGATCTTTGGCTCGCCGAGATTCTTCCTCATTTCCTAGAAATCAGACATTTTGGTTGCAGCCCAATATTCATCTTACATTGAAGTGCTAAGATTTTTGGAATAACTTTTGTAGATGGTTGAGCATCTTTCTGGTAGAAAATATAGGATGTCCTGTGCTGCACTTTTCCTTTCTGTTTGTGCAATGCCATAATTTGTGATGAAAATTCTTGTATAGAAATTTAATTTTTAGAAGCCTATTTCTCCATCTCTTTTTTAGCCTTGTCTGAGGACTCCATGTTTTTAAATTTTTCTATCAATGGCATACTCTCATGTTGACATTTGCTTGCGAAGCTCCCATTTTCTCTAAGCTTTGTTGCAATTATGTTTAGTGGATCATACTGCCAGTGACTACAATAGCAAAGCAAAAAATTGAAAAGAAATCCTCTGCCACTTTGAATCCTTTTCTCTCAAATGTGAACCCTCCCAATGAGAAAGGCAAGGAAGGAAATATCATTTTATTTTGTTGGCCATTAAAGAGTACATGTGTGCTCTCCATCTTCTGAACATATTCCAATGCAAATACCCTCTCTGTAACATATATTGGTAGTTTGTAGGGTTCTACTGCTGAACAGTAAAACCTTAACACAGTGTATTCTTCCATGAAGTACCAGTCAGCCAATTGTATTTGACTTCTAAGTTGAATGCAATCTCTACAAGGCACAAGCAATCTAGGCAACGAAGTGCCTATAATTTTATGATACATTGGTGCCAAAAAGAAGTCTAAAAAATTGTTATAGTTTCTTCTATTATCACTCATCCTTATCTCAGGTGTTCATTCATATAGTGCATTTTGGACCTGACTTTGAAGCTTGTTTGTCTGAAATATTGTATGATGGTTTGCTAAAAGAAGATAGTACAAGTAGGTTGTGAACCTAAATGTCTTCTGTGAACCTCTTTTAATCATTAGTAAATGTTATTGCATGCAATGAATAGTGTGCTTCGTAAAATTATATTTTACTGGTTCTTTTTCACAATGAATATGAAAAATTATTTCAAGAATGTTGGCACCCACTTATTTGTTACTATCCAATCCCAAAAAACTGCTAGCAAGGAAATACTATCCTGAACCCATTGCACAAAAATATCATAATCATAAGGAGGCTTATGATCTGGATCCAAACTAGAACTGCTTGTTATTCATCTGATATACAAATCTTTCTATATTGCATCTACTTTTTCATAATTCTCTACCATCTTTCCCAGGTCAATGTGCACATTTGAATTTTGTGCTTCAAACCCTAGATCCAATAGACTAGCAAATTTAGTCTCAGTTATCGACAAAATTTCCTCCTAGGTATTTTTATTAACAATTGCTTTTCTATTTTCATCATAATTTTTGGCATAGAGCATGATAATTTATGGACAAGGGAATACTTGAGGTAACACCATGCTTTCTAACCTAACAACCCACGCTACAATTTTATTTGTCTTTGACTTTAACATGTTAAATGGAAAAAATTTTGAATCCTTTATTGGATCTTTCCACTTATTTTCAAGTGCAAATCTAATTTCCATGATTCCCTTATTTCCATGGATAACAAGATCAAAAATATCATGGAATTCATCAGTCAAAAGTGGTGTTTTAACAAGTTTGTGGAAGTCTATTATCTTTGTTTCCTTTATTTTCCTTTTACTCGTAGTCTTGGTTTTTTTTTTCTCATTATAGACCATGGTATACTGGTATTACTATTCACTTGTAGGAAAATTCAAAAAATTCTACACAGGTGATAGCTACAATTTACAGGCATGATTTAAAATTCACCCCTAATTCTACGACTACAATCTAAACAGTAAACCACTAGATTTGAAAAATTTAACGGGCGAGACGTGGGTGTTCAGGATTTTACCTAGAAATTCAATTTGTGCAAACTATGAGTGGGCAGAGAGCTGGGAGACTCTATTGCATTCCTCAATCCTCAACCTAGAAGTCATAACCCCTTTCTAAATCTCCAATATAGTATACTAGTAAGAACTGAAAAATATAAAAACTTAGGTTAAAATTGTACAATTGTGAGTAGTACTGAGTTGTCAGTCGTGACTCATCACTCATGTTAACTTCTATTACTTCTCTAGATATCTGAGGTCACTAGGACACGTGTCACTTAATTGTTTGAAATTACAAATATCTGCAGTCAAATTGAGATTATTACTTATTAAATGTTAAGTTATTATTTTATTCCAGTTATGATTTTAATTAAACTTAGTTGAGTGTACATGTGTTATGATTTTGGAATAGGTTTGCAAAATGGGGTTTTTTTCCCTTTTGGCCTGAAATAAACCGCACGTCGTTGATCTGTTCTCATCCTATGGTTGCTGGTTTATTTTAATCTTCCTTTACATCCGGCCAGATCCCATCACATGTCCATGTTTCATGATGAGCATCTCCTCTATAAGGATTTACACCAACCATTATATCAACACCAACAGGTTCTACTTAACTAGAAGGACACATGGAACACAGGCTCGATGCCTTGAAGACTATCTATCTACCATCTTTTCTTTAAGACTTTGCGTTGACCATTAGATCTTCTGCAACTTGATAGTCCTTTACGTTAATTACCTTGTCACTGATTGGACCCACTTAGGACACATGTACATCAGGCGCAATGCCTCAATGGTTAGATCGGACACATCTCTGCATTAAGGCTTCACACCACCCATAAGATCTTCACCAACTTACTTCTTCTTTAAACTGTGAGTCTACATATGCAAAAAAATTTCATATATTAGATTGAAACATTGTCATCCAATAACACTAATTGTGTGAGTGTACATGTGTCATGATTCAGGAATAGGTTTGAAAAAATGGGGTTTCTTTTCCCTTTTAGCCCAAAATACAACAAATTGATCTGTGCTCATCTAATCGTCGCTGGCAGTCAGTATCATGTATGGCGGGTCCCATTAAAGAAATAAATGAAAAAACTTTGAATTATATTTATCGAATGACACCGATTATGTGAGTGGTCACGTGTCATGATTTTGGAATAGGATTGCAAAAATGGGGTTTCTTTTCCCTTTCAGCCTGAAATACATCGTACGTCGTTGATCTCTAGTCATCCAACGGTCGCCAGAAATACAGTTACATGTAACACCATATGCCAAAAATTTATTAAATTTAAATTAGATTAAATATTGAAACTGTCTAATATGAAAACAACTAATTAAAATATTGCAATCACAGATAAATGTCTAATTATTTATTAATTTATTACTACCCATAATTTATAAAATGCTTTAAACTTTTACAATTCCACATTCGCACACATGACACATAATACACTTGTCATTGACATGGAAAAGTTAAGTTATTACTCTTAAATAAATCACACACATACTTTAAACATTGTTACATTTTTTTGGTTCATATTATATGATATCACAGATTCACACATCGATTTGGCAATGTGAATGGGCATATAATTTATTATTTACTATTTATCAATAGTAAAGTCTTTAGATTTCTTTACAAAATTGAAATTAAACAAAATTACACAGATAATCTATTATCTCACACACTGATATGTGTCTTGTTTCCGAAGGAAGATAGAAAAATTACAATAATTATGCAATTTAAATAAAATTATAGAGTCAAGAGTCCAGATGATCTATTATCATTCATTAAGAGTCGAACAACAAAATTTCATTAATTATTTCAAAAATTTACATCACTAATATTATAATATACTGAATTTGATTATTACTTTTGAACGAAATGGTGGCATTGTGACCCTCTACAAAGCGGCAACAGAAACAACGTATACAACAGATGAACCAGCAGCTACATCAACATCAGCAAGGATAAATTGAGACTTTGGGATGTTCTCACTAGGCTGATTCAGAGCCAAGACACGCAAAATGTCATTCTTTGGGGAGATTTTAATGCAATTCTTGATCAGTCAGAAAAAATAGGAGGCATTATTCAACCTATCAAAACTATCCAGAACTTCTCTCACTTTGTTGACAATAACAATCTCATGGATATTCATCCCACCCAAGGTTCTTTCCCATGGACAAACAAGAGAGTAGGGTTTTCAAAGATTGTTGTTAGGCTATATATTTTCTTACTATCACAAGAGTGGAAACTTCAAAATGTTCAATTTCATTTGGAAATCTTGGCACTACCTAGCTCTGATCACTTTCCCATTTCACTTGTCATCAACAACCCAGGAAATAATGATAAGAGGCATCACTCATCTTTCAAGTTTGAAAGAATGTGGCTTTGAAACCCGCACTTTCTCCCTCTCTTGAACCAATGGTGGGTATGTTCCCCATTTGTTAATGGATCAAAAATGCATCAGTTTGCAATGAAGTTGAAACAAATTAAGAAAAATATTAAACAGTGGAATGAGAAAGTCTTCAAGAATATATTCCACCAAAAAGAGGAAGTTAAACAACAACTATCTGACATTTATAGCTATATCATCCAAAATAGTTTGAATAATGACTCCTATCACAAAAAAAAAGATCTTCAATGGGATTGGAATGAGCTATGTAACAGAGAAGAGGAATACTGGAGGCAAAAATCTAGGGAACTATGGCTACATGAAGGGGATAAAAATACAAAAAAATTCCATGCCTCAGCCACACAAAGAAATGCAGCAAAGACAATTTTTGAAATAAAGGGAGTGACTTTAGGAAATATTATCTCAAATGCCCAAGATATCCGAGATGAAGGGGTTAATTTCTTCAAGAACCTGTTAGCCCCAGATACAACCCCTTCCCCTTTGGAAGAGCAACTGAATGATATTCTTGATGATATCCCCTTAATGGTGACCCTACTTGAGAATGACATGCTTATGGCTCCCTTTACTATCCATGAGCTCCGTAAAGTTGTTTTCTCCTTTCCTCCAGATAAAGCACCAGGACCCGATGGGTTCACAGCTCTTTTCTTCCAGTGTTGTTGTGAAGTCATTTGCTGGGACTTACTAGCAGCCGTGGAAGAATCCAAGAAACACAAGTGTATGCTCAAGTACTTTAATACTACCAATATCGCTATCATCCCAAAAATCAAAGATCCCAAGACATTTGCAAATTACCAACCAATATCTCTCTACAACATTACCTATAAGATCATTATGAAGGCTATTTATTTAAGACTGCAACATCTTATCCCAACTATCATCTAGTCTGAACAAGGTGGATTTGTGTTAGGAAGAGAAACTATGGAGGGAGCCTTGGTGGCTCATGAGGTTCTTCATTCAATTAACATGAATCACTCCTCCAACTTTTTTATCAAACTGGATATGATGAAAGCCTATGACAGAGTTTGTTGGGCCTTCTTATTCAAAGTTTTGTAGAAAATGGGCTTCTCCAAGGGCTGGTGTAAATGGATTAGTGCATGCATTTTGGGGGCATGGTTCTCTGTAATCATTAATGGTAAACCTTCAGGATTTTTCTCCTCTACACATGGAGTAAGGAAAGGAGACCCCATTTCTCTAGTGCCCTTCATCATCGTGGCAGAGGCTTTCAGTAGAATCATTAAGAAAAAGAATTTGGTTGGGTTGTGGAATGGGGCACATATCGGTGGCACTAATATCTCCATTACACACTCATTTTTTGTTGATGACATGAGGCTAAACAAATAAAATATACTCTCCAATTATACTCCGAAGTGTCAGGACAAAGTATTAATGCTCAAAAATCCAAGATCTACTTGTTTAACACCAACAAAGTAATCTCAGATAGAATTGTTCAGATACTTGGATTCACAAAAGACTTTTTACCATCCATGTACCTTGGTATCCCCTTATTTATGGGCTCAAAAAAAAAAAACTATTGGTCATTGGTCGTGGAATGCATAAAGGGCAGAATTTTGGCATGGAAAGCCAGATGGCTATCGCTATCAGGCAGAATCCTCCTTATCAAGTTAGTTTTATCAGCAATTTTAAATTACTACTTAGCAATCCTCAAATCTCCTTCATCCATTCTTCACAAGATACAAACCCTAATTAGAAAATTTTTATAGACTGCAAATATGAAACAAGAAAAGAAAATTCCTCTTATATCTTTACAAGATATGTCACATATACCAGCATTAGGAGGTGCAGGGGTGCATGACTTGGAAAAAGGGAACGAGGCCTTTGGTGGAAAACTAATTTGGAAAATGTACTCAAAGCCTCTCAACAAATGGTGTCAGATTATGCAATAGAAATATCTAGACAATAATGAACCATCAAAAATTATATCAAATCAGGACACTCCTAAAGGATCAACCATTTGGGACTTCATGTCTGCCTTAAGAAACATTGTTGTGAAGTATGTCACTTGGGAAGTTAACAATGGTTGTAGTGTAAAATTTTGGAGAGACTCGTGGAGTGGAAAACCTCCATTGTGCACTTCTCCAAATATTGCAGAGATCAAAGATGCTACAGAACAGAATTGGGGTATTCACTTAATTCACTATATTTCAGCAGTGAGAAAATTTTTAGGAAAAGTCATTTGGAAGGACCCATAGGATTTAACAATCAGTGACAGGGATAAAGAAACACTTAGAAATATTCTATCCACTAGAAATGTCTATCTTTCTACACTTGAGGACAAACTAATCTGGGCTCCAGCATTAGATGGTAACTATTCTATTAAAGAGGGATATAAACTCCTGCAACAAATAGGAACAGATAAGACTCCCTCATGAGCATACTCCTTTTGTTGGAACCACAGTGTTTTACCAAAAGTGGGCTATTTTTCCTGGCTTACAATTAAGCATAGAGTTCTGACTAGTGAAAGGCTAGATAAATTCAAAATAGCTCCCCCATTTAAGTGCTTGTTGTGTGATGGACCCAATGAAATAGTGGATCATCTATTTATGACATGTCCATTTGCACAAAGTTGTTGGATGAATGTGCTAAGCAAACTAAATTTTTGCACGCCCCTTCCAAACAACATTTGGGACCTCTTCCAAGCTTGGCCAGACCTATATTCAAAATCACTATTTTGTAGCATTTGGAAATGCACACCCGCCTTAGTAGTATGGGCCATCTAGTGGGAAAGGAATAAATGTATCTTCAGGAAGGTCTCTTCTCCAATCAAAATAGTTCTTGATGGCATTGACAAAGCTATTTTAGAGGTGGTCAACACTTCACTCAGCAAGTGCAAATTTAATCCAAATGTTACTCAATGGGATACCATCATTCTGCGTACTTGGAAACACCTTTTCATTCCATTTGGATGTGTAATTGTAAAGCAGAACATAATTAAAATTGATAGATCAGAGGTTAAATGGATACCTCCCCCAAATGGGATCCTCAAGTTAAATTTTGATGGGGTGTCTCAAGGAAATCCAGGTAACTCGGGTTCGGGGGCTTGCATCCAAAATTCACAAAGGTTTGTTTTCACGTTGATTGCTTCACCCTTACTGACAGGCACAAACAACCTAGCCAAAGCACACACCCTTCTTTCGAGTTTAATTCTAGCTAAGCAGGGAGGATTTGATCAGTTGCATGTAGAAGGTGACTCCTTGGTCATAATTAATGCTTGTATTAAGAGAAAATCTTCTTCCTAGAAACTCACCTACATACTTAAACAAATTTGGCATCTGGTAGACACATTGCAAGAGGTGTACCTTTCCCACACACTGCACGAAGGTAACAAAGTCCCAGACATGTTGGAAAATCTTGGGTGTGATGGGCTCATGACATCAGCAATCAACTCAATTGAGCTCATTGTAGTGAGTGATGAACTCTGAATGTTGATTAAAGAAGACAAACCACTTCACAGCAGCTAAAATTAAATGCCTTTTCAGAATCTTATGATTATGTACCTTAACACAATTTCAAGGCAACTGAATAATCGTAAACACATCCACCATTATACCATAGGGATGCGTGGAGGTATATGTACAGGAATGCATTTTAACAAGGATAATCAAAGATCATAAATCACACGTCAATCAACTTAATTCACATGCGCAAGCCAACTCATCTGGGAGATACTGCATTGACAGAATTTATTGAATTGAATAGTTTTGGAATCCGCTATAAGTTGAGGTTTGTCTATTTATAGAAAACCCATTACATGGTGGAATAGCACAGATTTGAAATGGTGGCTTTATCTGAAGTATGTGTGTGATGTGATTCATGCTCCAAGCTTCACAGGAAGGTGCTGCCGAAGAAATTCAGGATCTGGTTAACCCTGAGGGTTGACAAAGAGGTTTTGCCGGCAACTATCAGTGACTCCGTCTTTGAGAGTATGTTCATTGTAGAATCGGCCTTCATCAAATGGGTGATAAAATGGGTAATTAGGGATGAACACCTAATCCCCACTTCAAAGCAGTTCCTTTACCCTTCTTAGTTAGTATCAATATTTCTCTCCAATGCAATGGATTTGGTACAGTCTGTGCACTTAATTGAAATTCTGGTGTTTGAACTCATTCAAAAGAAATTTTGGATTGGTCATAATCTAAAAATTGCCATGCAAAATTATGACCTATGGAGTGGCCAAGCTCTTGTGGGGGCTTATTTTCATGACACCAATTATTGCAATTTCATGATTTTCTAGCAACATACGACGGGGTAAAACAAACGCTTGACAGTTAGAATGCTAAATATATGAACAATGTTCTCAAGGTAACTATGAGGGTGCTTGGAGTGCAGCTGGAAAGTAGAGTGAGAAAGACTACTAGAACTCCTAGGGTTGCCAAATCCTACATCTCCATCACATGATCCCCCCAGTTGACCTACAAAATGGAAGCCATCACGCCATGGGAAAGAATGGAACATTTGCGAGGAAGGGGAACCGTCAGTTGAAAAGGATAAAGATGTACATTTTCACCGATATGGTAGATTTGGTCAACAACATGGAATTGTAGATGTAACAATATAGCAAACCCTACATATAGCATTTGGCGACACTGACTGGGAGGAGATAGCTAGCCAGGAACACAGGAGTGGCTGGAGGCTGTATCCCTTAACTACTTGGGGCTTTGCTGAGACAGAAGATGTGCCCCATGGCTCTGGGTGGGAAATGCCCAACTCTTCAGATAGATCCTAGGAATGGACAAAATTTTACATTTGGGAAAAAAAATTGTTTTTGTTTCAATCGACTATGTCCTAAACTTTTGTGCCCATGTGGAAAATACTGTAGTTTGGGTATTTAGCTAAAATATTTATTTTCTAAATATAGCTGAATCAAATTTTGTAATAGAACCAAACAGTAGAGCTGATAACAAGGTCAACCAACAAATATCACCGACCATTATCAACCAGGACAAGCCGATGACTAGTACCAACCATGATGAACTAACAAGAATTACCGATCAGGAGATACCGATGAACATTACCGACTAGGATACACCGACAAAAATTACCGTCCAGTTGCACCTTTATGCATAACCGATAGAAACAAAATTTGTATCAGCACCAATGAGCATAACTGTTTAGAGGAACCGACCATCCTAAATTTTGTTTGATGATGTAGATGGTGATTTTGTATTTGAATGACTTCTTGAGTATTTTGTATTGTCACAAAATCTCTCTGCTATGTTGTGTTTGAGCAAGGATTCTGGGTTTTCTTGCTGGTTCTTTCTTGGATGAGCTCTTGAACCAGCTTATATTATATTAATAAATATACTCAGTGGCTTGCCCAATTTTTCTTTAAAAAAAATATTATAATATACTTTATAATTATTGAGTTTAACTTTAGGCTATAGTCGCACTGTAAACCCCTACAAAATGGGAAATATCCAAACAGTTACAAAATTTGTTGCCACAAGGGCACTGATTGATCATATAAGAGAAAACAAAACAAACTTCAGAAACCCCGTTTCAAGAACAAAAACACTAAGGGTCTTCATCTCCATCCTTGTCTGAGAAGAATTGTCTGTGGAGGAAATGTTAGCACTTTTTCTTGTTGATTCAATATATGGCTATTCAAGCTTGACTCTCAGATTCCCAATTTAGATTCATACAGGGAAAAGGCTGATTAATAAGGATATAATCCTTCTACACTTCGAGCTCCACAGACTCAGGAAGTTGTACCTCTCCAGACTCACTGCTTCACAATAAAATCCTACAATGGATTAGGGTTATCACAATGATTTACTAATGTCTTTTGCTGCAACTGATGCAGAGCTTAGAAAGCCAAACCATGATTTTAACAAAATTAAACAACATTGCAGAAAAAATAGCAAATGTGACAAGGATGTTCACCCTTCTTCTCTTCAAGTTTGAAACTCAGGCAGTCTAACCTATAAGATTCAATTCTTCAATGAATCACCAACAATGTCTGTATTATTCAATACAAATTATGAACATTCATGCCTTTAAACAGGAAATTGAAAATGGTTTTATTTTAAATGATTGATGATGAAAACTGCAAGACAAGAAAGGACTGGTGCCTTATCTATTGGGAAATAGAGTTGAATGAATACACATCTCTAGAAAAACCTCCAACTCCAAACACACATAACCCAAGTGAAGTGCCTTACAAATCACTCTTCTCAATCCAATACTTGGACATCAAATTTATATGCAAATATTAAATCCTCAGATTTTGCCTCTAAGAATTAATCCCTCCTTGAAAGAAACTCAAAAACAAGCTCACAGCTACCGTGTAACCAGTGCATCCAAATGCGTTACAAATTAACACACAAGAATTAAAACAAGACATACAAAGACATAAATGAATAATGCACAGGAATTCCATTGTTCTTTATTAAAAGATCATTTGATTCTGTACATTTTAAGACAAAGTACTTAGAAAATAAGGCTCAAAAGCCAGAATATTGTCTAGCACTGTAAAATTCAACATCCTTGTTACAATGGAGAAAAATCTAGATATAGAAGAATGGGAAAAACAAATTCAGTCACCGACACTTGTCCTTCTCCTTCAAGAAAATATCTGCAACTGCTTCTTTCTCTAACTGTAAAAATATGATTTGATCTACACTCAAATGGTTTGCAAAATCAGAATCCTCATCTCAAGACCTTTCCAATGGTATATGATACTTGTTGTTTTTGACAAAAATTGCCCCCTGAATCACTAAAAAAACTTCCTCTCCCGTGCAAACTTTCTGAATAGTCTGAATATCTTGAAATATTTGAATTTACATGTCTGATGCAATGGAGGTGTGGTGGTACACCCAAAATTGAAGATATTTGTCCTTCAAAAACCTTCTTCCTGCAATCACTGCAAGGTTAAATAAAAATGCCCTATGATCATCAATCACTGATGTAGAAAAGTGTCCTATAGGTCAAACAAACCACTAGGTTGATGGGTCTCAATCCCTAAGACTCCAATCACAAGAAGATGCAACTAATCACTAGTTACTCTAGGGACACCTTGAAGGCAATTTTTTTGTTTTAAAGGATCAAATTGAGAGAATGCATTAGAGGGGTGAAATTAGGTATGGATTCTGATCATTTGGGTCCAATAACACATGTTCCAATAGGTTTTACGATTCTTCCATGCAATCTTCATATACTTGCTTTGTAAAGGCCAAATATTGCTTCTAGCCTGACTGAAGGGTTTTAAGCATTTAAATTTCAATATTTAAGACTCCAACCCAAACCAATGTCAGTTTTGGCAACCCCTTTTAATTTTTAGATAGACCCCAAAGTACAGAGGATGGGTCATAAGAAACTTTCAACAAACTATGGCAAAAATAGTTTACTAGAAACCCTCAAATAGGCCAAGTTTGTGAAGGAAGTACCCTCAAAACAACTCATAAAAACTCCAAACCAATTTCATTGGATGGGGAATGTCTAAAAAGGCTTAAGTTCTAAATTTCAGGTCTGGGTTCGAAGATTTAGGCCTCCAAAACTCTGCTGTCCCAACCAAGAATGGAGAAACGCATTGGGATGTTCCTCCTAGGGCATCAATTTATTCTTCAATACCTGCACCATTTGATCTAAAACCAAAAAAAAATGAAATTACATGGAATACACTACAGATCCACCAATGGGTTTCAAATTCCCAAGGTGGAATCTTAAGATACAAGCAAATTTGTCACAAACCCTTGAAAAGAGGCAATCTCATGGGCTGTAGGAGTATTTTTGCAATAAATTTTGATAGAAATCAAATTAGAACCTCAAACCAAAAGCATCTAAAATTTATTTGTTCAATATTTCTTCTCCAATTGGTTTTAGATCTCCAGCATTCTGTACAAATCTGTACAGTCCAAAAAAAGTCAAAATTATAGGAAAATGAGTATTTTTATTGATTCAAAAGTGCCAAATACATCATGATGCCTTCTACCCACCTGTAAGGGCATAAGAAGGCCTCCCCCAATGTTTTACAACCACTTTTAAAACTAAATAGCCGTTGGGGGGCTTAGTTACAATGATTATGTAAAGTTGTCAAGCTGCATTTTGACTACTTTGACAACTTTTGCAAAATGTTGCAAAATGAAGAGTAAATGGCCAAAAGTGATCCAAAATGGATCATAATGGTCTAAAAACATGAAATAAAGACAAAAAAACTAAAACCTAAGATTTTTTCCAATCCTTTGACCCTCAGTTGACCAAGGGCTTATCCTACCTAATCTTGGTACTAGAGTCTCACAGTTGGATTCTAAGGGAAACTCTTTATTCCTAAACAACCTATGTGCTATTAGGACCTTGTTGATGATCCATACATGCTTTTTTTGTCCTTCTGATGCTCAGTTGATGTAGAAGGTGCTCCTGCACCATACTCCCTGGGAGAAGAAAAACCCAAGTCCCTACTTTGGGTTAACTATTCAATTGTTGAACCATGACTCTTAATCTGATCCTCAGTCATCCAAGTAGCATCTATCTTAGGAAAACCTTTCCATTTCACAAGGTACTAAAAGTACTTCCTCTTTCTAGCTTGCTTGAGAAATTTGGTGGCCAATATGCTCTCAAGTTGTACCTGTTTGCTTGGAGGAAGGTTGGTAACATATTCTTCAGCATCATAATCTGCATTTCCCTGTGTGTCTTCACGAGTTATACCTCTAAAAGGTGTGAGGTCTGCAACATTGAAGATGGGAGAAATTTGTAGTGTTGGGGGGAGAGTGATCTCATATGCATTGTTACCCAGTTTTGACATAATGGTGCAAGGTCCAACCTTTTT
>MU226813.1:371010-388883 GCA_018584345.1 Thuja plicata
GGCATTTAATATTGAGTAGCTCAATATTTCAAAAGGGGAGACAAAGTTGTAAGAAGGAATTAAAGAGGAATGGGTGCCCATTTTGGAGAGAATTTCCCCATGTGGGTGAGCATCCTATTAGCCTTAAGAAGGTTAGGAATCACCCATTAAGCATGGTTAAAGGATACTTAGGTGGGGAAGTATACTTAGGAAATGAGGTGATGGGAGTAGGATAGGAATAGGGTAGGCTTTAGGGTAGGATTAATAGGTTCCTAGCTAGGGTTTTAGGGTATTATTCAAATCAAATTTGAATAAATTATGGTTTAGAAGAATTAGAAAAATGGAGGATTTAATAAATGTAAATTTATTAAAAAGGGAATTTCATGAGACAAATGTATTTAAATGAAATATATTAGAATAGTATTTCAACTATTAGCAAATGAAACTATTTAATTGATTGAATTAAATAGCTAGAGGAATAAGAGGGAAAATAATATTAATATTAATATTAATATTTTTGGATGTCTACATTTTTCCCCTCTTTGATGTGGCATCGCAAGTGACATTTTGTCAAAGACAAGAAAATGAGTTGCCCTAGAGGAAGAGGGTGTCCAGGAGTCGTGCTGAAGCAATGACGGTATGGGGTTGTGCCCCCTCAAGAAAAGAACACAACGCTGACAAGGTTGTGGGATTTTCTCAAAAAAGGATGCAATGGGAGAGAGGAAAGGAAGGAGGGAATAAATAGAATTCTTCTAAAATGTAAAAGAATGTAGCTAAGAATGCAAATGTAAATGAACGTAAATGCAACTAAATGAGCATTGGATTCCATTTGTGTGAAAAATATGGAGAGCACATCTTATTTTGATATTGCAATAGGAGGTATGCATCAGGTGTTAGAAAACATAGATGACAAGATTCATTTGCATGGACTAGATGCTCAAACAACAGCACACTGCAAAAGACGCATGTATCTGTAGCGACCAGTCACAACGCACCAAGATATAGCAGATCGAGGTAGTGGTGAGTAGGTTTTAACTGACACAAAAAGATAAAATCAATAAAGAAGGCCTCATGACCAAGCAGTCATTCAGTCCAAAGTTCTTGCCATGAACAGGATTGATGTGATGAAGGATTTGATAAGCTGACGCCAGAAGGATGCATCCTGACGGGCAAAGATTGGATTTGATTTGATAAAAGAGATTCATTGGTAAAAGCTGTGAACAGGATGGAGAGCAAGGACAGTCAATCGCAAAATTGATTTGGTAAAAAATAGTGTCACACTCACATGAGTCGAAATGTTATTGAAAAATGAAGACCTAGAATGAATCGGAAAGAACAAAGTGTTTATTGCATGATTTTTGAAAATATTTGATGTTTTTGGAATTTTTAGAATTTTTTAGAATTTTTTTGGATTTTTCATGATTTTTAAATATTTTTGAGATTTTAGGCATATTCAAGCTTTACAACAAGACGATATATACAAAAATATACATGAGTGGGAAAACAGGGGTGGGAAAAAATTTTAGGGAAAATGGGGGCTATAAGAGGGGCTGGGGTGGTTAAAGAAGGTCATTTCTGAATAGTGAAATCTGAGCTCTGGAGTGAAAATATGGTTGACAAGAGGATGAAGGGGAAGTTGGGAGAGCGTGTGTGCACACATGGGAGGCCCGCCGAGCGACCGGTACCGGTGAGTGAGCTATCCGAGACCTTGCATTTATTGCTAGTGAAGTTATTTAATGCTTTGGGGGGGTAGATGGAGCATTAATGAGGAAAAAGGGGATTTTGGACCAGAGACGCCAGTTCTTGAACTAGCATCTTTGAGGACGCCGATCCCTGGATCAACATCTTCACAGATGTCGATCCCTAAATCAGCATCTCTGAAGACAACGGTGCCAGACCGGCATCTTCAAAGACACCAGACCCAAACCTGAGTCTTCGAAGACGGTGGTCTACAAGAAAGGACATTGGAGATACCGGTGTATGAACTAGTATTTCTAGCTGAACCAGCATCAGCACCTAAAAGGGAAAATGTCGAGAGGGGGGGAAATGGAGGGACTCGGCAGGGGCTGGGGATGGGTTGGCAAAAGACCTAGGGACAAGATGCACCACTTTGGGAGGGTTTAGACTAGGACTAGAAGAAAAGGTGACTGACATGGTGGATTTATAAAATTCGTGCAGGAGTAGTTCCCACCATTGGGATCGCGAGAGCATTAGCCTCCTAACATGGATTTGGAGTCGCAATTTACGGAGGATGACTAGGGTTATTAGTTGTAGTTGGGTTGGACTATATACCCTGTTGGCCTAGGCTATGGGTGCACAATGGGATAATGACTATTTTGATCGAGTGGTGGCACAGTGACACCACCACCTTTCACTTGCCTACTAGAGAGGCGACCATCACCTTGGAGGACGTCTGGCAGATCCTTCGGATACCCATCCGAGGGGTGATTCCTTAGTACCAGTTGGAGAACAGTGACCATTATATGGAGATTGCTTTTAGGTGGCTGATGAGGCAGATTCTGACATACCGAACTTGGATGCCCTGGCAGCCAGCAGTTGATAGGAGATTGTGGCAAATATCTCTTTATCTAGCAGGATTGATCAAGGGATGCATGTTAGCTGATCTAGAGGGACATGGTTTTGGCATGGGATGGTCATGGGCACTAGCATAGATGATAGAGGAGGGGACCTCTTACTGCTAGGGGTATGTTGTCCTAGGATAGCTATACCATGATCTACACATGGCTGCATACTGCGAGGCACGCAACATGGGTACCAGAGTGACCTTAATGTTAGTGTGGGCTTGGGACCACATTGTAGTGTTCTGCCCTATGAGATTTCAGGAGTCACGATAGCCTAGGGAGCCATATGCCTATAGATACAGGCTTCCCTTGAGATACACCTCCATCGGCCAGACTGGATATTTGCGGCAATTTTTAGATGAGGTATAGGTTTTCTACTGGACCCCATACAGACTATGAGAGGCATGGGGGGTTATGGACTGGGCAGCAGGAGTGGAGGATGGGTTTGAGGACTTTCTATACCTATTATATGTTCAAACTGATTGCTTTCTACTAGGGAGGACCATCCACTAGATAGAGAGGTATAGACCATCCAGGGTCATGCAATAGTTTGGGCTGCAGCAGGGAGTGGTGGCAGAGGATGCCTTACATCCTCATGTCACCAGGGAGGTAGGGACATGGGGGAGGTACAAGGATGCTCTCACAATGAGGGCATCCTAGAGGGACATGGTATAGATTGACTTTGTTGCATGGCCAAACATTATAGATGCAAGGATGTCCCCGAAGTACACAACATGGTGGGCTGCACACACACCATTAAGACTGGTAGACCCAACTCAGGTGGCTACTCATGAGCATCCGATAGGGAACATGGATGTGGATGATGGGACAAATATCAAGGATGCCCCAGAGACCTCGGTAGTAGGTCAGAGAAGGGGGCCGCAGAGACGGGTGAGACCTCACACAGAGGCACAGGCAGGGGCAGGGCAGGATCAGGGGCCACAGGGGCCCCCACCAGCATAGGTACAGGTGCAGCCACAAGTATAGGTGCAGGCAACACCAATGCCACCATAGGTATAGTGGCCACTCGCAGGATATGTAGCACAAGAGACCTGTGATATTGTCATCACAGAGCGAGACAGTCTTCATACATAGTGCACAATATTGCGAGGTTTACTGGACATGGCGGTGGTATCTGACACGAGCCTGAACACAAAGATTTCCCAGATATAGGGGTTACTGACTGTAGAGATAGCACGGGCTGACAGGGTAGAGGGTGCACTAGACACCTTACAGGCTAAGTTGACGCAGGGGAATTTTCCATGGTCGATCTGAAACAGGATGCTGGAGAGCTATGTACCGAGATAGGTACTCTTATGGGCCAGTTGGATACTCTGACCCTACAGATGGAGCAAGCTACTAAGTAGATTTTGGCATTGACCTCAGAGAGGGATGCAGCACTGTGATGGGTGGAGGCGTACAAGGCTGAGTGTGACATTGCCAAACAGGCAGCTGTTGCAGGTGGGATCAAGCACGTAGTGGTCAAGGCATTTGCAGCTCATTGAGATGCAAATAGGGCAGGCAGGGAGGCATCCCATTATAAAGCACTATACTATCAGCTAGTTCCTGAGGGACAATGATGAGACTACTCAGAGAGGTCGCATTCTCAAAGCACAATGCAGACTTCGGCATCACAGGGATCAGTGGGGATGCCACCACGTCCACCACCAGGGCAGGAAGGATGATCATCACAGCCACCGGTATGATTCATTAGAGGATCAAATGACACACAGCTTTGCATTTTTGAGATATGCATGTATATTGGCACCGAGTTGTACGTGATGTATTTTATTGACAGACATTGATATATATATATATATATATATGATTGATGAGGACTGTTATGATGCTTATGATGTATGATCTATATGATGTGTTGATGCATACGACTTTATGATTACTGATATTTGATGCTTACAGGATGTGATGTGTATGGATGACCAGATTATGTATATATGATGTATGACTTATGTAGGATGGATGATGCTTATATATATATATGATGTACTGACGTGTGTGGATGCAGGATGTGATGGGTTTTTATGATGTATGCAATATATATGCTGATGTTTTATGAATATGTATAGGAATGCCAAATGAAGCTAAATGATGTTTTAACAAATGCAAGACTAAAATGAATCTAAATGAATTGATTATGCAAGTGGTACATGAATCTAAATGTTGTAATAATGTGAGATGTTAAAAATGGATGAATGCAAGATGAACCTAAAATGGATGAATTATGCAAGATGAATTAAATGATGCAAGATGAATCTAAAATGGATGAACTATGGAAGACTAAAATGAATGTGTAAATGAGTGAACAATGAAATCTAAATGTTTTAACAAAAAATGAATCTAAACATCAAAATGACTTAATTATGCAAGATATACATGTTTTTAACAATGCAAGACTAAAATGAATCTAAAATGGATTAACAATGCAAGATGATAAAATGAACCTAAAAATGGATAAATTATGCAAGCTAAACTAACAATGCAAGATAAACCTAAAATGGATGAGCTAAAATGAATTATCAATGCAAGATAATGAACCTAAAATGGAGTAACAATGCAAGCTAAATAATGGATTAATAATGCAAAGTTTTAAAAAGATACTAACTATGCAAGTAAATGACTGACTTGATGATTGATACAATTTAATAATGGATTTAACATGATGAACAATGTGACTTGAATGATGGATCTAATCTAATGGTGAATCTAATGAATCTAAGGAATCTAAAATGATGAAGAATGTAACTCAATCTTAATGATAGATGCCCTAATGATGCTAGAGGCAACGGACGAAATGGATGCAATGGGTGCAATGGGACTCACATATATTTTTTTGTGTGTGTCACAATCAACTGATAAACCAGACAGGTGGACTATGGAGGATCGGGCAGGGAATGTTAGTAGGATAACAACTCGGGATTTTAGCATGGTGGCGAGAAGATCAAATGTGTCACGAATGTACAAGGATCAAACTAAGCAATTAATTACAAGCAATTATGTACAAAGGTTGCTGCCGAGATTTGATTGGATCATGTTACTTGTCTTGATGCACATGATAGTTGCGTGTGATGATTGATTAGTTCAAGAGGAAAGATACATCCTACGAGAACCCAAAGATGACGATGATCTAGATTTAAGTTGACAAGAGGAAGGATACATCCTCAAGACTCATTTCTAGAAAGATGGGGCTTACCAAGTTGATTGATCAAATGTGCACTACAAGCAAACTGTAGAACCAATGTAGGATCTTACAAGGAGCAACTCAAGACACAAGAAATATATAGGACTGACACTCAGGGTTTGGGATAGTACAATAAATGGATAATAATATACAAGATTATGTGTACAAAAGTTCAGGATACAAGATAGGAAGATCATTGCGGACTAGTGCGCATGATATGCGAACACCCAGGGAATATAGGAAATGCAGAGATTAGTGGAGATGTGGTGCTGGTGATGGAAGGAAATGAGATTTTGATAGATAATGGAAGGGTCCATTATGTGTGACACCTGTTTCCAGGTTTTCATCACCCATACTTGTCCAAGGTGCCCGATTGCCAAGTTTTCACCATTAGACAAAAGTTTTCTCTTTATTTTTCTTTTTGATTTCTTTGGACCTTTTTTATTTTTTATTTTTTTTTATATTTCCCAAGTGCCTATTTACCAGGTTTTCACTGGGAAAACCATTTTTTTCAGCTTCATTTTTCTTCTTTTTAGAGATTTTTTCAGGACTATTTTACATTGTTTTTGTGCTTTTTTTCAAAACTTTTTATATTTTTTTATGGATTTTCTCAGATAACTAGAATGAACTACAAGCCGTTAGGCATAGAAGCACCTGAGATGAATGATGTTGATAGGATCATTCAATGGTTCTCCTTCTATAATGGAGATTTGATTTGTCCTAGAACTGAAGCATGCAGTGACAACATATGGGCCTTGCCAGGTGACTTCAAACTTGCCTTTCTTTTCGTGATCGGTACCCACTTTCTGATTTTCCTTTAGCACAAGGTCCCCTAACTGGAACTGGCATGGGTGGACCTTCTTGTTATAGTTTTTCTTGAGTCTATTCTGGTAAATAATCAAGTGATCATAAGCTTGTTGGCACTTTTCATCTAATAGATCAAGTTGTGTGAGTCATGCCACTCGGTAATCTTCATCATCAATCAGGCCTCTTAGTGATACTCAGAGGGAGGGTAGTTCAACCTCAATTGGTAAGATTGCTTCAGCACTGTAGACTAGGGAGTAAGGAGTGGTGCTAGTAGGAGTGCGGCATGAAGTGCGATATGCCCATAGGGCAGGATTGATTTGGAGATGCCAGTCACGACCAGTATCATTGACAACTTTCTTGAGGATTTTGAGGATGGTTTTATTAGTTGCCTCAGCTTGGCCATTACCTTGCAGGAAATAGGGACTGGAGAAATGGTGATGGATATGGAGGCGAGCACAGAGATCACTGACATTTGATTTTCAAATGGTGTATCCTGATCTGTGAAGATGATGGAGGGTATGCCAAAGCAGAAAATGATGTGATAGAGGATGAATTTGGATATCTGGACACCAGTAGTGAGTGTGAGCAGAATTGCTTTGACCCACTTTGTAAAGTAATCTATAAATGTGATTATGTACTTGTGGCCTTCAAAAGAGAGGGGAGTAATCTTACCAACGAGGTCAAAACCCCAACAAGAGAAGGGCCAAGGACGCGCATTAGGTCTGAGGTCCTGAGCAGGAGCATGGATCAAATTAGCATGCTGTTGACAAGGTAGGCACTTTTTGACGAACTCACAAACATCATGTTCCATTGTAGGCCAATAGTACCATGTACGTAGAAGTTTCTTGGCTAGGACCATGCCACTCATGTGTGCACCATAGATTCTAGCATATACCTCTTGTAAAGCCTAGGTGGATTTATTTTCATCTAGACATCTAGAGAGCACGTTGTGATAACCTCAACGATAAAGGGTGTTGGCTATGAGGGTGTATCAGGAAGCTCTACAGATAAAGTTTTGGCATTGGTTTGCAGTGAGATGAGGAGATATGATACCATTTTGTAGGTAAGCTTGGATATCATGGTACCACAGGGATTGGGGACCAACCAAGATGCATACACGATTTGATTCATCATTCTCATAAGTGGGAGCATGTAGTTGCTCAACTAAGAATTTGTATTGCATAGACTCATGAGGAATCTTGAGAAGGGAGCAAATTGTGGCCATTGCATCCACAACTTTGTTCTTTAAGCATGGTACTTGTGTTATCTTCAGGTGGAGGAAGTATTCTTTCATCTTGTCAACCATCTGCTTATATGGCATCAATTTGTCATCTTTGGTTTGATACTCATCCAAGACTTGTTTGATGATGAGTTGGGAGTCGCAAAAGACCTGTATATTTGTGATGTTCCATTCTATTTCCATGCGTAGTCCGACAATTAGTGCTTCATATTCTGCAATGTTGTTTGTGCAGGGAAATCCCAATTTGAATGACATGGGGATGTAGTCACCTTGAGGTGTGACAAAAAGTATTCCTACCCCTGTGCCATGAGCTATGTAGGACCCATCAAAGTAGAGTTTCCATGTTGGTTGTTCTTCTATTATGTACAAATGCTCATCTGGAAATTTTGTGACCAAAGGATATGCATCTACCAATGGTGCTTTGGCTAGCTAATCGGCAATGACTTTCCCTTTAATGGCTTTTCTGTCGACATACTAAATATCAAATTCACTTAGCAACATAACCCATTTTGACATTCCACCTGTAAGTGTAGTCCTAGAGAGTAGGTACTTGAGAGGGTCCACCTTTGAAATGAGCTTGGTTGTGTGACTAAGCATGTAGTGGCAAAGTTTTTGAGTGGCGAAGACCACTACTAGACATGCTTTTTCCATAGGATAATAATTGAGCTCATAACCCACTAAGGTTTGACTGATATAATAAATAGCTCTTTATTTTCCTTCGTCATTCAATTGAGTGAGGAGTGCCCCCAGTGCTGTTGTAGTAGAAAAAATGTATAGGATGAGTGGTCAACCAAGTACAGGTGGTACAAAGATGGGTGGATTAGCCAAGTATTCTTTGATTTTGTTAAAACTCTTCTGACATTGAGGATCCCAGTTAAATGTGTTGTCTTTGTGCAGGAGATGAATGAATGGTTGGCACTTGTCTGCTAGTTGAGAAATGAAATGACACATAGATTGTAGCTTTCCTTGGAGGCTGCATAGCTGTCGGAGTGTTTTGGTGGAGGCATCTCTATGATAGCATGTTCTTTCTTTGGATCAATTTCAATGCCTCATCTGGATACAATAAACCCCAAAATTTTTCCTGATGTGACTCCAAAAACCCATTTCTTAGGGTTGAGCATTAAGTAGTAATGTCCAATTTTGTCAAAGACACATTTTAGAACATCTAGGTGATCTTCCCTTTTTACTGATTTTTCCAAGATATCATCCACATAGTCCTCAAGGATCTTGTGAATCATGTCGTGAAAAATGACAATCATGGCTCTTTGATAGGTTACCCCAATGTTCTTTAAGCCAAAAGGCATCATGTTATAGCAGAAGGTGCCCTAAGGGGTTGTGAATGTTGTCTTATGTTGATCTTCTTCTGCAATGCAGATTTGATTATATCTGGAAAAGTTATCCATGAGTGACAACATCTCATGTCCTGCTGTGAGATCCACAATCATCTCTATGTTTGGCAAGGGGAAATCGTCCTTGGGACATGCCTTATTGAGATCTCTAAAATCTATACATATCCTGATTGATTTATCAGGCTTAGAGATGGGCACCATATTAGAGATCCAGTCAGAATAGTCAATGGGGTGGATGATCTTGGCTTGGAGTAATTTTTCTAGCTCCACTTTGACAAGTAGTGCCACTTTAGGGTGCTCAGAAGTGCATCTTTCTGAGCTTTTGCTTGATAGGTTTGATGTTCAGGTCCACTGCTAGATGGTGAACCACCAAGTTGGGATCTAACCCCGGCATGTGGGAGTAAGACCATGCAAACTATTTGATGGATTCCTTTAATAAAGTGACAAGATCACTTTCTTCTACTTTAGTCAGAGATGCTACTATGTATGTGATGGCAGGATTTTCTTTGGTACCTAGGTTGACAAGTTTTGCTTCTTCAATGAGAATTGATGATTGTTCAAGCCTGTAATCTCATATAAGAGGAAGAGGAGAATCTTCATCCTCTGGTGCCTCAGAGAGGTTTTCACCAGGGGATACGCCCTTTATTTTTACTTTTTTATGATCAGATAGCGCCCCAGAGGGGTTTTCGCTAGGGGATTGATTTTTCTCTTTTTTATTTTTGTTTTCTGTTTCATTTTTGTGGCTAAAGCTCTCCTCTTCCCCAAAGTATGCCTTTGGGTCCAGTTTGTAGACATATGTTGAGTCTTTCCCCCAGTCACTACTTTTCTCAATTCCTCCCATAAAGCTTAAGAGTGTGTCCTCAATTTGGAACTCGTCAACGTGTACGACACTTGGTTGGTCCCAGTCTATGAGTTCAGGATGGTAGAGGGGAAGGTCAATGAAGAGTATCGAAAGTTGTTGTAGGAAAGCATTGCCCAGGAAGGTTTCATCGTCTAAAACATCATCATAAGCTCTCACAACTTTCTCTTCTGAGATATCTTCGATGTCGATTTTGCCCAGGGATGAAAAAGAGGCAAAGATATTTTCATTGGTTCCCCCATTCATGTTAGAACCCATGCCAATGCCCAGGTGATTTTGTAGTCAGGTAGGTATAATAGGATCTTTCATTCCTTGCTCTTCATAACCAAGGCCACCTCCTTGATAGTTTCATTTTTCTGTCACCAGTTTGTGTGTTGCAGGGTACTTATCTTTGAACTAATTGAGGCGACTTGTGTCCTTGGGTGGTGGATCTTTATATAGCCATTGGTTGATGTTTGCTGCCATTTCCTAGCCAGTCAAAGTACCTTTTGATAAAAAAGTGGTAGACCCAAATTGTAGTGCCTTGGTTGTCTCTGATTCTGTTTTTCTTAGATGAGGCTGGCGGCCTTGAGTGTGAGGATCAATTGGCAGTGCTCCAACTATGAAGGCATCAGATAAAGTGTACTCACCACAGCCTTTTTTGTTGATCTTGACCGTGCATAAGGTGGAGGAGAGGATTATTTCTAGGTCTGAATGGGTTCCAGATGAGCTGGCGACAGAGGTGCCAATATCAATCCTGGGATAATGATTGGAATGTGGAAAGGATGTTTCCAATGCATTGCAGTATGTGAAGGGCTTGAGATCTATGCAAATGGTGATCTCAGTGCCTTTATATGGGAATTTGATGCACTAATGGTAGGTGGATGGGACGGCTTGCATAGAATGAATCCAAGGGCATCCAAGGAGAATGTTGAATGAAAGGTCAAGATCAACAACATGACATAATGTATCCTGGATAAGTGGGCCCACTTGAATGGGCAATGATATGGTGCTTTCAGAAGTGTGCTCCAAATTGTCATATGCCTTTATTGTGATGACATCATGTGTTATACCAGCCTCAGTGTAACCCAACTGTTTTATGAATTTTAGAGTGCACAGATTTAGGGCTGATCGATTATCTATCATGACCCGTTTGATGGAAAAATATTTAACCATAATAGCAATACGGAGTGGGATATTATGATCGGTTTCTTCGGTGGGTATGTCTGTTGGTCTAAAGGAGACCCAACAAGCTACAGACAGGTGTCCGATAAGGTTTTGGAATTCAGTTAGGTTGATGTCGCTTGGAACATGGGATTCTTGCAAGGCTTTATTGAGGATTTCTTGATAAGTGGGTGATGTGCGGAGAAGATCCAGGATGGAAATTTGGGCTGGGGTATTCCCCAGGTGTTCCAAAATTTTGTATTGGGTCCCAGTAGATGGGGCAGGACCGGCACCTGCGACTGTTATCTTACCTCTACGAGTGGTGATGGCACATTGGTTATTGGCACCCTTGACATGGATGACATTGATGGAGGACTGGACTTGGAATATGCAGCCGATGAGATTATCGTAGTTGATATATGCATTGGTATAATCTTTTTTAATGGCATTTTCCACTTGTTTACCCTTTCCCTAATCAGAGGACTGAGTAGGATTGTCTGGGCCTATACCGGAAGTGTGTTTAGGGAATGTATTTTGATAAATTTTAAGGCCTACGTTTGGCAATGATTGGGTAGGAGAATCCACTTTGATCTCCTTGCGGTAAATAAGATCCTAGATATAGTGTTTTAGCTTCATGCATTTGAGAGTGGTGTGTCCCTTAACATGGTGGTATTCACAGTACTCATTGTCTTTATACCAAGCTAGCTTAGGAGTTGAGTCATCAAATGGATGTGTTTTAGGATACACGACTTGGTTAGCTTGGACCAGCTTGCAAAAGATGATGTCTATAGGGTCACCCAAAGGGGTAAACATGCGTTGTGGCATATTCAAAGCATGAGGTCTTTTTTGTCCTTTCAGGACTGATATAGCATTTTTCTGATTCATAGGACCTTTATAGTTGTGTTGATATGATGGCCCTGGAGGGGGATAGATAGTCACACTTTGAGGGCACATGTTTTGCTGGTAAGTTGGCTGGGAATACACGGGATTGGGCTATTGATACATGGGAGGAGGTTGAGGGTACATTGGTGGTGCTTGCTGACAAGTCTAGGTAGGTGCATTAGGACTACTACCACAACTTGAACATGTTTGGTGTCAGTGGCTCCATCTATTACCGCATTTTTGTTCTTGTTCTAGTATCATGATCGATCATTGTTATATTTTTCAGGCTGGGATTTTTTGTAGTGCTTAATGGTACCTTCTTCTACGAGACCTCGTTCAAGGTCCATACCCTTGATTCTGATGTCGTGATAAGTTTGTATATAGTTCATGCGCATGTGATAGGAAAGCTTAGGATGAAGGTTGTTAATGAAGATTTTGATAAGATGTTGCTCTGGGGGTTGGTAAGACAACCTTGTAGTAAGCCCTTGCCAGCGCTAAAGATAATCGGCCAGGCTTTCTCCTCCCTTTTATTTGGAATTGCATAGGTCAAGGAGTGAGAGTTCAATTTTGACATTATGTGCGTATTGGGCCACAAACTTTTCAGATAATTCTGCAAAAGTAGAGATTGTGTTGTAAGGGATTTTGTAGAACCATTCAAGAGCGGTGCCTCCTAAGCTTTTGGGAAAAAGTCTCATGAGGAAGTTATCGCTATAGGCCACTTCTTGATAGGCCATGTCGAATTCTTTCATGTGACTCACAGGATCGCCCTTCCCCCGATATTTATCAAATTTTGGGGTCTCAAAGTGCTTGGGGAAGGGTATAACAATGATGGTTTGATCAAATGGACAAGGACATACCTCTTCAAACTTGAATGCTTTAGTTTCTGTCCTTGCTTTTAGTTCCTTGAGAGCATTCTTCATTTCCTCCCATTCATGATTGATTTGCGGGGAAGGATTGTTAATCATGATTGCATGGTTTCCTTGAACCTGATATGGATTGAATGGCTTGTATGAAGGATTCTGTGGGGGATATTGTGGTGTTTGGTATGATGGTTTTTGGTCAACATATATGGGTTTTTGTGGTGGAAGCTGTGGTTGAGGGGAATATTGCAGTGGAGGAGATGTCAGCGCTTGATAAGATTGTTGCAACTGTTGGAAATATGATTTTATTTGTTGTGGTGTTGGATAGGTGGGATGAACCTCTTGCGCACCTGTATAGGATGGAGGATAAGTGTTTTGTGGCAGAATGCCCCCAGTGAGAACTTGTTGTGGAGGGGGAATTGTTTGTGATGCAGTGGAAGATGGCATGGCTGTGTAATTGGCGAAATGAGTTTGTTGTTGTTTCACGGGGTGGATAAAAGGATTAGCAAACTGTTGCAGTGGTTGTGCCATGAGGGGATTTCCCCCTTGCATTTATGGTTGTGGCTACTATGTAGTTTAGATAGTGGGCTATGCAGTGGTGAAGGGGTTGATTTGTTGTTATTGCACTTGAGATGTGAATGGATTGGTGATTTGCTATTTTTGGATAGGTTGTTGTTGTCATTGTTGTTGGATAGGTTCTTGTTGCTATTGATGTTGGATAGGTTTTTGTTGTTGTTGGATAGGTTTTTGTTGATGTTGTTGTTGGATAGGTTGTTGTTGTTGTTTCTGTTGAATAGCTTGGGTGGGAATTTGGGGTATGATGAAGGGATTTATGGATGGTTGCAGTATGGGGGGATTTGGGTTAAACAACGTTTGAGGTTGAACTGTTGGCATTTCTTTTGATTGTGTTGCTGGTGGAGTAGGAAAAGTGGACCATTGCGGAAATAAGGGTTGGTTGTAGGCATTGGTAGGTGGCATGCCTATGGTGAAGAAAGGCAGAATAGGCATGGAGACTTGGGTGCTTTGATGCTGTGAAATGGTTGTTGCATTTTGACTGGGCTGAGTTAGAATATATGGAATGATGGTTTGATGTGTGCTAACTGGTGGTGGTGGAAATTTTCCAATGAATGTTGGGATTTCTTGCAAAAGAGGAGTGACTGTGACTTGTGGAGGTGCTTGCATAGTGATAGGGGGTATTGTTTGCGTTGTTGATGTGGCATCAGGAGGTGGGGCTCCCAAGGTAGGTGAGGGTGTTGTGTGCATGATGGAAGGTGGAATGGAGGGATGAACTACTTGCACGAGAAGAGTTCCCACTTGTAGGGCTCATTGAAGTGGATCAAAAACTTTGTTTCTAGTGGGATAAGGATGTTCCCCTAGAAGTGCCATAGGTTGTGTGACAAGTGTGGGTATAATCCAAGGTGGAAGTTGAAGTCCTTGTTTTTGTATGTCTAAGAGTACCTGATTGTTGTTGCATCCACTCATGGCGTTTACCATGTGGACATGCGTTGGATGGTTGATAAATGTTTCCACGATACTTAGAGTGGGAGTTTCATTTATGCCTACCCAGATATGTTCAATTTGATCATTGGGATGAGGCGCATAAGTAACCATGGCATTGGTATTGTTAGTCGTAGGATTAGATGAGCTATTGGCAAGATTAGGATCCATGTTCTTCCTCTTCTTAGTGGCTCATGTGATAGGTGGCATGAAATGACTATCTTAAGGGGATATGAGATGCAAGATGTATGCAAGGATGCACCAAGGAAACTAAGGATGATGATTCTAGGATTAGTATGTGCTTAAGATGATGGATGCGCTTCTACGGATTAAGGATGACTTGATGTATGCAAGGATCAAGGGTTGCTTTCCCTAGTGTAGGATCAAGTGGATATGATTGTCTACCTAAGATAGACTTTTGGTCTTATATGGATGAGATTCTTTGCTAATGTGAACCAACCTTTTGATCAAGGTGATGAGGTTGCAAAAAGACAAAGGGGATTATCCTAAAACAATGCTTAGTTTAAGGACATTCAAGGATGGGGTTTGATTAAGATGTAGGTTTTTAGCAACTCAAAGGGTATGCAATACCATGTGAGGGTGTGATCAAGGATGCTTTGGATGATGATTAGGATGATGCTAGGTTTATTAGGATTGATTTGATTAATGCAAGATCATGCTAGGATGAGTGTGTGATGTGTTCCTAAAGATGACAACCTAAGTGAGGTCCTAAAATGCAAGCTAAGTGAGCTTAAGAAAAGGATGAACTTGTGTTTGTTGTGGTAAAGTGACTAGTCATATTGTTCAAATCCAACAAAAGAAGAGTTTAGATGATATTTTCCCATGAAACAATCAACCTTGTTGTTGTAGATCACTTTTTCAAATTGTTCTCATTTATGGATCTCTTGCTTCATGGAATCGATAATGTGTTGGTACTTGGTAGCCTCTCGGGTTGTGTTTTTATGTTCTCTTTGCACGGGTGGTAACAAAGTTTTCACCTTCTTAGGCTTCTTGGAATCAGTCATGTCCTATAAGTAGATCTGATCTTGGATGAATAGTTGGAGGTTTTTAGGACATATCTCATAAAAGACCAATTTTTTTGCAAAAGGATGTTGTCTTGATAATCTGGCAAAAGCTTGATCTTGTTCTGATTTTTTCAATAGATTTGTCCCATGGAAAGAACCAATTTCAACATAATCAAATCAGAAAAATAACAAGCATGTGTCTGAAAACAATCTGACAAGGGACAAAGCAACCTTGAAGGACACAAGAACGTGACAAATTTGAATGTTGGATATTCTGTCTGTGTTTTGGATTTGCAAATGTTTTTTAAGCACTTCAAGCACAAAAATATACCTAAGGAATTGGCATAGCATGAAAATACTTTCTCGTAAGCTTAGACATGCACACAAGAGCTAATCAGAATATGGTCATCACCAAGCATGCAATGGCTCCAGTCATGATGTCGTATTATCTGGTTCCAAACGCTCAGTGTAGCACGAATGTATGAGTGATCTTGGGGAAGTTACTATCTTCCTTGCACAAGCATTATCACCTTTCAGGGGTGTTCTGGGTAGCTTCTAAGCCTAGAGTGTTTATTATGGTTCTTTGTTCGATTGTATCCTCTATGTCCATGCAAGCATGATTCAGGCGTATAGCCCCATAGAGCGTCTTGACAAAAGTGGTCACATAAACGTGATTAAGACTGCGAGGCCGCACTTAAGTTAGATGAGAGTCGAGTATAAGCTCAAATGCCAACCAACTCCCGAGGATTTAACCCCAAGGAGTAAATTTGAATAACATGAGTTAGAGTGGTGTGGCTTACACCTCATTCTCACATGGGTCATTCCTAGGATATTTTTCCCTGAACCGGCAGGCCCATCTAAAGGATTCAAAATAAATTAGATTGGTGACAAAAAGGAGTCTGGATTTTTTATTTTCCCACAAGGGGAAAAGAGCATACTCTCCTATCCAGTATCATTTTCTCTACAAGCACACAAGACATGCTTTGTTCTTTCCAAAATATTCAATTGTTCAACACTAAGTAAGTGTGTCTAGGTTTTTGATCTTCCCAAAAGGGAAGAGAGCATAATCCCCTAACACTCACTTAGGATTAGACAAAAAAATATAACTAATTAGTCTAGGTGACTAAAAAATATTAACACAAACATGATCATTTGGTCAATGTAGATCCGACGCAACCTGCAATACAAATGTGAGTAGTCTTAAGATTGCGTCTTTGACAAGCGGTGCTGCAAAACAACTGATTAGTAATTTCAAGTTTGGCCTTTGACAAGCGTTAAAAACACAAGAACCACTTAACAATTGTTAGTACATGATAAATCCAACTTTGATAGAGCACAGACGCTGGTTCAGGGCATAGATGTTGATTCTAGTTTTTGCCTAAAAATGACAGAAAGCATAAAATAGGCTAAAAACACAGAAAACCAGAGAAAGGCTATACCAATCAGAAATGCTGATTTGTAGAGCACAGACGTCGGTTATACGTAGATGCCAGTTTGTGAATCACAAACACTGGTTCATGAACCAGCATTTACGAGGATGCCAATGTACCTACAAGCACAAAAAGACAGCAAATAAAGTTACTTTTTCTTCTTCTTAGTCTTTAGTTTGATCAAATTTAGTCATTTTGAGAGTATTAAAACAACTAAAAGCTAGTGTTCTTTGAACCATTATCAAGATTAATTCTCCTTAATGAAAATTTGGCATCATTTCTACTTGTAAAATGAGTCTCTGCTAAAAAATAGAATGATAAGATGCCTAAAATCATTGGGAAAACCAAAAATCCTAATAAACTGAAAAGTTGTGTTTTCAAAGTCTCAAACCAGCTATTCCAGGCAGAGATACCAGTGCACAGTGGAGACATTGGTTCAGCGCAGATGCCAAATGATAGATCAAGGACAATTGGCATTTGCGCAGACGCCTCTACGTAAAACGCAGACGCTGATCTGCCTGCTTGGTGAAATTTGAAGAAGGTAAGACAAGAAATTAGAAATTTTAGGGACGTGGGTCCTACCAGATGCCAAAATGTGTAAGAGGAATTCTTCAATTTGTTGGGAGCAAGCTCAAACATGAAAACATTAGTGGGTTAGCACATAAGATCAATTCAAAAGCATGTAAAAGAGCAAGCAATCAACAAAGAACTCAACATAACATCAAATTGAGCTTAAAAACAAGTAAGAATGCACCCTATTCTACTCATTTTGATTTTATCTTTTAGATTGAATGTAGGTGTGCTCTCTTAAACACACAAAATGTAATGGATCCCAATGCAATGCAAGTTTGATAAACAAGAGTAAAGATTCAAGAGCTAGTATGAAGAACTAGCCTCAAATCTTCTTCAAGATGATATTCTAAGCTATGAAAATGATATGCAAGACAATTGAAATGAACTATGATTCATTAACCATTAGCCTAGCATGTAACTTCTAGATGATTTAAGCATGAAAACATGA
>MU226813.1:389296-403769 GCA_018584345.1 Thuja plicata
GGATAGGAATAGGGTAGGCTTTAGGGTAGGATTAATAGGTTCCTAGCTAGGGTTTTAGGGTATTATTCAAATCAAATTTGAATAAATTATGGTTTAGAAGAATTAGGAAAATGGAGGATTTAATAAACGTAAATTTATTAAAAAGGGAATTTCATGAGACAAATGTATTTAAATGAAATACATTAGAATAGCATTTAAACTATTAGCAAATGAAACTGTTTAATTGATTGAATTAAATAGTTAGAGGAATAAGAGGGAAAGTAATATTAATATTTTTGGACGTCTATAGTACATACCACGTGCAGTTTCCAAATGTACATACCACTTGCAGTTGCCAGTGACAGTGGACAACTCCACTACCAAAGAGGCGATATTAAATTGACGTGACTGGGAGTCTGGAAATTGTAATTATTAGATGTTTCATGAATTTCTATTTGGCATTTGCTAATTTTAGATTTTAGTTTTAATTTAAATTTTAAAGACTAACTACTTTAAACTTTCACAATTGGGCAGTCACACATGTGACATGATACATGCAAAAGTTAAGTAATATTAAGTTATTACTGTTAAATAAATAACACACATACATTAACATTTGTTTGGTTCATTTTCAATTTCACAAATTATAAAATCACATATGCCAGTTGTCACACATACATATTTTATAATTAAATCCATAAAAATAAACTGAAATGAAGTTGCAAAGTTTTCATTAACATTTTTTATAAATTTACAATATTCAGACTTGGAGACTTGAAGTCCCTACAAAACTTTAAAGACAAAACCTACTAGAGTGAAAATTTCAAAATTTCAAACGGATGCCATAGGGACACAACACTAAGGATTTTCCCCTCTGTCTAAGTAGAACTTTTTAGAGATGATAAGCTCTTCAAATTCATACAGTCATCCATAGTCCACTAAGTCATCCAACAGAAACCATTTGCAAAGAAAATCCCTACAAATCTGTGCCCATTTCCTATGGCGTGTTAACTGCTGAACATCCAGGTTCAAAAGAAAAGGTTAAATGGCCACATATTGGTCTGACTCAATAAACTTGCGTAAATCACTTTCCCAAGGGATCCCCACCCCTAATTGTGCATAAATGACAACCTCAACAGCGTCACCCAGGAATTCATGTTTGAATAGCTTCGTTACCAGAAGGAGCATATCCACCTTCTCTCCCCTGAGGTCCATAAGAGATGCAAAAAAATGGGACGTAATGTCCATGTTAACTTGGTACCTATCAATGTTTTCCAAAAATTCATGGCCCAGCACCATCCTCACAGACTCATTTGTTAAGGGTCCAAACTCCTTGCAAACTGATTCAAGGGTTTGGTCTGAGATCGGTCCCAAAAAGGCCTTATGTTCCTCCACAGATGTGCTTATCAAATGGATAGGAGTCTCCATCTTCAAAAAATAACTAGAATATCTAAAATTATATAGCCTAAAGACCTAAACCAAAGGAAATCTTTCAATCACTAGCAAAGGCGGACCCAAACCAAAGGAGAATTGAAGAAGAAAGAAGTGTACATCTATAAATAGCCCTCAATTCTCTCTCTAACCTAATTAATTCATTAGTCCTTCAAAATTCTATAAATATTTCATATTAAATGCATGAGTATGTGAAATTAGTTCATTTGTCCTTCAGAATTTTGTAAATCTTTCATATTAAATGCACGACTGTGTGAAATTAGAAATAGCCAGATTTAGTGTCAGTGATAAAACATTTCTTTTATTAACGGCAACTGTGATACACTATCAACTGTCCACGTAAACAGATGTAAAACTTGATACTTGTAAATAATGATGTCATTACGTGATGTTCCATTAATTAGATAATGCCATAATGGTTAAGGTGTAGATTAATTTGATACATGTCATGATCATTCCGGTGACTTCTTGGATAACTTTGTTTCCTTCAAGAAATTGGGCTGAAATTAAACTTCAGTCATTGATCTGGGATAATCAAATGGTCTCAAATAAAACATTTAACATTATAAAATGATGGATTTTATTGTTAGGTTGCGTTTCAATGTAACTTTTCATGCTTATCAATATCAATGTGTTTAATCTACAAACAAGTTATTAGTTGGTGTTGGCACACATGATGCATTGACAAGTCTCATCTTTTGAAAATCACCAAACAAAATATTTATTTTTCCCATAATTAACGATAGATTAGCCAATAAAATAAATATATTTTCAAACGGCACATGAAAATTGCTAGTACAAATTTTTTTTTCCTTTCAAAATAAAATCATTCGCCTCATATATTATAATTTTTTTACTTCAAAAGAAAAAGTTAGCCTCATACAATATATATTTTCCCCCACATTAATGTATAATTCACCAGGATTTTATGGAATTTTTATTCAAAAGGGAAAAATTTGCCTTCACCTTTATATTATTTTCCTAATTTGGAAAAATAATTCACCATTATCAAGAAAAAATTTCCCCTAAATTAATGTATGATTTGCCAAGATTTTACACTTTTTCCTAAGAGGGAGTTTCTTAAAGTTATCCCTGTCGGTCATGCATACAAAATCATCAAGATACGACCCATGAATCTTCACTGATCTAGAAAATCCTTTGCAAGATCAGAAAACATAATCTGGTCGAAAAATGTGAAGAACAAAGATGTCTCACCAAAAACCCAAGATATCTCCTATGTGAAGAAACCAATCAAGGTGTGAACCTAGGTGAAGGTAAAACATGATGCCAAGAACACTCCAAGAGGTGTGCAACAACAACTGATCCAAACTGAAAGAATGCTAAAGGAAACTTATCCACTAACAAATAGGAAAACAAAAATAAAATTATTTTTCCTTGATGCAAGATTTCCAAGAACCCAAGATGCTCTTGCATTAATTTTGGATTTGATGAGGACCTAATTCACTTTGAGGCTAGGTGTCTCCTTATCTCCTTGACCTTGATAAACAATATTCCTAATGCTTTGATCTATTTTATTGTGAGCATGAGGTAATCTAATATTACCACTAAAGTGGGGGCTAAATGTACCATCCTAAATTGTAAGCACCTATAATTAGATGCTCAATTAGGCCCCATTTTAGTGTTCCCACACTTCTATGTTCATTATTCTTGATCCAACCCTGATTCATCTTTTCATTCTAACAACTCATATGCATTCCCAACCCCCAGACCAAATTTCAAAGCATTTTGGGGAGAATAGGTTGAATAGGTTGACCAGGTCAGCCTATTCCTAGGAATAGGTCGACCTAGTAGGTCTAATCCCCAGGGTTTGCCCCAAAATTCAAATTGGGGGTCTGTCTCAATGATTAAGAGGGAAATCTAAAGTCCCATCAGATTCCTTTGAGTTTTGAGCTCTAAAATGTTGTGAGAGGTATATAAACAACCTACCTCTCCTCATTTAGACATAAGACAAGAAGAATTAATGCACTCTCAAGATGTCAAGCACTACAAATAAGATCCAAGTTGGTATTTGAGTTTTCAGGCATTCTAAGGTATATTTCAGTCATCCAAGACATCATTTGCAGGTAGTCTTCTCTATTGTAGAAATATTATCTCCCTCATGAAGGATAAGTAGAGGAGACATCAATTTAGCAAGGAGATCCTTCCTCCAAATACATGAAGATCAATGTGTAATTTCTTTATCTCTCAAGGAAAGATTCATTAAAGATAACACCATTGAAAACTTGAGGAGTATTTGCAGATCTATGCTTTTGTGAAGGGAATCCTTGATTCTTCCTTACATTTCAATATCCAATAATTACATTCAAGCAACTTACAAACATCTTCATAGACATCATGACACTGAATTTTTTTATGAAGGTATAATAATTTACATTGTAGATCTTATATCTACTTTACATCAACAAGTTTTCCTTTCATTCATATTTCATTTCTATTTCAAGGTTTATTCCTCAGTTGGGGTTTGACTAAAGTAAACCACATTCTACACAACATTTTCCTTATTTTTTGTGTGTAGGTACAAGTGTCACTCACACCGGATCAGATTTCAAAAATTTGGAACCTCATAGATAATCTGCAACTGAAAATAATGAAAAGTGCAAGGAACAAGTTGAGCCAGTTGTCCTAGTCCTAGGAATAGGTCAACCCTATTTACCTAGTCCCTCCAGATCTTCTTCAAATTTATTTAGCGGGATATTTGCATCCTCTAGTTTTTTTTGGTATATGTATTTGTCTATCTTCTCTCTATTAGTCTGTCCATCTCGAAACTCACCTCTTTCTCCTTTCTAGCCATTTTACCTTGCATTGTTCAACCTAATTTGTATAATCAACCCTTGATTACAAGCAAAGGATCACTTCACCTACTTATTTCTTAAGTCTTACTTGATCCTTCTGGGTCATCTTCCTTCTAATGTATCCAAAGGTTGGTTTGACATCATATTAGGGAACCAATCTAGAACCCATTATTATCACATCCTAACCCAATCTTTTGTGGTACAATTTTTAGAGTAAGTTTATTAAGATTTTCAGTCATGTTGCTGCTTCCATTCTTGAAACCATTAAGGGGAATAAGAAGAAATTTTAATGGACCCAAGAAGTTGAGAAGAGTTTCAAATTTTTGAAACATAAGGTGAGAGAGAAACCTAGTCTTGCTTTGCCTAATTTTGATAAGGTTTTCCAAGTTGAGTGTGATGCAAGTGGATTTTCTATAGGGGGTTGTACTTAGTAAATAAAGTAAACCTATGACATAATTTGGTGATAATTTAAATAATGCAAAAAGGAATTATTCTACCTATGATCTTGAATTCTATGCTTTGGCTTAGTCGTTGAAGAAATGGAGGTGCTACTTGTTGTTGATATCAGAATACTGATAGATGACATTGCTGATGATCTTACAGAGTATGGTTGTCATTTTTGGAAAACCATTACATAGGTAATAAAGTTTTGTGTAAGTACATAAATTTACAACAAGTGGTATGCAGTAGTAATCAATCATTAAAGAGAAGTTAAGTCAGAAAGGTAACCGGTTCATACGATTACAAGTGAGACAAATCAGTTAAGGAAGATAAGTACGCTATCGATACATTGAAAGGTGTAAAGATAATATAGGTATACTATTATTTGTGACCATGCCACTTAGGTCACATTGGTAAAGGAATAAATGAAGATATCGCCTATGTGTGTGATTTTTACACCTTCATGAGATTAGTTTATTTCCAAATAATTCTATGGAAAAACACTAACAATTTAAGCTAAGAATTGAAAGAAAAACATTAAGCATCCCATGGATCTCTAAATAAGCATGCTAATAGATCTCTCAGCCTTAATTTCTACTAGTGGCAGTCCTAGAATGGGAAAATGATAATGATATGCCTATCTAGTTCACAAATTCTCTCAAATTGCCTCAACAATTCACTCAAATGCTCTCAATTTGCTTGCTAATGCTCTTAATTTTATTTGATCTTGCTCTTAATTGCTCTCAAAATGGCTATATTATGGATGCTTTGCATTCGAATGTCTAGGATATCTTATGCTTGTAAAATTGCTTCTATTTATAGGATTTCCCAAGTGTAGGGGGTAGAGTCAATTGATCATGGTTTAGCCTTGGTTGAGTGAAAGGCTTCAAATGTTTTCAAATGGGGGAACAATTTAAATTATTGTCTCAAATCTTGGGACAAGATGAGTGGATGAAATTGAAAAGACCAAATGAGTGGTAGAGATTGCAAATTTGGAGTGATCCATGTGCTTTGCCTTCTGAATTCTCATTGGTTCCTCGAATTCATGTTGAAAGATAATAGGATTTATTAATTCAATCAATTAATTAAATTAGCCATGTGGGGGAATAGGTTGGATTTGATTTTTGATTTAAACTATACAATTAATAGATTAAAATCAATTATATAGTTTGATAAATCCCTTTAGGCTTATATTTAATTAATTAATATCATTTGTTAATTGATCCTTTGATTTAAATTTATTTTGTCCCAATTTGATTTAATAAATGTCCATTTGATTTGATTAAGTCAAATTTGATGAGATTTGATACAATTTGATGAGATTTGCAGATTTGATTGATTAGAGAACACCTGACCAATTTTAGGTGTCTACTAATGTCCCTCTTTGAATTGATGTGTGAAGTGCATTAGTTCAAATAAAATTTGATGTCCTGATCACTGATTTGATGCCTGATTGATTGATCGAAACGTGATGCAAGATGTGAAACCTGATTTGAAACCCTGATGCAAAAATTGATGTGATGCCCCAATGCGAAATTCATTTGAAAGGGCGCAGAATGCCCCACTGATGATAGTTTGAAATTTCAATGCCCTAGATTTTATTGATGTTTGATGCAGAATCCTTATTTGATAATGTGACGATGCCCCCTCAGAAATGAAAATAGATTGATGTCTGGAAGCAAAAGATGATGAAACTGATAAATAATAGATCCAATATATTTTCATTTCTGAAAACAATGATAATGATCCTGGCAATAAAACATGCCCCAACATGAAGAAAATGCAGATTAGGTCAAAATGGGTGAAAAACCTCTCCAAAATTAGGTCAAATAGTATAAATAGGTTGAAAAATCCATTTTTACTATTCATTTTCACTTTTTAATTTTGATATTTTGCTCTGATTCTCCTGAGATTTCTTACGATGGTGGTCCCCATTCGAGAGCATCAGTTGGAGCGAAGGCATAGATATCAGAGACCCATAGATTATGGACCTCCATTAGGTGGTTTTGAACCTCTTAGTGCATTTATTTCTTTGTATGAATGTAGTTAATGCTTTTAATCACGCATGCTAGGATAGATTAGGTCAATTTTAGGCAAAATGCCACTTGGTATATGTTAAATGACGCCTAGCAGTGCCAAATGCCACATCTATGTTGTTAAATGATGTATATGCCCACTAAATTGTCATGTATATGTTAGGTCAAAACATGCTTGTGCTGAATCAAATACCGCCTACAGAACCCTAGGGCAAAACAAGATTTTAAATGCCTCCTAAGATCATTTAAATGTTGCCTACAAAGGGAAAATGACGTGTATAATGCAAAGTACCACATCCAATCAATCAAGTCATGCCTATGATAAATTAAATAATTCTTAGCATAAAATGACATGTACACTCTATGAAGTGACACCTGCAATAAAAGTTGGTGAAAACCTTATTTCAAAAAGCACAAACTATTTTCGATTGAATGTCTCGATTAACAGATTGATTTCCAAGATAGATAGGTGTGTTTAGTAATGCTCCAAAGTGTTTAGGATGTTAGAATGATGACATAAATGGATGTTTGATAAGTCAATCTGATTGGATAGAAAATTGATTGGTAGGATAACTGATATATTGATCCATTCTCACGATCTAGAGTTAGGAACAATAGGTTGATGCACTCAAAAAGAGAAAAAGATTGATTTGATTTTTGTCAATTGAATTGAAATGATCAACTGATATGATGATGTTAATATGATTCACTTGATTTTCAAAATAGGCATAGTTCCCTAATTTATATGTACAGAGCCTTCCATCGTGGTTTCTTGATTTAGCTAGTGATCTTACTAGACCAGAGACACGCATTATTGAGCAGTGTGGTTTGTACTTCCTCCTTGATATACCTAAGTTCCATATGAACTGAGGAATAATCATAGCTATGGAAGAGCATTGGCACTCTAACCATAATAATTTTCACTTACCCCTCGGTGAAATGACGATCACGCCTGAGGATTATACAGATTGTTGTGTCTCGCTATGTGAGGAGATAGAGTGTATTAGGATCAGGTATATGATGGAAGTGCATGCATACGGGTCTTTATAGATCTGACGATCAGAGATGATACCATTACATGGATGCAGTTCACATCATTTCCTACTTTTCTTGCAGTTCTAGGTTCAGTGATCAGAGGATTACTTCTTCCTGATAGACGAGGTCGCAGATTTGCAGTCAGATGGTGACAGATCCTGGAGGACTTACTTGTACATCCTTGCAGATTTGATGGGGTTCTTGTGTTCTTGCATAGTTGTATCATGATTTTCACAAGGTTGTATACCGAGATAGTGCAGCCTTATTAGCAAGAGCTATATTGTTATAGTTATGGACCTGGGAGCACATCCCAATCACTAAACTAATTGTAGCTCGAGTGCAGGGTTGAGGATGACTGTATGCATTCCCTTATGATGGCATGATTATCCAGCATCGTCTGGGTAAGGTTGAGTACTAGTGCAGGATGATTTATGACATAGATCAGGTCATCTAGAGACCTTACCTGTGTTGCGAGGCCTAGATAGATAATGATGATGATCTTCCTTATATGTTCTCCCCTCGATGGATGATTGGTAGATCACCTCTTGTTATTGAGAGATTCTTCTTTGGTAGAGTGTTCTAATAGTTTGGCAATGTACAGGATATGTCACAGGGTATGGCTTTCTATGCACAAGTATAAATAGAGTGGTCCATGTGGGGAGCTCAAGTATACTATGAGTTTGCATGTGATTAGATTAATAGATTGGGCTTCATTAATTGGGATATGTTAGAGCATGTTGTTGATGCGGGGATGTCTACAGAGTACAAGGAGTGGTTTTCCCGACATAGATTCATGAGATACATAGATAGTAGATCCTATACCTAATGTAGATGAGATGTCTGATGATGATGATGGAGGAGATGGTGATGGAGGAGGTCGATGAGCACCTAGAGTACAGTGGGCTTCTAGAGTTTCGAGAGCTCCTAGGGTATCGAGAGCTCCTAGAGCTTTAGGTAAAGGATAGATGGGACCTCGAATGTGGGGTGGTCATGTCAGAGCTAGGGGTGGTGGTTATGCACCTAGACAGAGACAAGTTCCTCCCATACCACCTGCAGCATGGGGTCCGCAGAGACAGAGAGACTCCAGACAGGCACATCTTGATCAGGCTAGACAGGTATCAGGATCATAGTTTCAGGGACAGCAGAGACCATTAGAGCAGGTTCTAGTTATACAACCATAGGTAATGTCAACTTGTACAGGTCTAGTACATCCATCTCCACCTATCAGGGTGGAGTAGGATATACAGATCCTATAGACAGGTTTCTCGGCTATGACAGCTCAGATGGCTTAGTTTAATGCTATGATGTAGACATTTATGATTAGCATGGATCAGATGAGCCAGGGTGCAACTACCAGTCAGGTGCCTCCTAGGACCATAGACAAATTAGACAGAGGTTTAGATGGGCCAAGAGATACAGGGACAGGAGATTGATTAGGTGTTGGGATGGGTGATGGATCAGGTACCCCTACTAGGTCTTGATTGGATACAACTTGATATTTATCCTCTTGATATGTTGATGTATCTTGATATACACATATTTATGGACATTTATTTATGATGCT
This sequence comes from Thuja plicata, assembly GCA_018584345.1. Lineage (NCBI taxonomy): Eukaryota > Viridiplantae > Streptophyta > Pinopsida > Cupressales > Cupressaceae > Thuja > Thuja plicata. The sequence goes on from MU226813.1 coordinate 398,617, forward strand.
CTTTGGTCCCATGATGTTGATGTGAGACTTCTTTATATGTAGATCTATATGCTTTCTATGATGCATTTACTTTTATATGCTATGGATGCAGTGTCTTAGATATGACATAGATATATGGATACAAATGAGATGCAACTACTATTAGATTAATAAAGTGATTCCACTTATTAATTAAATCTTATTGATTTAATTATTAAGTCACTTATTATCTCTATTTCACTTAAGCTAAACTTTAGACATATAATAATTAATCCATTTATTAATTATTATTATGCAACCTAGTTGTTTCCCCTTTAGGGTTTTCCCTTTTAGGGTTTTTATCACCTTCATAAGGTTTGATCTCTTTGTATTTTGTATTCTCTCTCTGAATGAATATTTTGTCTTTCAGAACTTTTTTGTCTCCAAGCTTTGCTTTTGTAATAGGTTATTTTGCATGCAGATGATCTTGGCTTTTGAATTCTTTGAATTCTAACAATAACTTCTATATGTTTTTGATTTGATGATGAATGCAATGGTTTATGCAATGCAATGGTAAAATAAATGCAACTAGTTTTTTGTTTTGTCTTTTTATGTATGCAACTTATATGAAATGCACTTTTTAAATGGATGCAAAATGGATAATGATTAATGCTTTAATGACTATTTCTTTGTTTTTCTCTTGATATAAAAGACAATGAATAATGATTACTGTACTAAATGAATGCATAAGAGAATCTCACATCATTGACTTGAAACAAGATAATTGATTTTAACCCAAAAATGATTAACTTGAACTTGGAAAATCCTTTAAACATGCAATTAATCTATCATGAAAATGCAATGCAATGCAACTAACTATCACTAGATTTTTGCGAAATAAATGCAATAGAGATATATTTTCATCATTGAGAATTGTGGAACTAGGAGCAAGTACAATCATCACTGACCACATCATGATAATATGAATACCTCTTTCATCACTTTTGTAACCATTGGGAAACTGGTACAACCCTCACTAGTTGAATGATCAACTATGGGAGTATGAATACTGGTTTCATCAAATTCAATGTTGCAATTGGATTTTGGTATTAAGATATGGAAGATCTAAATAGCCAAGGTATATGTTTGCATAAACAAACAAATTTTAACCCTCCTTCCTATATGAAAGTCCTCAATGGTTCTTTGATGACCATTTCCTTAGATGAATTCACACAAGTTGGTGGATCTTCCTCAAAAACAGCCACTCAAAGTTAAGAAAATATCATGTCTTCATCATCGCTAATCTAGTCAAAACATCATCGATTGGCTAAAAATACATGACAAAATACAATGAATATCATCAAAAGCTTCAAGTTTTTTTATATTGTATCAATATTTCCAATAGAATTCCAAACATTTTAATCATTTAGGTTTTGTCAATTTTTAATCCTGATAATAAATTCATGAAGCTCAAGGATCAAGTTGCAGGATCGAATGCTTGGGTTTGAACAATGATATCCATCAAAGGTTCAACAATATCTCTTCTCTGAAAATTTGAAAATCTCCTCTGACATGTGACCAAAAAGTAGCACTTATTGTTGTAGGAGTAATAGGTCACAAACTTGGAAGCCAAACTCTTCAAATGTGCGAATATCAGAGGGTAGTTTTGAAAACCACTCCATCATTGTTCCTCCTAGGCTCCTTGGGAAAAGTCTCATTAAATATTTTGTATCATGCATGATCTCCAAGATCAATGCACAAAATTCCCTTAGATGATTATAGGGATCGGATATTCCTTCGTATTTATCATACTTAGGAAATATTTCATTTAGGGGGAATGGTACCATAATTAAAGTTTTGTCAAACGGAAATGGACATAGTGCTTTGATAGAAAAAGGTTTAGGAGCCCCTGCTTGTTTCATGTTGTCCAATTGAGCTTGAAAAAACTTAAATTGTTTGTTCATCGTATCCATGGGATTATCTTCTTCTTTATTCTTCAACTTGTGAAGATCATAATCATGGGGTAATTTAACCCTTGCTTGGGCCACTTCAAAGAAGTACTTCTCTCTATCCTTCTCTAGGATCTTCCCCATAACATTCATGAAGAGTTGGTTTTGTAAGGCCTCATTGATTATTTCTTTTGTGGGTTCTTCATCTTCTTATTCATGGCCATCATGTAAATGAGGATCTTCTTGGTTTATCTCTTCATGTCTTTTTCCCCTTCCACCTTGACCATGGTTTAGGTTTTGATCAGCCTCATGATTATGCAAGTCATTCATGTTTCCCAAGGGACTGGCCATGTTTGGTGGCTCTTCTTCTTTTTTTCCTTCAATGGGTAAATGTGTTACAATGGGTTCTCAACTTCAGAATGAAACCCCTTGACAAAGATAAGTCTTGTCTGGTAACAAGGTATTTCTAGTGTAATGTGACCTAGTAAAGGCCAGCATTAACATGATTGACTGAAAGTTGGAAATAATACCTTAAAATCCTTTTGCAATTTGAAATTCTAACCAGATGTAAGGATTTTAACCAGTTAGGTTTACAGTCATAGAGAACTCTGAAAAGGGTATCTTAAAAATTTATAAAATTCTGTCCAAACCCTCTAGAAATGCTCTTTGTTTGCCTCTTTTTTTTTATGTATGTCACTTTACTACAGTGTAAGCGTGACTTTGCACTTTGTAGGCGGTAATTGGAATTATTGTATGCGGCACTCTATAGTTTGTAGGTGGTGTTTAGTTGTTTATAGACGTTGTTTGAAATTCTGCAAGCGTCACTTTCTAGTGAGTTAGGCATTGTTTCAATACTTGCAAGCGAACTTAAGTTTACAGGCGTGACAGAAATGTAGGTAGGAATTTTTTAATCTTCTGTATGCATCCCTTTGCTGATCAAGTTGGTTTTCATAGTTTTTAAGGTTTAAAAATTATAATGTCTATGATCAGATCTGTAGGATTGAATTCTTGTTTGAAAATTAAGACACAAACACAGCACACACATCAAATTTGCATCTTACTCCTATAACACACCAAGTGTATGTTCTTGGATGTTTTCACGAGTCTTGTACAAGAAATTCTTCCAAACAATCTACCTAGACTCAAACTTGGCGATTAAACAATAGATCTAAAATGACCTAGCTCACTACTTAACCAAGTTGTAGTTAACACCTCCATTCTAAAATATGAAGAATCTCTTATAATCTCATTAAAAGGGTTTTCCACATGCACGAAAGTATGATTTTGTGCAATCCTGAAGGACTACTAGAGGAAGTGAAGATTCTCAACACAATTTAGTCACTTCAACCCTTTGGGGATGAGTGCATTTGATTATAGTGGGTTGGATAGTATCACAGCTTAAGTGATTGTCTCCCACTTGGGTTGTTCCCTCTCACTGCCTTCATAAATTTATTCTCGGGAGGCAGGGTATTCTCGGGAGGTAGGCCCTCTATGGATCTAACATGTTCATGAAAGAAAAAATTGAACTTTTTCAAGTAAGTTTGGGAATTTGATTCACTCAAAGAGTGAAGATTATATCCCTATTAGTTTCCTTAGTTCCAAAACCTTCAAACACTTTTGTTCCTTTTTAACCTCTTGACAAGGAGGTTTTTAATGAATTGAAATGTGTGGTTCAATTTCTTCCCTTTCTTTCTACCACACAAATGCAACACTTTTGTCTTTTTGATCAACTTCAAAAAGTTGAGAGCATATACCTAATGTCCTGTTTGGAATGAATAATAATAGGGTGGCCCTATTAAGCTAGATTGAAATGAAATGCCACAATTTGATCAATGCAAGATTGTTAAGTAGAATACATTTTTCTGAAGCTAGCAAAGGCTAGTTACATTTTGAGAGATTTTTTACTTTTTTAAATACCCACCTAGTGGTGATAGTTCCCTCTCTCTCTCCTCCATCAAGTTAGTCAACACCACAAACAAAGTGAAGAAAACCCAATTGAAATGACAACAAATTTTAAGAGATCCTTAATCAAATTTTGCAAAATTACAACTTAAGGACATACAATTTAGAGAAGGTAACTTCTTTTTGTAAGCATTACTGATTTTAATAAAATGATCAAATAACACTTTCTCTTTCTCTAAACTTTCCCAAATGTTTGAACTATGAATTTTCTTGGAGTGCTTGTTTTGGATTCTTACCTCTTTTATTTCCCTTTTGACCCTCAACTCTTGTTTCTTCACCTTTAAGTGTCTGTTCATCTGCAGCAAAAGTAACAACAGAGAATTAGTAATCTGAATTTATCAATCTGCAAGTAAGAAAACACAAAAAATAGCAGGCGGCATTTTGCAGCTTATAAGCGCTATTTTGTTGTATACTACGTGTTGCTTTCCACTACTTTAAGAATTATTTTGCACTTTGTTAAGAGTGACTTTACTAATAACAGACGTTAAAGTGATCAGGCATGACAAAGCTGATTAAATGTGGTAAAGGAAAACACACAAAATATGAATAAAAATGAGGAATAGAGGCCTAAAGCCCCACGGTGGGCATCATTTGTGTGTGTGATTTTTACAACTTAATGAGATTATTTTATTTCCTAACAATTCTATGGAAAAACATTAACAATTTAAGCTAAGAATTGAAATAAAATCATTAAGCATCTCATGGATCTCTAACTAAGCATGCTAATAGAGCTCTCAGCCTTAATCTCTACTAGTGACAGTCCTAGAATGAGAAAATGATAATGTTATGCCTATCTAGTTCACAAATTCTCTCAAATTGCCTCAACAATTCACTCAAATTCTCTCAATTTGCTTGCTAATACTCTCAATTTGCTTTGATCTTGCTCTTAATTGCTCTCAAAATGGCTATAGTATGGATGCTTTGCATTTGAATGTCTAGGATATCTTATGCTTGCAAAATTTCCTCTATTTATAGGATTTTCTCAAGTGTAGGGAGTAGAGTCAATTGATCATGGTTTTGCCTTGGTTGAGTGAAAGGCTTCAAATAGTTTCAAATCGGGAGACAATTTAAATGATTATCTCAAAACTTGGGACAAGATGAGTGGATGAAATTGAAAAGACCAAATGAGTGGTAGAGATTGCAAATTTGGAGTGATCTGTAATACCCACCTCCTAGGTTGCTTTTCAGTTTGTGGATGCCAAACTCTTTTGGGCATTTTGGACGTATGTGTTGATTTAATCAGATGGTTTAGATGATTTTATGTGTTACATTTCAGTATGTTAT
>MU226813.1:407722-451459 GCA_018584345.1 Thuja plicata
GAGATGTATGTTATTGGTTTCAGATTATGTAACCTTTATGTCAGTTCTTATATTTGTATTCGTAGATTAGTTGTTTAAGTAATTCTACGTCAAGGAACCCTCGAGGAATGTTAATCATGTATGAGTTTTATTTCATGTACTTCATTGTGTTGCTTCCGCATTGTTATTAATATTATTTGTAAACATTTAAAAAAAAAATTATTATTCCGTGAACTTAGTGTCGTGTTTAGGTTAAGTTCTCTTGGGTTCCCTGGCGGGGCATTATATGATCCATGTGCTTTTCCTTCTCAATTCTCATTGGTTCTTCAAATTCATGTTGAAAGATAATAGGATTTATTAATTCAATCAATTAATTAAATTAGCCATGTAGGGGAATAGGTTGGATTTTAATTTTGATTTAAAATATACAATTAATTAATTAAAATTAATTATATAGTTTGATAAATCCCTTTAGGCTTGTCTTTAATTAATTAATGTCATTTGTTAATTGATCCTTTGATTTAAATTGATTTTGTCCTAATTTGATTAAATAAATGTCCATTTGATTTGATTAAGTCCAATTTGATGAGATTTGATACAATTTGATGAGATTTGCAGATTTCATTGATTAGAGAATACCTGACCAATTTTGGGTGTCTACACCAGCAACTGGTCAGTTCAGTGAACACGTAAAAGTAAAGGTTATTGAATAGTTTTGATCTATTGGCTAAATTGGTTATGACGGTGCACGATTCAATGAATCTTGACAACATGAAAAATGCAGTACACTGTTTAAAGATTTGAATAAGTCAATTCTTAGGAAGTTGTGTATAGATTTGATTTTGAATCCAAGGCATATTTTGACCAATATTATTGAAGGAATATTTCACATTGGAGACAACAACTTGAAGTTTGTTATGGTTGACGTGGTAAAGATTTAATGTTTCTATGGGTTAATTATGATTGACAAAGCTATTTTGGAGGGAAACAAAAACCCTAATTAGGTTTTCAATAGAAGCTGAAAGGCTATAAGATGATTTTTGTTGTTATTGTGAAGAACATATTATTATGTTGAAGAACAATTAAAGTGTTGTTGAAAAGAAAGACCTTGGACAACGATTACAAAGCCATTTCAGAGAAGGTTCAGGATTAAATTCAGAACAGGAACAAAGAATCAAAGGATCTGATTAGCATTCAGGAGTGCATATCACAAGTCAAATTTTATTTTTGTATTCCTAATAGTTTCATGATTATATAGCAACCTTTTCACTTTATGACGGGATATTAAAGAGAAGCCAACTCTAACTATTTATCAATATAATGAAAAGGACCAACTGACAAGCATGCCTACCATACTTCTACGCTTTAGGTTCTTCTAAACAAAGGGGGGACACCCTTTAACACCTTCAAATATTCCTTAAGATGTCAATCAAGTAAGAATCTCACATAGGCTCAACATAACTGGGAGGTACTAGATAAATGGCTAATTATCTATTGAACATCACCCATGAAATGGAGCATGAGATGAATAGAGCATAACAACCCTATGAAGATAAGAGAATTATTAGATTTTATGTCTATATTTGCATAAATATAGCCAACTTATAACTAGATATGTCACAATATAAGAACTATCAGTCTTAGATCAGTGCCTTACCCATGTTATGTGCTTGAATGTGACCTCTAAATCAGGCACAAACCCAACATAGTCCTTACTCAATCATTCAATTTGCAAAGATGAACATGAATTGTTCATTTCACAAACTTGATTGAAGTGACTTGTTGCCTCCTAATTAGTTGGGGATGTCAAATTTACTCTTAGAATGAGAGCCAACAACCTTGACCATCGCTAAAATAGAAGATTTCTAAAGCATGAAAGGTAAGAAAATTTCCATTAATCTATAAAAAAAAATGCAATTAATCTAGAAATGAAGTGCCATTAAACTAGAATTGAAATGCATATTAATCTAGAAATCTTGAAAGATGATGAAATTAAGCTACTAAATATGTAAGAAAACTACATTAAAATGCAACATATTACTAATCCAAATGATAATAAACTAATTATGCAACAAAACTTAAAAGCATGAAAAATCAAGACAAATTTAACTATAATTTTGATGCTCTCCAATTCATCCTCTCAAATGAAGAAAAAGATGTCCATAATATAGAAAAACCATCGAAAGAGGGTGAAGAGTTTCTTGAAAAGAAACAGTTGCCTCTTCATTTTTAGGGATGAAGATTGAGACAAAAAAGCATGAATTATTTAATTAAAAGAGTGGATTATTGCCACATGAGTGGCTTTTCATATAGAATTATGGAATTATTTTTGAGGATAATCCATTCAAACAATTAAATAACTATTCAATTCCTTTTGATGTGTATTAGCTAAAGATGGTGGAATTAATTTAATTTAAAAGTACTTAGGACTTTAGAATTAAATTAATTAATCATAGGGATTTTTAGCTAATAAACTTTGATAATTTAGGAATTAAATATAGTGTCAGATTTATGCAAATTTAGGTTTTCTACATTTGAGACTAAGTCAATTAAAGTCAAGTAGAAAGGAGAATTTGCCTAGAGTAATAGGACTTTGATGATGAGAAATTGAAGGAGCGTACCAAAATTGATTAGAATTATAAGGTGCTAATTTTGGGGTGTTACATTTTTCCCCTCTTTGAATTGATGTGTGAGCAGTGCATGATTCAAAGAATGTTATGATGTGAAGATGAAGATTTTGGAAGTCTAGGTTAGGTTGCCAAGACATCGATCAGATTGAGAAGCAGAATCATCTGAGGGAAGATCAAAATCGGGGTTAGATTACCGCAATGTCCACTGATAGCTGATGAAGATCTAGGACTGTCTCCAGAATCAAGGTTAGATTGCCCCAATATGAAGATTAGCCTTTTGAGATCCAGGTTAGGTTTCCTAGATAACAGTCTAAAGAGCTTTTGAGAGCCATCTTCAGAACGAAGCATAACTTTCAAGAATTAGGGTTAGATTGCCCCAATACCTATTGAGATTTCAAGAATCATCTTCAGAACGAAGCTTGATCCTTGAGGATTTGAGTTAGATTGCTCAGATACCTAGAAAGATAGATGGCAAGATGACAAGATGTGAGACATCAAGATGCCCCTAGGGATTCAAAATAATGGAATATCCAATTTTGACCATAAGGTACAAAAAATTGAATATGCCCCAAGTAATGAGATGCCCCTCGCGATGGGGACTTTTGATTCAGATCAGACTAATTCAAGAATAATGCAAAAGATTTAATGATGTAATCATCCTACCCCCTCGAGAGCGAAATTGAAAGATGAGACATCATATTGATGAGAGCAAGAAATCACAGTGATCGAGAGGTCCTGCTAACTAGGTTTGACCATAGTTGACCAAGTTTGACTAGAGTTGACTTTGATGAAAAGATTGAAAAGGCTGAGGAAATGATAACAACAGATAATCTGACAAGAAAGCGACGTCAGAAAATTGACTACACAAGTGTCTGATCGCGTCGGTACCAAAATTTTAAAACACAATTTTGAGCTGTTTAGGAGTGTCAGATTTCAATTTTGATCACGAAAATGGATTCAAAACGGTCCATTTAGCCAAGGGTGCATTTTTTGCAGAAAATGAAGCACTTTTAAAAATTAGGTCAAAGGCTATATAAGGCCCGGAGGGGTCATTTTCAAATCATTATTCACCTTTTGACTTTAGCGATGGTGAGAGCTCCAGCTGACATTGATAACATTCATGTGCATACACACTGATTCGAGTGCTCCCAACAACACAACCGACCATCGGAGTATGACACACCCATAAGTAATCGCAACATTATCCTATATTTCAAATTTTTATCAATTTTATAGCATTTTAGCATATTTTTAAGCCTTTTAGGGTCTGTCGCGTCCAAGCTCACGCAAGGGAACAGTTTCCTCACAGCGGCCTAGATCTCCTTTCGCATGAGGAATCAGATTCCTCACGCAGATCAGGGATTCCTCACGCAGGTCCCTCCCTTGTGCTCACGTGAAATGCACACTTACACCGCGTGAGATTTCAAAAATCTCACGCGGGAAGACATCCTATCTCGCGTGAGTCAGAAAGCTCATGCGGGAAAAGAGTTTCCTCGCATGGGAAACTTTCTCAGCTCAAAAAAAAGTTGTCATTTTCTTTTTATGTCGCAGAGTCAGCCAGCTGTCATGCCTGCAAACTATGTGTAGAATAGGTCCATAGCTGTATTTTTCTGTCATTGCTTTGAAAAACGTCATCATGTTGAGGTACTGATCCAATTTTTTCGCTTGTTTTGCAGGTTTACTTCCCTGATATTGTATTCTGGTCACATCATCCTGTCATGGGTGAGTTACTGCAAAGACTATCAGATGTTGATGGTGCCCATATCGATGGGCTCAAATTATCATACCTTCATGATGCACCTGATAATTGGGTAAATCATGATCTATTGGGTGCACTGGTCAAGCGTTTCCATTTGGAGATGAACACATTTCATTTGCCACATGGGGAGATGACAGTCACTCCCGAGGATATTTACAGGATTCTAAGAGTACCTTTTCACGGAGCTCGTGTGGAGTATGACACTCAGCCGAGAGTAGGAACACAAGCACTAAGAGTAGTCTTCTAGGATGATCTAGTGATGGGTCAGGCCATCTCTTGGGAGGATTTGATTCACAGCTACGGCGTAGATCATCCACTGGTGGTTTTGTTGGCACTTTTCTTGAGTTGCCACTTCGTGCCTAATTGAGGTCAGCACGGATTAGAGTGTGGTTGGGGAGGCATGTTGCAGAGGATGCTGGCCACACCTGCACTGATGTTTGGATGGGCCGAGTGTATGCTTGCTCAGATGTATCATGAGATGCACGAGATTGTGTATCGAGGTGCACGGACCATGGCGGCGGGAGTCGTCGTTCTTCAGATCTAGGCTTGGGAGCACCTTCCCATATGCAGGCCGATATTCCATGACACATAGTAGCCTTTAGAGCCGTATATATACAGATACGAAGGTCCTATGACCCAGCCCACATTGGGTAAGAAATAGTAGTGGTGGGTTCAGATAGATGACATGGCAGCAGTCATATGGTAGCCTTGGATAGCCACAGAGGTATGGGATGATGCGTGGCATGAGTTGTCATATATGTTTTGTTCACCTCTTTTGATCGGGCATACCATCAGTATTATTAAGCACTTCTTGCTCACATGAGTATTGCCCTAGTTCGGGAGACCACATGATGTCTCACAGGAGTTTTGCACTTATGCCTGATTCATCGATGAGTCAAAGAAGGGTTGGCAAAGATAGTTGGATAGAGGGCGGAGTATGTTAGATGCTCGAGTACCACTAGCTAGGTGGGATTACATGGTCAGAGTGATGAATGTAGGTATGACACCTGCATACAAGGACCACATATTAGCACATCCATTCCCTAGGTATACAAATCCTGTTGGCCCGATCCCCCATGTATAGCAGCAGGCACAATATCCACCCTTACAACAGTAGGAGAGGGTAGTATGATTGAGGACTAAGCAAATTCCTATCCCCACTAGGCCTATGGGGTCAGATGCAGGTGTCGGGAGCAGTGGCAGTCAGTAGGGAGAGGACACCATCATGGTCGATACTATTCTAATTGATCCATAGGCAAGTGGATAGGTGGCATAGTTACAGGAGGCTCTCCGAAGGGTTTGAGAAAGAGCTAGACAGTCGCAGAGGGAGCGAGATGACTTCCATACACAGGTGATCGTTTAGGAGACTCGGGTAGCTAAGCGAGATCAAGAGAGCTAGGAGTTATGGGAGGCACTAGCGAGATCATAGATAGAGACAAGGTATGAGGCTGCTCAGGCATCTTATTACTATGCTGCTTACATGATTGCAATTCCTGAGGCAGCAGATTAGGTTCAACCATTTTCAGAGTATGTTGGGGCACAAGCCGCTCCACCGAGACCACCTCCTTAGTAGCAGGGTATGCCACCCCCTCAGCAACAGGGTATGCCACCCCTCCACCTCCACCAGGTGGTTAGATGAGATACCTTTATATACATATTGTACGACCATTTTGACATATTGTGCTCAAGTAGCACCCTTGTACATTTGACCGATCGATATATATATATATATATATATATGAGCTCAATTTTGGCATCATTGTACTTGTTTATATATTGCTTTAGATTTATATGTCTTATAAGATGTTTCTGATATGATTTAGATGTATGGATTAGAAATGTATGTAATGGATGAATATGCAAAATGTTTATGCACATGTTTTATTGATGTATGAATGAATGTAGTGCAATGATAGGTGTTAGATGGATAAATGCAATGTATGATTTGATTTATGCTTATAATAGATGCACATGTTTATGGATATATAAATGCAAATGAATGTATGCAAATGCACTTTTAGAAATGAATGTAATGTAATGAATGCAATGGTACTAATCATCTCATGCAGGATATTGCAATATACAACAGGTTCTAACCAAAAGAATATGAACAAAGATCGAGAGTGAGGACCGGACACTTGTGCAGTCGAGAGGAAGCTAGGATAAAAGATGAGGACCTTCAAAGAATGAGAAGACAATGAATAGAGCACCAAAACTGTCGCTATGCAAGCCTAAAATGCAAATGCAAGCCTAAGCTGAATGCAACCCTAGGACTTGGTTGTTGGACTCATCGTATAATCATCATCAAGTAATTTTGGAACATCGAAGTCAATACAATCCTTACTGGTGCTACTGTGACCATAAGAATATGAATATGACTTTCATCGGATAAAATGTAGGAAATGAACATAAGCACCAATGCACAAAATCCAAGGTGACCTGAACATTATTTCCATTTTGATATAGTAAGAGTGGACAAGTAAACAAACAGAGCAATAACAGTCAAGGAGATAGTTCCAACCTCCCCTTGGCATACAAATAAACAAGATCAAGGGATGTGAGGCTTTTCCACCTTAATGCAGAAGCTCTTATCACATACACCCTATTTATTTGACGTTGCTAGATCATCAAAACCACACCCACAAGCAGTAAACAAAGAAAATATCAATGAAATTCATGAGAATAGATAGCATACAAAGAAAGAGTCAATCATAGTTTAGCACGTTTCAAGGTTTACGAATATTCCTATGTTTAGGATGTTTAAAAACATAGTTGTGCTTGTGAGTGCAATGTGTTTTATTGCTATTAAGAGATGTTTATATGCAAGATATCCAATGTGTGTTAAAAAACATAGATGTGTCCCAAGAGAGTGTTGAAAAACACTGTTTGATTAAGGTGTTGAGAAACACCAGTTTGTGCTAGTAGATAGTTATCCTTTAGAACTGACAATATTACTGACTCGAGTGTAAATCGAAGAGCGATCAAAGTGGGGATCCATGCCCCCAAGCACTAAACAGATTGAATTCAAACATGCAGATAGCGAGTTGGTGTGAGAAATCCTAGTAATATAGTGACAGTAGGCAGACACAGTGAGAACCATTGGTGACTGATGCAAGAGAGATTCTCAAGCATAAAGATTGATGACAAGATCTAGGCATCAGCAGGCAGACTCGGTGAGAACAACTGGTGACTAATGTGAAGAGGAGAAAGACTCCAAAGATAAGACCATGCCCCCTAGACTAGGAACATGCCCCTGAGTGTGACCAGTTTGAATCCATGTGAAGTCAAGAAAAATCTCAAAGATGACTGAGAGAAAATGCATGAGAAAACTAAAGCGAGAAAGCAATCTGAAGCAGGAAAGCAAACTGAAGCAGGAAAGCAGAATAGCAAATGCAAGAAAGCCAAGAGATGTTGCGATAGATAGAGCATTGCGAAACAAGAGGCGCATGTTTACCAGGTTTTCACCATCTTGGCAGAAATTCTATTTTTGCTACCATGACGCCTGTTTACCAGGTTTTCATCAATGGCACATTTTTCTCTTTTTCTCTTTTTTTTGTATTTTCATTTTTTCAAAAAAAAAAAAAAATTTGTATTTTTTGATTTTTGATTTTTTTTTCTATTTTTTTATTTTTTCAATTTTTTTGATATTATCAAGGCGCCTATTTACCAGGTTTTCACCAGGATAATAGATACATCAAAGTGCCTGTTTGCCAGGTTTTCACTAAGATGATCATTTTTTCAGGACATTTTACAACTTTTAGGATTTTCTCATAATAAAATATGTACATGAGCATTCAGAAGACATGTCAACTATAGAACTTCTTTAGGTGAAGAGCGTTGATAGGCTCTTTGATATATTCATCCTCTATAGTAGAAAGCTAGTAAGTGCCAGACCCAAATACTGCAGTAATAATATATGGACCAAGCCAATTTGGCTCAAATTTTCCTTTCTGAATCTGTTGTTGTTGATTCTTAGGGTTCTCTCTCAGGACGAGATCACCCATTTGGAAGTCTCTTAGTCTAACCTTCTTGTTGTAACTCTTTGATATTCTCTTCTGATATGCTCGGAGATGATTGAACACCACCTTCCGACATTCATCCAGTAGTTCAAGCTCTTGTAACCGATATATTCTAATATCATCATTAGTAATGAGGCCCTTCAGAGAGACTCGCAAGGTAGGAATCTCAACCTCAATAAGCAACATTGCATCTGCACCATAAACTAGAGCAAAGGGCATGGCCCCTATTGGTGTTTGTATACTGGTGCGATAAGCCCATAAAGCTGGATTGATCTGGAGATGCCAGTCTCATCCAGATTTGTGTACTGTATGGTGTAGGATCTTGAGAATTGTCTTGTTTGAAGCTTTAGCATGTCCATTACCCTAGGGATAATAAATAGAAGACTAGTGCTGAGTAATCTTGAACTTAGTGCACAAATTTCTCAAATCTTTGTTCTTGAATTGTCCCCCATTGTTAGTGATTATAGATGAGGGTAAACCATATCTATAGATGATGTAGTTTAGTATAAACATGGCAACAGACTTGCCATCAGCTACACTGAGAGGTACTGCTTCAACCCATTTGGTAAAATAGTCAGTAGCAGTAATGATGTATTTATGTCCTCTTGAAGAAGATGGATATATCTGACCCACTAAGTTGAAGGCCCACTGTTGAAATGGCCAGAAAGTAATGAATGGAATAAGCTCCTTGGCTGGAGCATGAATCAGATTACCATGCAGTTGACATTGTTTGCAAGACTTAGCAAACTATGTAGCTTCTTTCTCCATATCTGGCCAATAGTAACCAGCTCTAATAATTTTACTAGCCAGTGTTAGACCATTTGAGTGAGACCCACAAATGCCTTCATGTACCTCTTCTAACGCATGTTTGGACTCATTAGGTTCTAGACACCTAAGGAGGGTACCGTCTAGACCTTGTCTATACAAGTCGTTAGCTATGATGACAAACCATGAAGCACTGTGGATTAAATGACATATTTCATTTTGAGTATATGTGTTAGGAATAATTTGGTCATGAAAATAAGAGAAGATATGATGGTACTGGGATGAATCATGTCCAATGACTGAACAAATCATCCGAGAGTCAGGTGAATCATAGGCAGGGTGGCATAACATCTCCACTAGGAATTCATGTCTGAAATCATTTCCTGGCATTTGTAACATAGAAGCTAGAGTAGTAATAGCATCAACTACTTTATTATCTACTCATGGGATTCGCTGGAAAGTAACATGTGCAAAATATTTCTTAAGGTCGTCAACCATGTTTTTATAGGGCACTAGCTTTTCATCTTTTGTTTGATAGATGTCATTCACTTGATTGATAACCAGTTGTGAATATCCAAAGACTTTTAACTCATCAACATGCCATTCAATAGCGATCTTTAGTCCATTGATCAAAGCTTCATACTCAGCAGTGTTATTTGTACAAGGAAACATCATTTTGTATGCCTTTGGTAATGAATACCACTGAGGTGTAATGAACAAAATTCCAGTACCTGACCCTTGCTGGGTGAATGATCCATCAAACAACATGGTCCATGTCTGATGTGTGAGAAGCATGATGGACTCATCTAGGAATTCAATCCTTAATGGCTGATGATCTATAATAGGTGCCTCGGCCAACTGATTTGCAATCGCTTGTCCTTTGATAGCTTTCCTCTCAACATATTTAATATCAAATTCACTAAGGAGCATGACCCATTTATCTAGTCTACCTATGAGGGTAGCTCTACTGAGTAAGTATTTTAATGGATCAATTTTTGCGACTAGCCTTATAGTGTGAGCCAGCATGTAGTGTCGTAACTTCTGGGAAGCAAACACCACTACTAAGAAAGCTTTCTCAATTATAGAATAATTCATTTCATAAGAGACCAATGTTCTACTGATGTAATAAATGGCTCTTTCTTTATTATTTTGATCTTCTTGGGCTAGTAAAGCGCCTAGAGATGTTTTTGTAGCTGAGATGTATAATATCAATGATTTCTCCTAAATAGGAGGCATTAATATAGGCGGGTTAGCTAGATATTGTTTGATCTGTTGAAAGCCTTATTCACATTCCTTGTTCCATTCATAAGTCACACCTTTATGTAGAGTTTTAGTAAATGGTTGTGACTTGTTAGCTAGCTGCGAGATGAAACGCTTGATAGATTGGAGCCGACCTTGAAGACCTCTAATCTGTCTGATATTGTGGGATGGAGAAATTTCCATGATAGCTTACACTTTTGTAGGATCCACCTCGATTCCCTTTGTGGAGATAATATAGCCAAGTAATTTTCCTGAAGTAACCCCAAATGCACATATCTTAGGGTTAAGACATAGCCTGAATTTTTCCATATGATCTAGTATAGGGCCTAGATCAGTGAGGTGTGTCTGCTTGTCCATACTTTTAGCGAGCGTGTCATCCACGTAGTCCTCCATTGTCTTATGCATCATGTCATGAAATATGGTAGTGACAACTCTCTGATAAGTAGCTCTAGCATTTTTTAGTCCAAAAGGCATAACATTCTAGCAGAATGTACCCCATGCACAAGTAAAAGCAGTCTTCTCTTGGTCCTCTAGCACAATTTTGATTTGATTATAGCTAGAAAAACTGTCCATTAGTGAATACATCTCATATCCTGATGTCATATCCATAACCATGTCAATGTTGGGAAGTGGAAAATCATCTTTTGGACATGCCAAATTTAAGTCTATGTAGACTCTAATAGATTTATCATGTTTAGTCACTGGGACTATATTAGAGATCCACTCTGCATAACCAATTGTTCAGATGAACCCAACTTTTAGAAGTTTTTCCAATTCTACCTTGATCAGTAGAGCCACATGTGGATGCATCTTTCTAAGTTTTTTTTTGACTGGTTTCACACCTGGAGCTATCGACAAGTGATGCATGATGAGATCAAGATCCACACCTGGCATGTCAAAATATGTCCATGCAAAGTTTATCTTTTTCTCCTTGAAGAAGTCTGTGAATTCTTTAAGTTCTTCTGTAGATAATGATTTGGCCACATGAATGATGTGTGGATGTTCTTCTATTCCCAAATTTACCAGCTGAGTTGGCTCAATTAACACTGATGAATGTTCCTTGAAGTGACTCAAAAGTGCATCAAGTACCTCATCCTCAGGTGCCTCAGAGAGGTTTTCACCTTTGGATACATCTTTTGTTTTTACTTTTTTTGGCTCTGATACTTCCACAATGTGGTTTTCACCATCAGAGCGCCTATTTTTTCTTCTTTTAATTTTATGACTAAGATACTTGATATCAGCCTCGCTCATGTTGACACTTTCTTCACTAGTGGAGGACATTACAAGTTCAATAGTGTGAAGGTAGCAGGCTAGAGTGTAGTCATTCTAGAATGTAAGGACTTCATTAGATGAAGAAGGGGAATTCCAATCTATTAACTCAGGATGTTGGAGTGAAAGAGATGTGACAGGTTCTAGTGCATTCACAGTTTATTCATCAAAAGTGTTGACTAGCAAGTTGAGAGATAAATTGATCTCATCCAAAGGTGTGTTTGAATCCTTTTGACCCCTAACTACCAAAGTAGAAGACACATTAACATTTATGGACTCAGACTCATTAGACCTTTCACTAGTCCCCTCACTTACATCAAGAATTTTTTCATAAGATCCTTCTGAAAAACTGTCAAATTCATACTCATGAGAATCTATG
The DNA here is from genome assembly GCA_018584345.1 of Thuja plicata. Taxonomy (NCBI): domain Eukaryota; kingdom Viridiplantae; phylum Streptophyta; class Pinopsida; order Cupressales; family Cupressaceae; genus Thuja; species Thuja plicata. The sequence goes on from MU226813.1 coordinate 419,783, forward strand.
TCCAAACTCTGACTTGGGTTCTTGCACCATGAAGGTCTAGGAGTTCTTGCAACACTAGCCTATTCTCATGCCAACCATTCTTAAAACTCTGGTGGTATGTATTTTTCACCTTGGAAACTAGGATCTTGTAACAGCTTCCATTGTTCATAGGTTAGTGCATCAAATGGAGTGGTTTTATCATAATCACTATTAGTATCGACTGTACTGGCGTGTAGTACAAAATTATCTGGCTCAGCAAAGAATGCTACCTGGTCTAGAGGAATGGGATAAGGAAAGCAATCCTCATCGGAGCTATCTTCTATGGTGTCGACTGCAGCTGTATCTTCAGGTTCTGGTGAAGGCTCTAATTTTGGCACAAATTTATTAATCCCTAGATGGAATGGGATCTTCTTGAAGCCTAAACCAGTGGTGTCTTTTGTCTTTTGACCCATAGCTTTAATAGGTTCAAGTAACCCATTACCATTCACTCGTATTGGGCCACTCCCTTTGTACCCAAAGAATTTCATAATCTTAAGACCTTCATTTTTGGGATTTAGTTCATGAGCTGGGGCAGTCTGTTTAGATATGCTCTTTCCTTTGCAAAGCCAAGCTTTAATAGCTCTTTCCTCAGCTTCATCTTCTAATGGTGTAGATGCTCGTACAAAGACACCATCATAAACTATCTTAGGAGGAGTAGAAGATCTGTTGTTCTCATAAGGTCTCCCATAAGAATGAGGAGATAGAGGTAGAGTTGCTAATGATAGCATAGGTTCTATTTGATACCCCCCATGCCTATGTATGTTATTTTCAGTGTTTGTTCCATATCTTTAAGCTTGGCATCACAGAATTCTGTGTATTCTCTATTAGTTGGAACAAGACCATCAGCTGACTGAGTAAGCACATTACAAGAAGAGCCCATACTAGCAAGAATTGTCACCTCTGTGCCTTGGAAAAAAAAATTAATACATTTATGGTATGTGGAGGGAACCGCTTGCATCTCATGGATCCACGGTCTTCCAAGCAAGATATTATATGCAAGAGGAAGGTCTAGCACCTAACATGTGACATCTCTCTCAACCGGTCCAACCCGAATGGGTAGCACAACTAAACCTTTACATTTTATCTCTTCTTCATCATAGGCCTTGATAGTAATTCTTTTGTGGGAATCTATGTGATCTTCACCATAACCTAGCTAAGCAAGAAAGTGAGCAGAGAAAATATTGAGACCAGCACCATTATCAATGAGGACGTGGCTAACTAGCTATTTGCCTATCATGACTTCTATATGCAGAGGAGAATTATGCGGGTGACTAATTGAGTGATCATATTCTTTTGAGAAGGAAAAATAATGTGGTGAAGTCAAGTGACCCACCATGGATTGAAACTGATCCAAATTGATGTCTTTGGGGACATTAGCTTGTGTGAGAGCTTTATCCAAAATCTGCCTATGAGCAGGCGAGATCTTCAATAGCTCAAAGATAGTTATTTGAGCATTGGTTCTTTGAAGCTGGTCAAGAATGCTATAACTAGTAGTAGGAGGCATAGGGACCACTTTCATGGTCTTGTTGGTAGAGCCAACAACAGTTTTATCTGCAATTTGTTTCGGTGCAGATGTAGCAGGAGGAGGGTCAGGACCCTTGATAGTGATTTTATCATGAGATCTAGTAACAACATTACACAATCTCGAGATGTTTTAGATTCAGATAATTTAGACCCAAGGCCTCTCAAGATAAATAGGGTCTTAGGTTTGGAAGTATCCCCTCTCCCCTTGCTAGTAACATATTACAATATTCCACTTCCATAGGTTCAACCATGTTGATGACATTATCATAAGTGGCATGTACGTAATTAACCTTGGCATTATTGTTCTTAGCGTTAAAGGATTCACCTTTCTCATGATGAGGAAAGGGATCTTAAATGCCTGATGATCCAAATTCTTGTTATGATTTTCCACAATGATCACCTAGTTATCGATCAGATCTTGGACTTTATGATGCAATTGAAGACAAGTAGCAGTCTTATGACCTTTTTTTTGGTGATAGTCACAGTAAGCGTTGTCATTCCACCAATGAGGTCGTGGTTGTAGATCGTATAGACATTTTTCCAAAGGAGAAAGAATTTGATTTTGCACCAAATTTTTGAAAACCACATCAAGCGGTTCTCCCAAAGAAGTAAATTCACGCTTGGGTCATGGGGCCCAAGGTTTGTTGCTAGAAAATCTAGAAGGTTATTGAGTGTTCATTGTAGAATTTTCAACAACTTTGGTCACTTGTATACCAGAGGTGAGATTGAAGACCAGTTTTGAAGGAGCTGGAGTCACGTTATTAACCACCCCATCATTCACAACGTCCCTATTTTTGTTGGTAAACTTCCCTTTATCTTTGTTGGAAGATGAGGAACCTTGTTTTTTGTCTTTATACAAAGTCAATTCACCTTTTTTAACCATAAATGCTTCTATCCTCACAACTTGCTTTATCATGCTGTCAAAATTATGGGGACTTTAAATTTGTACTTGATACCCAAAATCAGGGGTGAGATTATCCAAGAAGATATCGAGTTTCTCAGATTCGGGTATTTTGCGAGGATAATTAGTTCAAAGTTGTCTCCATCTTTGGAGAAATGTTAAGAATGGCTCCCCTTGCCTTTGCTTGAGATTGCAAAGGTCCCTTATGTTGATGGGATGTTGTATATTGTGAGAATAGTTTTGTATAAAGAGATTGGCAATCTCATCAAAAGTCTTGATGCCAGTGGGTAGTCGAGAAAACCACTCCATGGAAGGTCCACCCAAACTTCGAGGAAAGAGATGCATCAAATAGGTTTGATCATGTATAAACTCCATAGATAAGGTGCCAAATTCTCTTAAATGATCCTAAGGATTAGTGGTACCCATATACTTATCATATTTAGGGAGTTCTACACCTTTGGGAAAAGGTGGCATAATAATACTCCTATCAAAAGGAAAAGGACATATGCTTTCCATTGTGAACTGTTGTGTGGGTTTCTCCTTATCCTTCATAAGCTGGCTGATTTAAATTTGCATGTCTTGAACTACTTTATGCAATTTAGAGGTCTCACTTTCTTCTTCTTTAGCCACAAGCGTTTCCACTTGGAAGTTTTCGGGTAACTTAACCCCTTGTTTTTCCAAATCTAGAAAGTATTTTTCTTTGTCTTCCGCAAGGAGTATTTCCATCATTTTGATGAGAACTTTATTAGATTTTGTAGCATCTATTTCATTTTGAGTTATTGGCTCATCATCATTACCAAGAATTTCATAAATGCTCTGAGTCTGATCTTGACCCTGGTGATGCTGCTCTTCTTGTTGACCTTGCTCATTTTGGGATTGATCATTGACTCTGCTATATTGATAATCAAAAGGAGTTGCCATGTTGTTAACATGAGATTGTGTCGTGTGCACCTCTTTAGTATGAGCATGAGTATCGTGTTGAGAACTCATAGTCAATATATCTCTCGGTGGATAAAAGGGGTTGACAAGATCAAAAGGATTGATATGTTCAAAAGGATCGCTAAGGTAGCGGGGGTCGTCAATAGGATCAACCCAAATAGGTGACTTTCTGTAGCCTTGTTGATCTGAAAGAAATGGATTATGCTGATCTTGAAACAAAGGATTAGAACACAGCTAGAACATTGGTTTCTGATTCAGACTCAGATCTATACTGAACGGGAAAGAGGAATGTGAGGATCCCTCTTGACTATCAAGTTGAACAATGGGTTCAGAATGACCTTTTCCTTGATCACGAGGTTTACTTCTACTTTCTCTGAAACTGTGAATGGGAAAAATATTGCCCCTTCTAGTCATAACAGGCATAGACAAAGACAAAATGAGAGGAAACTTAGGATGCAACTCAAAACTCTGTCTCTAGAAATATCAGAAAAAAAAGAGGAAATAGGCTAGAACAGCCAAGGTGTGAGATGCACGCGGCATGAATCGTCAAGAGTGTGGCTAGAACAGCCGAGATGTGACTATCGTGTCGCAAGGTACAAAAACATAGAAAAGATAGGACAAAGACAAAGAGACAAGACAAGTTTGAGTAAGAATTAATTAGTTCACAACTTGAAACAACCAGTTTTAGACTGCAGACAACAAGGAAACAAGCAATCAGACCCCAAATAAAAGTTAGATCAGGCAGAAAATTCACCACTCAACAGGAAAAAGCTCACTATTTTGGATGCCAGGCTATAGATTCATGCAAGAAAGTGTTGCACCATGCAAGAAAGTGCTCAACTTCACGTGAGAAAATGCCAGCTTGCGCAAGAAAGTGCTCAGTTTCTGAAAGCTCGCGCAAGAAAACTCCAGATTTTGATAAACAGACTCAATTTTTTAGATAAAAACCAGATTTCAAGACATAGTTAGGACTGTTCTCTGACAAAATTTCTAGGTTCAGGGCATATTTATGATGATACAAATCAGCAATCTCAATTTCAAGGTGACAGGTACTTGTTTACAAACATGAAGTTTCAATCAAGCAATAGTGACACAAGCAGTAGTCATAAAAAGTTCTACCAAGGACAAAGCAACTTGGAAAAATCATGGGAGTCTTTGTTTGATTATTATTGGACAATTTAAGACTCAAAAACAAACACTTAGTTATCCATACAAAAAAAATTGGTGGAGAAGACAAAATTTGTGCTCCATTGTCTTATGCGTATGTGTGCACCTCACACAGTAGTGTCACCCTCGAGAGAGCACCCATGCTCATGGTGTTTCCAAGGAATAAGTATATATGTTTTAAGTTTACCCTTAAAGTAGGGGCCAGTGTCATATATCACTTCAAGCATCCAGGTGCATACCTATGTCGAGAATCTAGGGGAGAGATTCTTCCCTCTCCCTGCACACAGATTATGTCTTTTTTCAGAGGTGAACTGGGTAGGCATCTAACTAAGAGAGTGTTTAGTGGGCTTCCATTCACAATAACCTTCGGTGCCTTTGATACAGAGCTGGGGCCTCAAAGCCACACCAACACTTGAAAGTCATACACCCTTTCAAGCAAGGCTGGAAGCGGCGCCGCTCAGTATGACAAACAAGGCTTTCTCAAGATGATAGTCGAAATCATGAGAAATAAGTTACCATGGCTTTGGAATCTTTAGACTCAACAAAGCATACTTTATTATAGTGAGTTGGAATCACCAGCGATAGGTGTGTACTCACTTGGGTCATTCCTAGAGGTTCAACTTCCAGCAGGCCCTCTAAAGGTGACACAACTTGGTTTGGATTCAAGGGTTTAATTTTTTGATTCTCTCAAAGAGAGAAGAGCATACTTCTCTACCTTTTCACCTTACCCAAACACATCAAGCATATTCATCACCAAGATAGTTTCACTCCACCAAATCCACAAGCCTTTGGGTTTCTGATTCTCTCAAAGAGAGAAAAGCATAATCCCCTAACAAGTAGATGTGCTAAAGATTCACTATCTTGCTTTGCTTCCCCAAGTATCTGTCATCCTAGCAACATCTGGGTCTCGGTTTCATCCATGGGCATCACTTCCATGTAATGAAGATCCTATTCCCCTACTTTTCTATCGGGATCCTTAAGAAATTTTAACAAAGCCCTATTTAAACTATGTGAATGAAAAACAGTAAACAAACACAACATTTTTTTTAATATGCCATTGACAATTGTCCTGCAAGCAAACTGTTAGGAAGGTTTTATAATCTTTGACAAGCAACCTGCAGACCACTATTATGCTACAGCAGAAATCAGAAACAAAATTGCAAATGTCAGAAAAAGATAACAGTAAATTACAGATTCTAAAAAATTTAATGGTTGTCTGCGAAATTTTGTGTGAGCAAGTATTTCGCTGCGTGCGAGAAAGTGCAGGACCCGCGCGAGCTTTCTGTTTCTTCGTGCGAGAGAGTGCTACAAGGAGAAAAAATTTGCGTGGTTTGATATGAAATGTCGCACGAGATTCCATACCAGTGTTGTATAGACATACGACAGAGTTCAAATCACTGTCAAAAAAATTTTGAGAATGAAGCTAGAAATCATTTTTTCTGCCCCACGGTGGGCACCAAAATGTTATGTGCTTGAATGTGACCTCTAAATCAGGCACAAACCCAATATAGTCCTTACTCAATCATTCAATTTGCAAAGATGAACATGAATTGTTCATTTTGCAAACTTGATTGAAGCGACTTGTTGCCTCCTAATTAGTTGGGGATGTCAAATTTACTCTCAGAACGAGCCAACAACCTTGACCATCGCTAAAATGGAGGATTTTGAAAGCATGAAAGGTAAGCAAATTGCCATTAATCTATGAAAGAAAATGCAATTAATCTAGAAATGAAGTACCATTAAACTAGAATTAAAATGCATATTAATCTAGAAAGCTTGAAAGATGATGAAATTAAGCTACTAAATATGTAAGAAAACTACATTAAAATGCAACATATTACTAATCCAAATGATAATAAACTAATTATGCAACAAAACTTAAAAGCATGAAAAATCAAGACAAATTTAACTATAATTTTGATACTCTCCAATTCATCCTCTCAAATGAACAAAAAGATGTCCATAATATAGAAAAACCATGGAAAGAAGGTGAAGAGTTTCTTGAAAAGAAACGGTTGCCTCTTCATTTTTAGGGATGGAGATTGAGACAAAAAAGCATGAATTATTTAATTAAAAGAGTGGATTATTGCCACATGAGTGGCTTTTCATATAGAATTATGGAATTCTTTTTGAGGATAATCCATTCAAACAATTAAATAACTATTCAATTTCTTTTGATGTGTATTAGCTAAAGAGGGTGGAATTAATTTAATTTAAAAGCACTTAGGACTTTAGAATTAAATTAATTAATCATAGGGATTTTTAGCTAATAGACTTTGATAATTTAGGAATTAAATATAGTGTTAGATTTATGCAAATTTAGGTTTTTTGCATTTGAGACTAAGTTAATTAAAGTCAAGTAGAAAGGAGAATTTGCCTAGTGTAATAGGACTTCGATGATGATAAATTGAATAAGCGCACCAAAATTGATTGGAATTATAAGGTGCCAATTTTGGGGTGTTACAACCCATTGGGCTATACTCTTAAAACAAAAACAATATACATAAGTTAATTAGTATCAAAGATTCCAAGCAATGAACACAACTATCCCAAACCCATACTACTTATGAAATCCTATTGCATACCTAGATGAATCTATGTATCAATTAGAGCATCATTTAATTTGATCCTTGATCAAAACTCTAAAACAACTACATACACATAGATAAGATCTATGCTAATAAATTAGAAAATTCATAATTCATTAGATGAACACCACAGGAGAGATTGGAACCAGGATCTTTGTATTAAGTATATAGAATCAAACTTCTTTTTAAAAGATGTAGTCAAAGATAGCCACCTAAATAAAATGCTACAGACCTTGAACTTTATTTCTAATCTTGAAAGTAATGTAATATAATTTATTCTATATTCCCTGATGGGAAACTTTACAATATGTTTACAATCCCTGATTTTCCAGCCCCTTCCAATGATCTTGGGAATCCTTTTATAGATTAGGATTGCAACAAGCTACAGATCAATTGGAGTAAGGACAAAATAGATAACTCATACAAAAGACAAAATAACAAGTGAAGTGATAACCACTTTGTTACAAGATTTTCTAAGTACTTTGTCTTCTGACCGCCTGGTCACTGCAACTGCTTTAAAATTTCTCAGAAATGGCCACCTGGATTTTTTTTCCTTGGTCTTCTAATGTAATATCTTTTTCCTTTACCTATCTTGTTCAAAATCTTGGGAAGAACTGCCGCTTGTTACCTTTTACACCACATCATCTTCTCCTTGGTTAACTGCATTGTATTTGTCTTTCCAGGAGGTGAACACCTCATCACTCAACCAAGGGAAACTTATGACCTCATCCTTCTTGTTGTTCAACTCATCCCAACTGACCTTTGCTTTCTCAATTTCCTCTTTCCAAAATTCAAAATACAACTTGGCTTTGTTAATGATTTGAACCGTTTGAACAAACAAAAGTGTACTCTCCAAAGTGATAATATTTTTTGTCCTTGTTGCCAATTCATCATTCATTTGGCTCATCCATAAGGCTTCCCTCTTATCTCACCATTTTTATTGAATATATTTAGGAACATATCATAACAGTCTTTTGTATATTCCTTGTTCAATGTCTCTACCTTTTTCAAAATGATGCTCCTCTTTATGTCCATATCTATCAATAGTTTATAACATTTATAAGTGGTAGCTAGCACAATGTCCACATTATTCTCCTCCTTGGACATGGAATAAAAATAATTCAATTCTAACCTTTTTCCTCTCCACCTGTCCATAATTGGATTCCACTTATCTTTGTCTGCATTGAAATCATCTAGTATGCTCATAATTTTCTTACCCTATAAGTAAATAGAAGGAGGATTCAAATCATCAAAAAAAATGCATAAGTGTGGCACTAATTTTATCTGTATATTTTTTTTGTACCCACTCTTGTGCTTCCTTGAGCTTTATGCTTTCTTCCTCCCACTTCTTTCTTATTTCTTCCAACCTGGTCCGTTCAGCAATCAAATTGTTTCTTTCTAAATCCAAGTATGTTTCTATTGCAGGGCTAGGTGGCATAGGGGATGGACGAAAATATATAATTGGACTGGAGGAAGAAGGCTGATGTGGATTTTGTGCTATCATCCTTTGAGGATAAAATTGTTTTAACTGTTTTCCCTCTAGTATAGCAATTTTCTTGTCTTTCTCCAAAGACTTCACCTTTTCCTCATTATAAGCCTTCAAAAATGTTTCTAACTTAGTTCTCAGGCTTTGAATTTCCTCTTCTTTCTTCTCTGTTACCTTTAAACTAAACTTTGCAAATTCAAATGTTAGGCTTGCTACCTCCACCCCTGTAGTTTCTGCAACGCTTCTTACTAATAAGCTGCATGAATGCTCATCCTTATTATTTCCTTCAGTTTTCCTATTTTATTTCTTCTTTAACAACCACAATACCAATGTTTCATGGTCTTCACTGAATTTAACACCTATAGAGGCTTGTTGAGCCTCTACTTCATTAGTGTGCATTGGTTTTGTTTCTTTTCTGATTGCATCAAAAACTATGGCATCAGCTAAATCCCACTCTAGAAGAATAAGGACTCCTTCTTTTCTAACCAATTCTCGACCTTCTTAAGGAGTGACTTTATCAAATTTGGCCATCATTTCCTACTTTACCTCTATTTCAATTTCATCCTTATCCTTATCAGGTTGATCTTTCTATCTTTTCTGACACTTTTCTTTGAATTCATTATTGTGAATTCTCGAGAGAAATTGAACAAATGCCCTAGCTTTAACAAAATTTATCATCTGATAGAAATTCATCACTAGCACGTTTAGTGATGGGATCCAATTCCTTACCAGTAAACTTAGCCACTGTCAAATCCATCTCTGCATGTTTGGGAGCCTCTGGCATCCCTTCTTGCATCTCCTAAGATGTTACAAAAATGTGCCCTGTATTTCCCATCTGCACTAATTGCTAAGTAATTTCTTGTTCATCCATATGCAAGGGAGATTGGGAAGGGGAGTAAATATCTTCTTGTTACTGTCCCCCTTCTTCTATCTTTTGCCTTTTGGGAGATGGCAATGATTATGCATCGGATTCTAGGGTTCTCTTTCCTTTTGAAGTAGTAGTTGCCTCTGTCCTTGGCAATACCATACTATACCCCTTTTTTTGCTGCAATACATACCTGCCTCATGTAATACCTCTAGCAAGAATAGCCCTTTTCAAAATTACCTTAGCCTTCTCTGGCTCTGCTTCTATGACCTTTTCTTTCTTTTGATTCAAGGCTTGCATAATATTCTCAAACATTTCCATTAAAGATTCTATCTTCTTAGCCCAAGGCATGAATGCTTTTAAAGGATCATATCCCTTATCAAAGTGATGAACAAAATCCAATTTTTTCTTGTACACTAACCATTTTTCTTTTTTGATCTCTTGTTCTTGCAAGTTGTACTCATTTCTAATTATGTCCTCAGGAAAAGTAAACTGGTGCTCCAATGTTAAACACTTTGTTCTTTTTCTAAACATCTCACTTATGAATCCTTCATTATCATCACAACTTATCACTGATGTTGCCATCTGATAAGGTTCAAGGTACTTATGCAAATGTGTCCATCCCCCTTTGGTGATAATGAATTAGTGTGCTATTTTAATAGTGGGGAATATGGAGCCTTTCATTTTTCCTGTTAATGCCTCCTCTTGTAGCCCACCCATATGCCTGAGTATTTCTGCAACACCAATATTAAGGGGAACCTGATATGGAAGTACATTTGGAACTCCCCTGTGTTAGAATAACTGAGAGGGGGGTGAAATAGTGGCCTCAAAAATATTCCAATAAATTAACCTAAAAACTAATCACCACAATTATAAGCCTCTAGCTATCTTCAGTCCTATAAGATGTATGTCTTTAGATTATCTTCTCAAAAAACCACTTGTCAGAGTTCATTGTTAAACCTTATTCTTAATCTTTACCCATTAGCAGTCTATCATTTACTGAAATATAGTAAATAACTTAGTATTTACCGATCAATCCTGTTTTAGTAATGTGTAAAGAAAAACATGAAAGCAATGACTCAGAAACACATTTGACACATGGATTTTTAACGTGGAAACCTTGTTAAGGGAAAAACCACTTGGGACTGGTAACCCAAAATTTTCACTCTTCTGAAGTGAGCTCGGTGAAGAGCCAGCCTTGTTAAAGGTTAAAAACACACTATTAAGTGCGACCTTGTTAGAGGATTTATCACTAACATTTAATCACTTGATATCTAGCATTTCACTATGCTATCTTCATGAATTAACCTTTTGATACTCCTTGGGATGTATCTCAATATATAAAGGACTGTTAGATCCTGCTCGGTTAAGAGACTTTCTAAATCAATATTTAAGCTAAAATAGTATGTGATCTATTCATATAAACAACTTAGTCTTGCAAATGTTTAGATCTATTGTAAGCTCATAATACCTTTATGATCAATGTTTCCTTTCAATGTCTTTCCTCCACTTCTTTCTGCTCAGTGATGTTGTGCTTCTCTGTTGCTCGGTGTCCATAGAAATCTTTAGCTCTGTTCTTTAGCTTGATTGATCAGGACTATATGAAGTTGTTCTTCACCAGTATTCTCTCTTTAGCCTCCTCTTCTCTATTCACCCCAAATTCACAATGAATTAGCTTGTCTCTTTATAGACATGATTTCACCATTTCTAAGTCCTTGACTTTCTTGTTCTTGGCGTGATCCACAATTCTCACATTTCTTGCTTTAAAGCTTTACTTTAGTTTTATCCTGTAGATTTCTCTTAGACAACTGGAATAAAAAAGCTTTAAATCTCTCGCTTATCTCTGTCTTTTAACTTGTCAATGAAAACAATATTAACAACCAGTTAACTCCATATTTAGCTCTTTCCAGCTAAGTCTTTTTCCATTTTTGAACTTCAGTTCTTTTCAGTGTTTAAATATTTGTTAGATTTGGTCAAGACTTCAGTTGTCCTCGGGCATCTCTTTTTGTCGGGGTTATCTATCCATCAGGGTTGTCTGTCTATCGGGTAACACTATGATTCTACTTGTCAGTAATGCTTGTTTGGGATTCTTGCTCGAGTATCACTGTGACTTTCCTCTCAGGGTTCTCTATCCACTGGGTGCACTATTTATCAGTGTTTGTTGTCACTTAGTGCATACTGAACGTTTATGTATTACTGATAGTATAGCCTTAATCTTTCTGGTTCTTTCAAGTCTTTGACACTATGTATATAACTAATCAGATTATATCAAGTTGACATCAATGACAATACAATACAATAACTAATTTAATGTCTTGCATTAACTTTCTACAGCTTGGTGATCATCAACTTAACATCTTCAAACATTCAATCAGTTATAGTTCATCAATCTCTCCCTTTGGCATTGATGGAAACACACTACATTACTACTAATACAATATGAAATATATCAAGTGTAATTCATCAATCTACCAAATTTATTGTACTATAACCAATACAAATGTTTAACTCTCGGTAAGCTCATATAACTTAGATTTATTTCTTGCAGAGTAATTTTTTCAGTCTTCAATCCCTTCACTTGATAGATGTAGCAAATTTTGATTCTATCTTTCCCTATGTTGTATAATTTCTTCTTTGATGTTGTCTCTCCCTTTGACTATTCCTCTCCTTGATCATCTCTTTTTCTTTTGACGGCAATATAGAGTACTCTCTCCATTAAGTCATCTCTCCCTTGTGATACTTCTCTCCCTTTTGATAGTCATGATGGATATTTCATATGTAATTTCTCCCTTTGGATATTCTCTCCCATACAAGTTACATCTCTCTCAAGTCATCTCAATTCATCTCTCCCATCTTGATATTCTCCCCCTTTGACAATAATGCCAAATTTATATACTTTCTCCTTTTTATAATATACTCTTTGAATTTCCCTATCCATCAACAATATAATGACTCTAGTGTTTGGTGCATATATGTACCTTGTTGTGTACTAATGTATCTATGCATTCCATCTCTTTTCTTGCATCAACATGAATGATCTTCTAATTTTGTGTAGGCTGATGCAACCTCCTAGTCAGCTTACTGACCAATAGACAAGGGTTGGACCCCTAGTCTCTTTCTCAGGTACTCAAATGTATCTTTAGGTAATGGTTTTGTGAATATGTTAGCTAATTGTTCCTTGGATTGAACATATTCCAATATCAGCTCTTTCTCTTGCACTTTTTCTCTTAAGTAATGATACTTCATAGAAATATGCTTAGTCTTAGAATGCATGACAGGATTCTTAGAAATGTTTATTACACTGGTATTATCACAATAGATAATCACTGGTTCAATAATTTTCATATTCATACCTTCCAGTAACTATTTGATCCATCCAATATTAGAGCAGTTTGCAGCAGCATCTACATATTCTACTTCTACAGTAGATTGTGAGATGCATCCTTGCTTCTTACTTATCCATGTGACAATTCTATCACCCATGAAGAATGCTCCTCCAGTTGTGCTCTTTCTGTCATCTAATTTTCCATCCCAATGAGAATCTATATAGACTTGAAGCTCAAATTTGCCTTTTCTTTTATACCATATCCATATTCCTTGGTGTTCTTTAGATATCTCGTAATTCTTTTGACAGTAGTCATGTGCGATTCTTTGGGATTAGCAGAGAATCTTGCAACTATTCTAACTACATGTGCTATATCTGGTCTAGTATGAACAACATACATTAGTTTGATGATCATTGATCTATACAAGGTCTGATTTACCTCATTTGACTTATCTTCCTTTGTCATCTTGCATATGGTTTCCATAGGTGTTCCAACTGGTTTGGTATCTTCCATCTTGAATATCTTCAACACTTCCTTGATGTATTTGGATTGTGTGATATATATGTCTGCATCCTATTGAAGAATTTTTAGACCAAAAAAGAATTTGATATCCCCAAAAATTGACATCTCAAACTCTTTTCTCATTTCATTAGCAAAGGATTTACATAACATATAATTACCCCCAAATATGATATCATCAACAAATATTTCAGCAATCAAAATGTTATCATCAGTATCTTCTTTTAAGTATAGATTGCTATTTTCACTTGTTCTTACAAATCCAATACTTATGAGATAGGAGTGAAGTATTTCATACCAGGCTCTAGGTGCTTATTTCAATATATACAAGGCTTTGTATAGTCTACATACCATGTTTCTCTTATTAGGATCAACAAACCCTTGTATTTGTTCAATGTATACCTCTTATTCTAGTATTCCATTTAGAAATTCAGATTGGACATCCTTTTAGTATACCTTGAATCCTTTGAATGCAACATAAGCAAGTAAAATTATTACTCCTTCTATTCTAGCAACAGGTGCAAAGTTTTCTCCATAGTCAAACCTTCTTCTTTTGCATACCCCTTGCATACTAATCTTTCTTTGTTTCTTGTGACTTCTCCATTATCATTCATCTTGTTTCTAAATATCCATTTGGTATCAATGGCATTCTTGTCATCCGGTCTAGGTACTAATGTCCATGTTCTATTCTTCTCAATATGTTCTATTTCTTCATTCATAGCACTGACCCATTCTTTATTTTCAAGTGTAGTATTAATAGATTTAGGCTCAAAATCACAAATTAAACATCTAGTGTTTAGTGACTTGCTTCTTGTTCTCATTCCATCCTTCTTGTCTCCTATGATCTATTTTTTTGGATGATGTCATCTAACATACTTGGCAAGTATCGGTTCAACTCTTTGTTCATCATTTTGATCATCATCTTGACCTTCATTCTGATCTCCATCACTCAGAACATCATTTAGAGCAATTTCTTGATTTTTGGTATTTGTTGCCTGATGCTCGGGTGCAATGTTTTGTTGCTCGGGAGTGATACAATGTTGCTTTGGTAGAGTGTCAGGTTATTCATTGTAAACAAACTTGTTGTATTCTTCTAGTTCTTTTCTTCTTTCCTTTTCATTTTTCTCTGCATATTCATCTATTCTGACATTTGCAGTTTCAATGATTTTGTTAGAGGACTTGTTAAGACATTTATAAGCCTTTCTCTTGGTGGAATACCCTAGAAAGATTCCTTCTTCACTTTTGGAGTCAAGCTTTCCATTTCTATCCTCTTTCAAAAAATAACATTAACTTCCAAAATTATTGAAGTAACTTACATTGGGTGTGTATCCATACCATAGCTCATAAGTTATCTTCTTGGTGTCTTTCTTCAATTGAACTCTGTTTAATGTGTAGACATAGTAGTAATAGCTTCCCTCCAAAATGTTTGAGTGATGTTTTTCTCAATCATTAGTGTTCTGGAACAATCAATAATGGATCTATTTCTTCTTTCAGCAATCCCATTTTGTTGTGATGTTCTTGGTGTAGAAACCTATCTTTTAATTCCATGCTCATTGCAAAAGTTAGTGAATTCATCAGAAACAAATTCTCCTCCTCTATCTAATCTTAAGCATTTCAGTTCCTTACCACTTTGTTTTTCTACAATTTCTTTATACCATTTAAACATCTTGAATGCTTCTGATTTTTCTTTTAAGAACATAATTGTCATCATTCTACAGTAATTATCAACAAAGAGAATGAAATATCTATCACCATAGAAACTCTTTGTTCTCATGGGTCCACATAGATCAGTATGGATTAATTCTAGAATAGCATTAGATGTATGGGTTTTTCTCTTGAAACTATACTTTATCATTTTACCTTTTTGACAATTCTTACACATGATATGCTTAGGCTTTGAAATGTTTGGTAAGCCTCTTAGTTCCTTTA
Organism: Thuja plicata; assembly: GCA_018584345.1. Lineage (NCBI taxonomy): Eukaryota > Viridiplantae > Streptophyta > Pinopsida > Cupressales > Cupressaceae > Thuja > Thuja plicata. Next base: position 435,045 of record MU226813.1, read on the forward strand.
TCTTCAACTGGACAAGGTGAGTCATTACCCATTCTTACTGATCCACCATTGTAATACTCAAAATTTTTAAAATTTTCTTTATTACCAGTCAGGTGGTGAGTGCAGCCACTATCTATAATCCAGACATCAATCTTACTGACCTTAGATATGAGTGAATTCTCTACATACCTTTCTTCTTTGTCTAAATCATCCTTCATGGCCACAAATACCATCTCAATGTCTTCATGAGATTCGGTTTTATTATCTCCGGCTATGTTCTTAGCCAAGTAACAAGCTTTCTTTCCTTTGTCCTTGTAGTCTCGGGTATCTCTTATGTCAAATTGTCAATTTCTTTGGTAATCTCTGTTATCACTTCTATCAAACTTCTTTTCACATGATCTCTCATTACTTATGTCATCTTTTCTTTTCTTAGGACATCTAGCAGCAAAGTGTGTAATCTCTTTACAATTAAAACATACAAGTAGTAATTTACCTTTGTATCTACCTTTGCCTCTCTACAATATTCTAGCCATTGGTGCTTCAATCTCATCAAGTTCTTGGTCATCACTATCACTTTCACTTTCATTTCTCATAGTGTGTTTATGACTTGATTTACTTATTTTCAAAGAAGATTTCAATGCAGACTCAATAGATGGTAAGACACTGTTATCAAAGTTATTCATCTCAAATGAAATCAGTCTACCAACCAAACTATCTAGAGTGAAATTATTGTTTTCTACTGCTCTTATTTCTTGTATAGTAGATGCTCTAATATCATATACACGCAATAAGGTTCTTAGGATTTTACTTACCATTTTTCCTTCTTTAAGTACACCTTCAACTCCTCGGATAGCATTGACTACCTCTTTGATTCTGAAGCTATACTAAGTAATGTTTTCTCCTTCTCCCTTTCTTAGGTCATCAAATTTACCTCTTAGGATTTTTGCCTTAGCTCTTAGTACATTAGCATCTCCTCCATGTACTATCTTCAATTTGTTCCACATTTTCTTTGTAGTGGAGCAAGTTTTGACATCTTCAAATTCAATATCGAAGACTGAGGAACCAATTTATATCATCATAGAATTATGCTCGTGTTTTTCTCTTAATTGATCAAGTGTGTGAGGTCTTATAGGCAACACATATTCAGTATCCAAGTACTGAGTAACATCATTTCCAATACCTTATAGGTGGAGTCTTATCCTACTTTTCTATGATGCAAATTTGTCCTTGTTCACCTTAGGCACATCCTGTTTGCTCATCTTGTGATCTTTTACTTAGGTCTTGAAACCTTCCTTCTAAGCATACAAGATATGATACCAATTGTTAGAATAACTGAGAGGGGGGGTGAATCAGTGGCCTCAAAAATATTCCAATAAATTAACCCAAAAACTTATTACCGCAATTATAATCCTCTAGTTATCTTCATTCCTACAAGATGTATGCCTTTACATTATCTTCTCAAATAACTACTGCTCAGAGTTCACTATTAAACCTTATTCTTAATCTTTACCAATTAGCAGTCTATCATTTACCAAAATACAGTAAATAACTTAGTGTTTACCGATCAATCTTGTTTTAGTAATGTGTAAAGAAAAATATGAAAGCAATGACTCATAAACACATTTGACACATGGATTTTTAACATGGAAACCCTATTAAGGGAAAAACCACTTGGGACTGGTAATCCAAAATTTCACTCTTCTGAAGTGAGATCGATGAAGAGCCAACCCTGTTAAAGGTTACAAACACACTGTTAAGTGTGACCTTGTTAGAGGATTTGTAGAAACTAAGAAATACAACTTTGACTTCCAAGACCAATCTGCATGCAAAATACCTATTACAAAGAATGAAGCAAAAGATAGAAAAAGTTGAAACCCTTCTGTGCTCAAAAAGTGAGAGCTCCAATGTATTCGAAGAGTGTGCAAAAACAAATACAAGTATTCCACCTTAAAGGTGAATGAAACCCTAAAAAAGGATAAAAATAACCTAAGAGAAAGGTTAAGTGAAAAATAGAGTATGACTAACTTAATAATTAATATCAACATGATATAATTAATAAGTGAGGAAAACTATGTACTCTAACACCCCCCCTTAAGCGAAGCTTAGGAGGTAACCTAACCTAGCACAGCTATGAAAGCAAGAAATGGGTCCCGACAACAACGCCTAATCAGGTACCCAATACAAGGAAATCTCTGTGAACCAGAGATAAAGGAGAAAACCCAGTGGGAAAAACTCCTCTCCAAAAGAGATATAAAAGCAAGAAAAAGACAAAAGATGACTTCAAGAGACTCTCTCAAAGCCATGAGTACAATGCATGCTACCAACCCCCCCGTGAGAGAGGGTCAAGGCTCCAAAGCCCCCCCAGAATGAAAGAACCCCTAGATCAATGAACAAACCACCATGACTCCAATACAAAGGAGTGAAAGGAAGTGAGCACTGAAGAGGTAACCTTGAAAAATGAGGTGTCACTGGAAGGCCAAGCTGATGCTCAAATGAGAAAACATGAGGATCCTGAAATGGAATCCCCAATACAAGTGGTATGACAGGTGTGCTAACATAATCATGAGAGAGGAGATGAGTGTCCTCTATAGAATCCTCAACAACTACACCTGGTGGCTCAATGAATGGAGCTGGAGAGTCTGGCAGTGCTGAAGAAGAGTCCTGCTGAAGAGAAAAAGCCTCAACAAGATGTGGTGTGGCAGTCACAGTAGTGGTCTCAGGAATAACATAGAGGTTCAAGTGACCTGACTGCACCACATGATGCTCTCGTAGAAGAGGAGAGCTGAGCTCTGATAATGGAGGTGGTGGACCAAAATGTTTGAAGGTGTAGAGATGGGTGGAATGATCAACTATCCCTATAGCAACAATGCCACATGTCACACTATCCCAAATGAAGACTGAATCTGGCGTGAACTCAATTGTCTTCCCTAATCCACTTTGTGTAATCTGGTAAATTGAGAGAAGGTTTGCAGATAGAGATGGAACATATAATACATCATTGAATGTGACATCCTGAATGCGTATAGAACCTTTCACATAGACTGGCATAAAAGTGTTATTCCCCATGAGAATGTGGGGAATGGGAGAAGCCTCAATAGAAGAGAAGATCTCAGAGAAGATGCCATATGGTGAGAAGCACCAGAATCTAGTATCCAAGGGACCTAGGAAGGGAAAGCAACAGAAGCCCAAAATGCATGACCCTTTCTAAAATCCTATCCAAATGTCAAAGATGAGGCAGAAGACTGAAAAGTAGACCCCTGTGAGGTGGAAGAGGATGGAGAGGAAATAGTGCTCTTCTAAAGGAGAGCTTGCAAATCTGCAATCTATTTCTCATAGCCATCAAATCTCTTCTGAAAATATTGTGACTCATCATGGGACCCCTTCTGACAATAGGAATAGGTAGGGTTCTCATTCTTCTGTTTCTCCTTCTTAGAAGAAGATGGTGGGCCAGTAGAGTGCTGAGAAGAGGAATCAAATATTTGCTTCGGCTTTGACTTCTGTGTATCCTGAGATGACTTGGCATGCAATGTCTATGACTATGAACCTATAAGAGAATCTATCTGACTGAACTTGGACTGCTCACGAGTTAACCTGTCATAGAAGGTCTCAAAAGAGGGCATAACATGATGTGCACCCAGTGCGTCCATAGTGGAGTAGAAGGTAGAAGTGAAAATCTGATAAGGACCACAAAACTTTGAGAGTATCAGGAAGATACACTCATCATCTAAATTTTCCAGCAACCTGTAAAATAGATCGAAGAGACTTCAACTTCATCAGGAAGTTCTCAATGCTGGTGAATGATTCAGGTACCAAGGAGGTGAAATTTGCATCTATCTGGAGAACCCTGAACTAATTCATTGTGCCAAACAAGGTGGAAAACTTGTCCCATATATCCCTGGGTGTGGTCAGACCATCCAAGTGGAAAAACAACCCATCTGAAATATTCATGGCCATGAGGCCCATTGCCTCATCCATCCTATTTATGTTCATAAGAGCCTCATAAGGCCTCTGTACAACTGGCTGAACTGCATTCAGGCAGGACCATAAACCTCATGACATGAGGAGTCTGGTCATTTGTGGCTTCCATGTGTGGTATTTATGTGGAGTTAGAATGACAATGGATGTGTCTGACATTGAGATAATAAGATGAAAGAAGAAGGGTCTCTCTGAATTGAAAATGTAGAAAGAAATATGCACCCCCCCACACACTATCAAACTAACTCCCATACACCACAAAATGAAGCAAAAGATATAAAGAACCAGAGAAAAAACTGAGTTTCTGAAGTAGAACAGGAGCACAAAAGAAGTTGTGTCTTTGACTAAAAGATCTAGTAAGCAAATAGAAAAATCAGGAAATAAGACCTGAATGAGAGTGACGGGCTTGGAAAGATCTTTTCAATGATATATGGAAGTTGAAAATCCAAGTTTGTATGAGCCCTGTAGAGCCAAAAAGGCACAGGCACCCCCAAAAGAGAAGGTCCCTGAAAAAACACAGTGCGGGGAAATAATTTGACGGCCGTAAGGGTGTCACAAGACGTTCGACCGGGTAGGGTGGCCGGTGGGTGACGGTGTCGGTGGAGGTGGCGACCAGGCTGGGTGGCAAAAGTGACCAGGTGGGGTGGCGGTGGTGGCTGGGCGGTGCGGTGGTGGCGCAGTGGTGGCACACTCTGGCAACACCCGAAATTAATAAAAAAAAAAAAATTATTTTTTTATTTTTGCCTCGATTTTTGTGTTGTACGGCCCTAATAGGCCAAAAAAATTCTCCAGAGGTCACTGTGACCAAATATATCAAACTTTATATGTATTTTGACTCTCCCAGGCCTTCTGAGCATGATGGTGGAATCCGTTTTGGCTCAAATAGCTCCAAAAAATAGCCTCCTTAGAAATGACAAAAAAACCCTAGAGAGGCTGTGGCTGTCATCTTCAAATCACGGCTTCAAAAAATCTTCAAACCATGCAGTAGTAGGGTGGCTCTGATACCATGTAGAAACTGAGAAATATAGCTTTGACTTCCAAGACCAATCTACATGCAAAATACTTGTTACAAAGAATGAAGCAAAAGACAAAAAAAGATGAAACCCTTCTATGCTCAAAAAGTGAGAGCTCCAATGTATTCGAAGAGTGTGCAAAAAAAAATACAAGCATTCTACCTTAAAGGTGAATGAAACCCTAAAAAAAGGAAAAAGCTAACCTAAGAGAAAACTTAAGTGAAAAATAGAGTACAACTAACTTAATAATTAATATCAACATGATATAATTAATAAGTGAGGAAAACTATGTACTCTAACAGATTTATCACTAACATTTAATCACTTGATATCTAGAATTTCACTATGATATCTTCATGAATTAACCTTTTGATACTCCTTGGGATGTATCTCAATATATGAAGGATTGTTAGATCTTGCTTGGTTAAGAGACTTTCTGAATCAATGGTTATACTGAAACAATATATGATTTGTTCATATAAACAACTTAGTCTTGCATATGTTCAGATCTATTGTAAGCTCATAAAACCTTTCCGATCACTATTTCCTTTCAATATCTTTGCTCCACTTATTTTTTCTTAGTGACGTTGTGCTTCTCTATTGCTCGGTTTATGCATAAATCTTTAGCCTTCTTCTTTATCTTGATTGGTCGGGACTGTATGAAGTTTCTCTTCACCAGTATTCTCTCTTTAGCATCCTCTTCTCTATTCACCCCTAATTCAAAATGAATTATCTTGTCTCTTTATAGACATTATTTCACAATTTATAAGTCCTTGACTTTCTTGTTCTTGGTGTGATCTACAATTCTTGCCTTTCTTTCTTTAAAGCTTTACTTGATTTTTATCCCTTAGATTTCTCTTAGACAACTGGAATAAAATATCTTTAAATCTCTCGCTTATCTATGGATTTTGATTTTTCTCTGAGAAACATGACAGTCATCATTCTGGAATGATCATCAACAAATAGAATAAAATACTTCTCTCTAGTATAGCTTGTTGTTCCAATTGGTCCACAAAGGTCAGTATGTACCAATTCCAAGATTTCATTAGTATTGTAATTCTTGCTCTTGAAACTTGTCTTTCTCATCTTTCCAATTTGATATTGTTTGCATATTTCTAACTCAGGTTTCTTCAAAATAGGAATACCTCTAACTCTCTTGTTCTTGCTTATGTTTACCAGATTATCAAAATTTACATGGCACAACCTTTTATTCTATAGCCAACTTTCTTCTACTTGTGAAATAAAGCATGAACTTTCAGTGAGATCAAGATAGAATAGATTACCTTTTGTTTGCCTACCGGTTCCAACTAAGTTCCCTTTACCATACATGATCTTTGCCTTACCAGTCATGAATTCTACCTTGAAGCCAATGTTGTTCAGTTGTGCTACACTGAGTATATTTCTCCTTAGTCCTTCAACCCAATAAGCATTATCACATTTGATTCCTTCTGTCAGAGTAATGCAACCTTTTCCTTTCACATAGTAGGGTTCATCATTCCCAAAACTAACACTCCCACCATCATAGCGCTCAAGATGTTCAAATTTTGTCTTATCACCTGTCATGTGATGAGAACCACCACTATCAATTATCCATGTGTCATTTTTACCGATATGTGAGAAAAGTGTTGTCTTTTCATCTTCTTCATCCTTAATAGCAATATAAGCCATTTCATCTTCATCTTCATCGCTATCAGAATCTTTAGAAATATAACAATACTTCTTACCTTTGTCCTTGTAGCTCTTGTAGTTCTTGAAACCTTTCTTACCTTTGTACTTGTTGAACTTTTTCTCATATTTTTCTTCTTTGTTTGGTCACTTGGTAGCAATGTAACCAACCTCATTGCATGAAAATCAAATCAATGGCATTCTTCCTTTGCATTTTCCTTTGCCAGCTCTCCTTTCAATTAATTCTTCAATGATATATAGATCTTCATCATCACTATCACTTTCAATATGCTTCCCTTTTGAGTATCTATCCTTCTTACCAAGGTTTAATTTAGCTTTGAATACAGACTCAAAATTGCTAGAGCTAGGAGAATAATTGTCAAAGTTGTCCAGCTCAAAAATTGTAAGCCTTCCAACTAATGTATCCAAAGTTATGTCCTTATTGCACCTCATCTCTTGAATAGCTGAAAATCTAATAGCATAGATAGGAAGTAAAGTTCTTAATACCTTACTGACCATTGTTGTATCTTCAATTATTCTTCATGCAACTCTAATGGCACTCACAATCTTCTTGATTCTTTCACTGTATCTTGTAATGCCTTATCCTTCTTTCATTTTCATTTGATCAAATTGTCCTTTGAGACTTTCTTCTTTGGCTCTCTTTACATTTTCATCTCCTCCATGAATGTCCTATAATTTCTTCCACATATCATAGGCTATAGGGCAGTCCTTGACTTCATCAAATTTTGAGTAGCTGAGTGAAGAAGCTATATCAATCATCATTATGTTATGAAGCTTCCGTTCCATCATATATTCCACATTCATAGCTAATGTTGGTTCCACATATTTTCTATCCAAAAATTGAAAACTAGCATCTCCAATAGTAGATAGATGTAGCCTCATCAGCTCTTTCCACACATGGAATTTGTCTTTGTTTAGCTTTGGGATCTCCCTTCTGTAAGACATCTCTAATCTTTAGCTTAGGCCTTGAAACCCTCTCTGAAAGAACTTGCAGCTATGATACCAATTTCTAGAAATGAGATGAGTAACTAAGAGGGGAGGGGTGAATTAGTTACTCCAAAACAAATCCCTTGTCCCTTAGATGTCTTAAAAAATATAAAATTGTTACTTGGTTAATTAAGATATTCTTCTATAACTAGGGTGTCAAAGCAATCTTTATAATATCCAATGCAATTATACTTTAGTGATTAAGTGCAGAAACATAAAGCATGAAACAAATAACATATACATAGGTGACACCAAGATTTAACATGGAAACCCAATATGGGAACAACCACCAATGTAACTAGTTATTGTTTTACACTCTTTTGAAGTGAGCCCTATTAGGAGCCAACTCTGTTAAAGGTTACAAAAATACACTATTAGGTGTGACCCTATTAGAGGATTTAAATCACCCTGTGAGGAGTGGCCTTGTTAGAGGTCTTCAACAATTCAACATAGAAATGCTAGCTTGTGAGAGGATTTACAAAAAGACTGTTAAGTCTACTATGTTAAGATATTTGAGATCACTGCTACAATTGTTAGAAAGTAACAATGAATTGACCTGTATGTGTAAGCAATTGTCTTTGCTTATTTAGATCTATGTTCTGATTATAACTGGATCTTTGTTGATCAAATATTCTATTGTAGCTATGAGTGTTCTGTACTGAGTCATAATCCCATCTGATTTTTCCTTCACTCTTCATATCATAGAATTCCACACTTCGGCTTGTCTTCAACTTTTCACACACTCACACTCATTCAATCCAAACTTGACCTTTCATATATATGATAAGCCTTTCCAATTCGGCTTGAATACACTTCTAAATAAGTAGTAAATCACAATTTAGTGGGCCTCATATAACCAATTAATTATAGAATGTAAACCATTGTTAGTCGGCTGACACTTAATAATCAACTCGATTAATACTAAATTTCTTTAATGCCTGACCATGACTGAAATGCCCGAGTGACTCGGTCAACACTAAACATCTTCAATGCCTGACTAATCTCAAACAACACTAAAAAACTCTTTCCATTCACCAACTGTGCTTGTTCTGGATGTAGACATTTGTGTAACATCACTACATAAGTGTATATACATGTGTAACATCAATGACAATACACAATTGAATAATTATCTTCAGTAGTCTATTTGTCGAGGTTGTCTATCCATCAGGTAACACTATGATTCTTCTCATCAGTAATGCTTGCTTGGGTTTCTTGCTCAGGTATCACTGTGACTTTCCTCTCAGGGTTCTCTATCTATTGAAGTGCATTGTCTGTCGGTGTTTGTTGTCACTTAGTTCATACTGAACTTTTATGCATTACTGATAGCATAACCTTAATCTTTCTGGTTCTTGGAATTCTTTGACACTATGTATATAACCAATTAGATTATATCAAGTTGACATCAATGAAAATGCAATACATTAACTGATTTAATTTCTTGCATTATCTTTCAGTAGCTTAGTGATCATCAACTTATCATCTTCAAACATTCAATCAGTTATAGTTCATCACCCTAAAACCATAAACTCTTAAAATAGTTGAAACAGGATACAAGATGATGTCACCCCAATTGTGCACTATCTGAATAGTTTTAGCATATTCCTTTGGCCTTAAAAGAGTCAATAAGCCTTTGTAAATTCTTGGATTATCTAAGAACAACAATGCTCTGATTCTAGAGGCAAAGCACCTATCAAAAGTGATGAAACTGGCATTCTTTCTGTCCCATGACAAATCTGCACTCCATAATTGGATAGGCATTTCTTCATCATCTTTAAGTCTCATTAGGTCCATTTCCTCCCCAAAATAATCAGCATTCTTATATAATATCATATGCATCAGCATAGAGTACCATCCAAATGGCCTAACTACCTTGGCCTCTTTTACACCTATCAAGCCCTCATGAATTAACTTAGCAATATGGGTAGCAAAATAAAAAATGAAGGCCAAGCGTGGATGAAATATTTGAACCATCATAAATATGTAGCAGACAGGAATTACTACTTCTTCATCCTCTCCAAAAATATGATACAGGGGACTATACATTATTTTGGCTCTTGAACTGAAATAGTCCAATTTGAAAGGTTCAGGTGTAATGGGGCCTACCACAATCAAACCTCCTATTTTGTTAAAATATTCCTTCAAAGGCCTAGTCCTGAGGTAATTTATTTGAGCTCCATATACTTCTTTGAAATGATCAATATCAATATTTTCCATCTAGACAGAGGGATCATTCAATTTGAACACCTCCCTTAACTCTTCAGCTGTGATGCTCACCAGTATATTTCCATTTATATCCCTCAAAACCCTAGTAACACTATCATATGTATTTGCAATTTTGATAAATAAATATGTATCCATGAAAACATCAGGGACTATTAACTTTCCCACATCAAATTGTCATATATTGCTGTCTAGAACAAAATCATTTCTCTGACTAAAATCCAGCTTAAACAGATCCAAATTAGTTACACTAGTCTTGGCATCTCATGTGCATCTACCCCTATCATACAAACCCTCTCTAAATTTCAAATGGGAATATATTGTGACTAACTGTTTGAGTTTAGTTGCATCATTCATGGATTCCTTAAATTGTTGTAAAAGATCATCACATACATTTCTCTCTAGGTAATCTATTTTTCTAGCAAAATCTCTTCTAGGAGCCATTTCTAAATTGGAGTTTCTTAATCAACAGTATCAGATTTTACATAAAATCTACTCACTTCTCAAAACTCAAAACCCTACTGGAATTATAACTCATAATGCTCAGAAATATAGTCACAGAATAACTTACCCATTCTGCAAATCATAACACAGACCAAAAATACTGCAACCTCAGCTCTGCTCCAATCACTTCAATAGTTATGGAATTTGCAAACTCAAGTGGTGAATCATATATGCAATCTTATCAATTCCTTGCATTGAATTTCATCTGAGGTGGCCACATGTTTTGTCATCAATTCAACCATGTTTGAACTTTCGTGGCCCAATGGTTCAATGAAACCATTTTAACATAGAGAACAACTTTTAAATTAGGACTCTAGATTTCAACCTCCTTTCATATATCATGCAGCCATCAGCAATTCCTGAAGACCACTATTCACTTTGGACATGTGTTAGCCAGGATCAATGGCTTGATTGTTAGATCTTGTGCATCTCTTCTTCAATTCTTTAAGTGAACCATCAGATCTTCTTAACTTGACCACATGTTACTTTACGCAATACTTCACTGACTATAGGTATAACTTCATGGATAGGACATGTGGAAACTAGACTTAATGGCTTATACGTTAGATCAACCAAATATTTTCTTTAAGTCTTTAATTCAACCATCGAATCAAGTGCAAACTACATCACTTTTAACCTCTCTTTACCACTGTGTTGGGCCCACCGACTGCCAGATGTCACTCGGACTTAATGGCTTATACATTATATCCTAATCATCTCATCATCAAGTCTTTAAGTTGGCCATCATATCAAACTTCAAATTATATCAAACTTCAAATTCTTTCCTTTTAATTCATTCCTTATGACTTCAAACCAGACCCATTGGGACATGTGGCACAACGTCTTAATGGATTTACTATTAGATCTCATGCATCTCCACTATAATTCTTTAAGTTGACCATTGGATTGATCAGAACTAGTCAGCACTTTAATCTTTGGTTAAATTTATGCAAACAAGTCCCACTTCATCAGAAAGAGAGATGTCACCATGGTGTAATGGCTTGAAAGATAGATCAACTGCATCTTGAGGTTAAGCCATTACATTGTCCGTCTAATCAAACAGAAATTGTATGTACTTTATCATAGCCTTTAACACATGTTGGGCCCACCAAATACACGTGTCATCTCAACTTAATGGATTACTAGATAGATTGACTGCATCTTGAGGTTAATCCATTACATTGTCCATTAGATTAAAAGGAAGTTGAATGCATTTTATCTACTGACTTTTAACGAATCTTGGGCCCACCAAAACACATGGTGCTCAGGCTTAATCGCTTAAAGGATAGATAAACCACATCTTGGAATTAATCCTTTATGCCATCCATTGTATTGAAAAGAAGTTGTACGACACATGATCATTAAAATAAAAAGCTTGCGGGTATCTAGAATTAGGGAAAAATAAAATAATTAAAGTGCCAACTCTATAGGATAATAAAATATGGCCCCATCCGATGTCTAAATGGACACATGATTTTATAAGACTTTAAGTGGTAAGATAAATTAGCTCAAAATTAAAAAATGCCCTAGCAACTTAGGGTTTAAACCAACGACTCCAAAAATTTGAAAACCAAAACAAGGGTTTTGCACCACACAGAACCTGGCTTGAAGCTTTTAAAACACATGATTCAAAAGGATTGGAAAAAAATTATATAGACCTAATTGTGGCTCTAATTGGGGATGAATGCCTCCTACAGGTATTGCAAGAATCCAAAATATCAAGGGAGAGAAGACCAAACTAACTAAAAGAAAACAAACCTACTCACACAACATAAATTGAAACTATTCTAGGAACATAAAACAACTAACTACAGAAAAACTACTAAATACAGAACTTACTGTTCATGGAAAAAGAGACTTCAAGAGAAGTATAATTTCAAAAATTGTCCATGAACTGGAATTCTTGAATGTTTCATGTTAATTCCTTCAATAAATATGAATTTTGTCCATACCTTTCATGGATGATAAATGGACCTAACCAGATTGGATCAAATTTCCCATGTTTTCCCTTATCCTCCAATCTGACATTCCACATTAGTATAGAAACTCCAACATCAAAGTGGCTGGGCTTAGATCTTCTGTCATATAGGTTCTTGACTTGAAATTGGAGTTTGGCGTTATTTGCAGAAGCTTCCCTCCTAGTCTCATCTAACTCAATTAAGTCATTAATTCTTAATTGCATGTCACTGTCAATATCCTCAATATACAATTGCACAAACTTGTACATTTGCATCAAATTATTTTGAGGTAGTCTAGCCTATATTCCATACATGAGGTCAAAAGGAGCACATCCTATTGCCTTCTTGTTAGTCACTCCATCTTCTGAGATAGCCATTGTCAACTTTTAGTCCCATGCTTTCTAATTTTTGTCTAAGACTCTTTTGATGATCTTAAGCAGAATTTTATTGGTAGATTCTACTTGACCATTTTCTTGTGGGTGGTAAGGTGAAGAGTAAGATATCTAAATGCCATATTCAACACAAAAATTGATATATTCTTAAGACCTAAAACACATGGCATTGTCTAATACTATTCTTTTTGGACAACCAAATTTTGTGACAATTTGCTTCAACAAACATTCTATCACTACTTTACTAGTTTCCCTTTTGGTGGGGATTGCTTAAACCCACTTAGTAAAGTAGTTAGTTTCCACTATTATCTAGGACTGCCCCCCACTAGATTTATTTTCTATCTCTCCAATAAAATCAATACCACATTGTTAAAAAGGGGCTTGTACTTCTACTGGTGTTAAAGGTACATTACTAGAGAATTTTAATTTACCTGAAAATCTTTGGCAGGAGTCACATCTTTTTACCAAATGATGAGCATCTTTAAAAATGGTAGGCCACTAGAATCCTGCTCTTATAATCTTATGTGTAGTGGTTTTTTCCATGTAATGACCACCACAGACTCCACTGTGCAGTTCATGCAAAATTTTGTCTGCCTTTTGTTCATCAATACATTTCAGATTTCAGTAGAATCCCTTCATGACTTCTCCACCACAACTTATCTCTGATCAATACAAAATGGATAGCTTACAACTTCATTGTTCTCTTTTTATTCTCATCCATATCTAGTGGACAATTCATTCTCTGTAAATAATAAATAATATTTTATACCAATCACAATGGTCCAAACTGCATATAAAAGGCCTATGTTCTTCCTCTAAGGCATTTACATGATTTGCATCCAAATTTGTATTAGCCATCAACTTGGTTAATCCCATCCCTCTAACCAACTTTGTGATCTTTATTTCAATATTAAACTCCTGGATCCTATTGATTTATCTGCATCTTTTTCCAAACACTTCTTGTTGTGTAAAGATGTCTTTCACTACTTTTGAAGGAACATAAGCAATGACTATAGAACCTACCAGATAAAATCTAAAATATTTAATAGCTTTCACCAGTGCATAAACTTGCTTCTCATTTATCTCATATTTAAGTTCTGCAGCTTGTAAGGATTTGCTGAAAAAATCAATAGGTTGTTCAAACCCTTCTTCATTCTTCTACAACAAAACAACAACAATAGTATGGCATGATGCAAATGAAAATATATTCATATGCTTTGAATAATCAAGAGTTCTTAAGATAGAGGTGTCCTTGATATCCTACTTGATGTCTTCGAAAGCCTAAGTAGCTTCTCCATACCATTCCATCTTTGCATCTTTCTTCAGCATCTTGGAAACTGGCCTACTTTTCTAAGCAAACTTTGTAACAAAGCGCCTGAGAAAGTTCACCTGACCAAAGAAAGATTGAATACCTTTTACATTTTTTGGGAGTGGCACCTTATCAATAGCAGCTACCCTTTCAAGATCAATTCTAACCCCTTCTTTTGAGACAATGTGTCCTAATAACTTACCCTTTGTCACTCCAAAAGTGTATTTTTTAGGATTTAAAGAAATCCCAAATTCAAGAGCTCTCTCAAAAAATTTCTCTAGATGTTCACAATTTTGTTCCTCCTTTTTAGAATATGATGTGAGGTCATCCTAATAAGCCTCCAAAAAATTTTGCAAGAAATCAAAGAAAGAAACATCCATAGCTCTCTGAAATGTGGCCCCAGCATTTATCAGGCCAAAGGGCATTCTGACATAAACATATGTCCCCAAAGGTGTGGTGAATGTACTTTTGAACTGTTCTGACTCTTTAACAATTATCTAGTTATATCCAATGAATCCATCCATCATGGACATCAACTCACAGCCAGTAACCCTTTGCAGCATGTTTTCCATATTTGGGAGAGCATAATTATCTTTAAGGGATGATACATTTAAATTCCTAAAATCCACACATAGCCTAATATCTCCATTATTTTTTTCTAACAGGGACTAAATTTGAAACCCAAGAAGAATGTTTGATTGGTTTAATGATCAATGTATTCTTCAACTTCATTAGTTCTTGTTCCATTTTGGGTCTCAATGTTGCATTTATAGGTCTTTTTTTCTGTTTGAAAGGTTTAGCATTATCTTTTAGAGGGATCTCATGTTGGAACAAATCTTCATTATATGCTTTGAGATCATCATAAGTCCATGCAAAAACCTTCTTGTATTTCCTCAGTAGATTAGCCAGGTTCTCTTTAACTTTGGATGACATTTTCCTTCTAATAAATAGGTTCTTAGGAAGCTCAGTTGTTCCTACATTCACTTCTTCCAAATCCTCAGGTCTATTTACAATTTTAATAGAATATGGCTTATCCTTGTTGTCAAAAGCCCTTTCAAGCACAACCAGTCCTTTTGGTACTTTGTTTGACTTCAGATTTAACACTTCCCTGCCTAAGATAGTATCTTTTCCAACCATGGTTTCCACATATCCATTGAAATTCATTTCCTTATCTCCAAAGTCTGCTTCATAATGCAAAAATCTCAAGATGTCCACATCATCATCAAAAACTTGTCAGTTCTCTGGACATTATCAGGTATTGAAGGCCTAGATTGAACCTCTATTTTAGAAATCTCAACAAATGTAATATCTTTTAGCTTCAAAGCTATGTTTGCAAGCAATTTTGCCTTTCTATTTTGGCTTCTGTCCATCCAATCAATACCAAATGCATCAAAATTTCCAAGTTCATCCCAGACAATATTTATGTATTGTTTCAATCTATGATTCTTTAAAGCATACTTAGATTTAATTTGAGACACTACTAACTCAGAGTCACCAATGAATCTGAGACATTTGATTCCATGTCTTGACTCCAATCTCATACCTATTAAAAGGGCTTCATATTGTGCAACATTATTTGTAAATGTGAATGACAGTGTAAATGAGAATTTGAAAGTCTTTCATGTGGGATCTATTAACAACACTCCAGCACCAGCTCCCTCCCTAGAACTAGCACCATCAAAATACATTACCCTTAACTCATTCTATTCAGATAAATTATTTTCATCTTTAGATAATAATTTAGGTTGGAAATCTCCTTCAACCTGCTTTTCTTGTACTTGAAAAGACCCCATCTTAGTGTCTAAGAAACAATTCATGCTTTCATTTTCTTCTTCCTCAATCATGTGAGGAGTTCTGGTCTCTCTGGACACCTTAATGTTTTCACCAGCAATGTTAAAATTATCAAATGATGAATCCCATTTAATACTTCCCCCCATTGAATCACTTCACTTTCTTGATAACAGCATTCCATATTAAGGGGGAATGTCCACTACTAATATACTCATTGTTAATACTTTGTAAGGGTAAGCAGCCAGCTTATAAGGTAGGGATTTGATAGTGCCAATAAAAGGTACTTCTCTTGAATCCATGGCCTAACATCTCCCATGGGGTGTATCTACCTTCAATCCCATTGATTTCATAACCTTAGTAGGCATGACAGTATTAGATGCCCCAGAATTGATCATACGATTCTTCAACATCTTTCCATTTATAAGAAAAGTTAAAAAAAAAAGGATCCATAGTCCCCAAGGGGGTATTAACTGTAAGGAAACTCAGGTGCGGAAATAGCTTCCTACGCTAATCTCTATAGGAAAGTATTATGCAAATTCTTTTAAATCCTTACAACTGAATAGATTCGTTAACTACTTTAACAAAGATATTGCAACCA
>MU226813.1:460993-500769 GCA_018584345.1 Thuja plicata
AATTCTAATCCTAATTCTATCCTAACCCACCTCCTAATGTTGTCACATTCCATTAAGGAATGATTAAAGACTCAACCCACTTGAGAAAGTCAAGGAATCTCAAGATTCCTTTCCTCAAGTCCACTTTATCAAGCCTCTCTCTTACACCCTTCCCATGCTTCTTTAAGGCTTTCATTAATGCTTCATTAATGAAGATTCCTTAAGCCCATGTCTCCACCATGCCTCATTAATGCCCAAGGCATTTATTGCTCTTACACACCATTAATGAGTTTTTCAACTCCATTAATGCACCGTGTCCCCCCTCTCTCTCCTATTTCTTCTATAAATAGAAGGTGTTTTTTAGCACAAATAAGCCTTCATCTTAGATTAAAATTGCATTTTTATGCTGTTAGAATAGACCTAGATTCATATCATATTTCATATTTCATGTTTATGCATTGTTAGTTTCATGCTTTTTAGAGCTAGAGTGGATGTTATTTAGATATCTTTCTCATTTTAACTCAAATCTTTCATGCTAGGATGTATATATCACTGAAAGAGGCATAATTTGAGGGCTATTATGTTGTTTTTCATACTCTTCCTAGTTAGAAATCAATAGGTCAATTTTAGTGGATTTATATGCTCATCTAACCCCATTTTTGCTAATGCAATGATCTATTGAAGTGTTGTGTCGCAGGTAACAGGTGCACAAATATACACACATATTTCTAGCACCCACCGTGGGGCATGATTTCCAACTTTGTCTCATTTTGAATCTATTTTTCACTAATTTGCATGCACAGGATTTTGTTACAGAGTCATTTTTGGTTATTCTAGATCACATCCGAGATACGTGCTCGCACCACAGAAAATGAGGCTCACATCTGGGATTTCCCAGATCATTTTTGGTTTAAGCTCGCATCTAGGGAGCATTTAGTCGCATCTGGTGACAAAGTCTCACATACTGTATACAATATCACATCATGTTATTTTAGGATCGCATCTGGTGAAATTTTTTGTGAACTTCATTGCTTAACCACTAACGTTTGTTTGTTTGCTTTCTTTGGTCTCTTCATAGCTTAACTAGTGCTTGCAGGTTGAACCAAAGTTTTTTATTGGGAAGTTAAAACAGAGAATACTAACATGGTTTTTCAGGTTTCCCAACCCCCACCTTGACCTCTATTTTTACATGCTTTAAACACTAAGAACATTTTCTAATCTTCTAATAAACTGACTAGAGGACTATGTTCTTTTCCTCTTAAGGAAAATCAGAAACTCATACATTAGTTTAAGAGTTGAAAGGAATTTGGAGATAACTGAACAAGCAAACTTTCATCATATAATTTATTTTGGAATCAGTAATTGAACCAATCAAAGCACTTAATATTGTGGGAAAATTGAACAAGTTTCATCGTCTAATTTTGGAATCAGAAATTGAACACAAGCTACTCATTTAAATATTGCAGATAAATGAACAAGGAAAATCTATTTTCAAAGCATCCTATTTTCATAAAATAGGAACATCTAAATTGATCACAAAATTGCTTGAGGGAATGAACTTTTTTTTAAATCTGTTTTGGGAGAAAACGGCATGGATTAGGAGAGTATGCTCTTCTTCTTCGAAGGAATCAGAAATCTAGACATCCTACGCTCACCAATCCTTTGTAAGCTTATTCAATAGTAGAAGGCATGCCAGTTGAGGAAAAAATCTCCTAGGAATGACCCAAGTGAGGATAGGTTTTACGCCAACCCTTCTAACTCACTATAAATAATTGCTTCCTCATAGGCCAAAGCCTCGAAAGACAAAGTCGGTTTTGTTTATAGAATTCTGACATCATTCTTTGAACATGCTTGGGTATGTGTAGAGTGGAGCCCCTTAAATCTTTCTTGTGAGACTACATATACTTAAGTACTCATAGGGATATATGCCTTAATTTTTCCTTGTGCAATTCTATGGGGGACAGTTTCGAATGGATTTCTCAATAATAGACAACATTTCAACTAAAATAATTCATGATTCACCCCCAAAAGGGTGATAATCTTTGTGCAAGGAAAAAATTAATTTCCCTAAGACACTCATCATATCGTGCCCTCACTTGCATTTGGAGTCAGCTAATACAGCATCATGACTAGAGCCATTGCATGCTTGGTGATGGTTGTATTCTAATTAGCATTTGAGTGTGTGCCTAAGTCAACGAGCAAAGATTTTCATCCTCCACCTAGAAAATAGGGATAAGATGTATGTCTGTTTCACCTACAAATCTGTTTGACATTCCTAAAAAATCATTAAAAAGATAACATCTTCACACAAACAACAAATTTCAATCCTAGGTCCGCACATGTGTTTTTTACTCACTGACGGGTCTCAGAAATCAAACTGCAATCAAACAAACTTCACGCACTTCCAAAACAAATTTTTCAAAACTACTCAAATCTAACAGAGACATTAGAAAATTGCATCCCATATGTCCTATATTGTATTTGGTATTTAGGATGGCATCTAGTATCCTAGCTCGCATCTAGTCAGCACATTGTCGCATATAGTACATAAGCTCGCATCTAGGGTCATCAGTAGCTCGCATCTAGTATTTCTAGGGTTGCATCTGGTAGATTGCATCTAGGACAGTGGGCATTTGCAAGATAGTTTCTTAGAAATTCTCAGTTTATTTGGATACCCTTTTAGCTCTTTAGTCTGTCCCTATTGTCTTTTTTGGTCTCCTTGTTGTTATTTTGAAATACTTTTTCAAAACGTCCACTTTGCATGACCTATCGGTTTCTTGCAATCTGTCTCAATACATGTGGTCTATCCGCTTCTTACAACAACTTGGTTCCTAGCTCACTATCAGGGAATTCTAACCCTTTGACACTGGAATCATTTACTTCCACCAAAACTCAAATGATACTTCCACCTAGACACACTCACTTGAACGATTCGAGATACTACCTAACACTCTCAGGAAAAGTTGACAAAATTTGAGACACAACTTCATGGTTAACACAAGATGCAAAAAGTACACATCTAAAGAATCGAAAGTGCCTCCTAAAAAATCACACTTTTAAGGAGAAACATCTCATAGTTCCCTACTTGATCTAGACTCTCCAGTGATGGATAGCGACACTCGCAAATGGAGTGAGGCTTTTGAGGACTATGACAATGGAAAACATCAAAAGCCCAAAGATACTGATGAAGAAGAATAATCCAAGTTCAACCATCCTTTATTTGAGTTAGGCTATGAAGAGGACATAACTAAAGAGGAGTACAATAAACTCAAGCAAAGCAAGAAATTCCAAAAGATGATGGAAAAAATAATTGGTGAGGATAAATAAAAATACTTCCTTCATCTAGCATCCACGGGCGTAAAATTACCCCCGGATTATGATGTGGATAAACTCAAAGAAAAGGAGGTACCAACTCCTATATCCATTCTCACCAAGAAACTCACTTTGATGCAAATAGAGCTTGCAAACCTCAAACAAGAGAAAGAGAATCCCAAAACAAAATACTCTTTGGATGCCATTTGTCCATTCCCTTTTGACAAGAGTATCACGATGGTTCCATTCCCTCCCAACGTAGCACGACCAAAGTATGAAAATAATATGGGGGAGACCGATCCACATGACCATGTTTAAGAGTTTTGTGCTCTTATCATAGAGTACATGCATGAACCCACCTACCTCATGCGGCTCTTTCTAGGAAGCCTAGGTGGCAACACCATGGAATGGTTCTCAAAACTTACACCCAAGGTCAAAACTTTTGAAGAGATAATTCAATGATTCATCCAACATTACTCCTATAACATACAACATGATGTGACCATGATGGATCTATGTAACACTAAATAGAAGACTGGTGAATCATTTACACACTTTCTTCAAAGATGGAGGAAAATCTTTGTGCGATATTCAAGATCCATTCCCGAATTTGAGAAGATGGAAATCTTTGTTAATAACTTGGTACCAGAATTGAACTATGCATTACAAATGCAAGATTCCCCTAGTTTTGACAGGATGATCAAGAACGCCCTTCATATTGAACAAGTTATGTTCATAGAGGGGAGATAACTCTTCAAGGTGAAAACAAATCAAAAAACTCCAAATCCAAGCCTAAATGGTGTAAGCAAAATAAAAATGTTGTCAACAATGGCATAGTAGACACATCCAATGTTGGCCCTAAACCTAAGGTATTCAATCTCACTAACAGTATGCAAGCAAGCAAGGATGCCAAGGTAACAACTCCCATACCCAAAGCAAACAATGATAATAGCAAGGGTCGGACATGGACTTCAAAACCTAAAAGAACATTCACTCCTTTGGGAGAGCCTCTCAAGACTATTTTGAAGACACTTCTAGATAAAAAAAGTTCTCACAATCCCAGATTCCAAACCATGGGAACCAATGGTCAAACCTAGATGTTGGGATGATAATTCCTACTATGTCTTTCACAAGAATAAAGGACACAAGACTAATAATTGCCTTAATCGTAAACATGTCATTCAAGACCTCATCGAAGGTGGAAAGATTAAAGTGGATGGACACACTACCAATTAACATCATACAACATTCAATAAACCATTTCCTAATTATGACAAAGGGGAGACATCTAAAGGAAAAGGTAATGAAGTAAACTACACCTATTCCAACAATGATAATGTGATCAATATGCTAGACATTAAAACTGAATCAATTAATGTGGTCACAATCAAAGGTGTTTCATTCCACTCAAATGTAGTGACATGGAGTCAAGCACAGGTCATGATTAAAGGACCCAATTCTTCCCCAAAACCAGCATCAATGTCCAAGGTTCCTATCATTACTATTCCTAAACCAGCATAAAAATGCATGGTTACTATTCCCGGAGAAAAGTATGACTTGGTAGACCAATTACAATGAACTACCGCCAAAATTTCCATTTTTAAGTTTCTCAAAATATCCATAGTACATAGGGAAATACTAGAACAAGCTCTACATGCTGCTAATATCCCAAACGATATTGATATAGACAAATTCCAAGTGATGGTTAATCACATCTTAGCACCACATTACCTCTCCTTTTCTGAGGAGGATGATAAGTCATTGATACATCCACATAATCAACCCCTCCATATCAAAGTCCTCATTCATAAAAATCGTGTTAGATGTGTATTGATAGATGGAGGCGCAAGATTGAATATTTGTACACTTAATCTGATCAAGAAACTGGGTCTCTCAGAATAGACCATTGACTCTTGAAGAAAAATAACTATCAAAGCTTATGATGAGGAAGAAAGATCCTCTAAAGGACTTATTGTTCTTCCCATTAGAGTCAGACCAATTGAAAGGAATGTCATATGTCAAGTTCTAGATCTACCCCTAGCCTACAACATCCTTTTGGGGAGACCATGGATTCACGAAATGCAAGTTGTGCCATCTACTTACCACCAGTGCATAAAATTCCCACATAATGGGGTGGAAGTGATAATTCCTGTGGATGTTAACTATACTTGCAACAATATCAAGGCAAGCAGCATGATTCCACATAACAAGGAGGCTATGGATGAGGTTGCTCCTGAGACTACCAAGGACATGGTTATGAAAAGCTTTGGGAAAACCTTAAAACTTGAAGAAACAAGTATGGGGGAGTACAAACTGGACCTGACTCCTTCACTGATAGAATTACCAATATCACCACGATCCTATGGAAGACCCTCCTCGTCTTTCATTCCTGTTGCATTAAAGGAACAATAAATTCATAAATCCATGGGCATGGTTAAGGCATCCACATCTTCTTTAGATAAGATAGAAGAACAGGCAGTCTTGGACTGTATTTACAAAGGAGAACCCGTGGAAGCTGAGGTAAAACATGTAGAAATATCCTCAGAATAGTATGGAAAGGGATATGATTTCCTCAAACAAATGGGGTACAAAGGAAAATGACCTCTAAATGACACATGAAGAGGAATTATTGAACCTATGCACATGGAATTCTGGAATACCAAGGACACAATAGAAATGGGTTTTAATACTGAATCTAACAAACCTACTTCAAAGGATAGCTTGATTTTTGACAAGGAAAGTGATGAAACAAAAGAGATAGAACTAGAACCATGGTCCTATGAAAGAATATTACATGTTGGCAAAAAAAACCCTAACTATCAAGGAGAGCACTATGTACCCAGCTTTGAGGTACCACAAGAGATTCTCATACCTTTGTTACGATAGGCTCCTATTCAAGAAGTTGGAGATGCAGCACCAACTAATTCAAAGGTACCATTGATAGAAATGACTACTACAAGTACATCCTACCAACTAGATTCACATCCTAACTAGGGGAAATTAGTCACAATTTCACATGTCCTTGACTTACCTCACTTTGATACATAGGTAGCTAACCGAATACATCGGATAACTATTGCTGAATAATTAAACAAATCTGATGATGAAGCAATTGATTCTCATGATTATGAATGATATGAGCTATCTGTCACCACCAAATATATTGAAATAGATACAATTCACATGTTTGCAGCTCCCTCATCTCCTTGTGAACATTCTAACACTACTCCCAACAACACTGATAATCCTGAAGCAGAGGAAGAGTTCCTTCTCCCTGTCATGGATGGAGAGACTGGTGCTTTCCTAAGTCTAGAAGAAGTTCAAAGGTGACAAGAAAGAAGCCTCCTTTTACGGAGAGATGAAGATGACAATTCTAATGATGAGTCACTAGAGTTTGGTCCACATATAACTAACAATGACCCTTTTTACGATGATCTAACTCTTATTGATCTAAAAATTTAAGAAATTAACTTAATAGAACATGTCATGTCAGTTAATGGTCATGATGCTAACGCGATGCTGTCCTTCCCAGATTCTGACTCATTATCTTTGATAAACTCAGATCTAATTGATTAGACTAGTATAGATCCTACTCCCATCCTCAACTTTCCCAATGACTACACCTTGGCTTTCTATCTAAACGCTTGTGAACCCTACCCTTCTTCCACCAATGCAAGGAGCAAGAACATGTCACAGGAGGATATTAGGTTTCTCATTCAAAAATTGAAAAATAAAAAGAAAAATAAAAAGAGGACTGATGGTGAAAATCGTGTTGTGGCAGTATCTGATCCTACAATAGTAAAAATAAATGATGTATCTGATGGTGAAAACCTCTCAGAGGTGCCAAAAGATGAGATTCTTGATATCCTCCCTGCACACTTTCAAGAAAGCTCTTCAGTTCTGATAGAACGAACATAGCCAATTAATTTGGGCATAATTGACGATCCTCAAATAGTTCACCTAGCACAATCTTTGTCAGAAGAAGAAAGGACAAAGTTCACCGAGTTCCTGAAAGAGAAGAATTTCAACTTTGCATGGTCTTATATAGATATTCCTGGAATAGATCCTAATCTGATCATGCACCACTTGTCCATAGCTCCCGGGATCAAGCCCATGAAACAAAAACTTAGAAAGGTGCATCCTCATGTTGCACTACTAGTAAAAGAAGAGCTAGAGAAATTGTTGAAAGCAAGATTTATTAGAGTCATTGCCTATGCAGGGTGGATCTCCAATGTGGTCCCCATATCTAAATCTGATAAATCTATCAGGATCTGTACTGATTTTAGAGATTTAAACAAGGCATGTCCTAAGGATGACTTCCCCTTGCCTAGTATTGACATGATAATAGAACTCATAGCAGGCTACCAAATGTATTCATTATTGGATGGCTTCTCAGGCTATAATCAGATAAAAATTGTTTCTGAGGATCAAGAGAAAACTGCATTTACATGTGCATAGGGCACTTTTTGTTGGAAAGTCATGCCTTTTGGGTTAAATAATGTAGGTGTTACATATCAAAGAGAAATGACCACTATCTTCCATGACATGATGCATAAGAACATGGAGGATTACGTGGATGACACATTGGCTAAATCCAAAGAAAGAGGTACTCATATTGATGACCTAAGAAAGATATTGGATTGAATGGAGCAATTCCAACTCAGGATCAATCCAAAAAAGTGCGCCTTTGGATTCCAATTAGGAAAGATCTTAGGGTTTATAGTTTCAACAAAAGGAATTGAAGTAGATCCTACAAAAGTCAAAGCTATTCTAGAGATAACTCCTCCCTGCAACATCAGTCAAATGTGGACACTATAAGGGAGACTTTAATCAATCAGGAGATTCATGCCACAACTTGCTGACAGAGCACAACCCTTTACCAAATTACTACATAAAGGGGTCACCTTCAAATGGTATGAACACTGTGAGGCCAACTTTAGGGAACTAAAAGGGTACCTGGCTACTCCTCCTATTCTTATGGCACCTATTCATGGAAAACCATTACTCCTGTATATTTTAGCTACTGCTACATCATTAGGAGTATTATTAGCACAAGAGGATGAAACAAAGAAATGAAGAACTATCTACTACATTAGTAGAACGCTAGTCTCCTATGAGCTCAATTACAACATTATTGAAAAAGCATGCTTAGAGGTTGTCTTCACATCATAGAAATTGAGACACTACATACTCTCTCATACAGTGAAGCTCATAGCTAAGATTGATCCTTTAAAGTACCTTTTGAGAAAAACAGCATTGATAGGACATCTGGCAAAATGGGTCCTCATTCTAAGTGAATTTGACATTAAGTATGTGGATAGGAGAGCTATTAAAGGACAAGTCCTTGCTGACCAGCTAGCTGATTCACCACTTCAAGATACTGAACCTTTGAAGATTGAATTCCTTGATGAGATAATCATGCATCTAACAGAGCATCCATGGAAGATGTATTTTGATGATTCCTTCACACAAGGCTCTAGAGTGGGTGTTCTATTCATAACTCCTCAAGGCTACAAGATACCAAAGTCCTACAAATTGATGTTTCCATGCACCAATAACATTTATGAATACAAGGCATTGGTAAATGGTCTTAAGCTCACCATGGAGTGGAAGATTGTAGAGTTACATGTGTATGGTGACTCCCAACTCATCATTAATCAAGTCAATGGAGATTATCAGATGAAGGATGAGAAGTTGATGCCCTATAGACAACTAGTAGATGACTTAAAAAAGTATTTTTTCTTCATCACTTTCCAGAAAATACCTAGAATAGAGAATAAGGTTGCAGATGCTATGTCTACATTGGAATCTATGTTACAACTGGAGGAGCATCAATTCTGCTATGACTTCTTGGTGGAATAACTATCCTACCCCACCTTTGATACCCCTAAATACCAAGTAATCTACACTTTAAATGCCCCAGACCAATCTCAGTATAACTTATATCGATGAGGTCTCGATGATACACTTCTTAGATGTTTAGAACTTGAAGAGTTTGATCTTGCATTAAAATAAGTCCACAAAGGTGTATGTGGATCACATTTGAATTTCATTTTTATTAGCTAAGAAACTACTCAGAGTTGGTTACTACTGGCCTATAATGGAAAAGGATGCTATTCAATATTCCAAAACATGTCATAAATGTCAAACACATAGAAATAACATCCATGCTCCTGCCAGAGAACTTATACCTTTTATAACACATTAGCCATTTCAGCAATGGGCCTTTGACTTGGTTGGACAAATATATCCCAATTCTTCAAATGGACACAAGTTTGTCAGTATAGCCACTGAGTATTTTATGAAGTGGGTTGAGGTTGTGCTTCTAATCAAAGCCACTGGAAAATAGGTGGCTATGTTCATTCTGAACTACATTATCTACAGATATGGGATACCCTCTTCAATTGTAACAGACAATGGGGGCCAATTTAAAAATCAAGACATTGATGACCTTTGTGAACAATTCCATATCACTCAACATTGCTCCTCAATCTATTACCCTCAAGGTAATGGATAGGCTAAGGCATCCCATAAAAATATTCTGAAAATCCTACATAGGACTATGAGTAAGTCTGGCAGAGACTGGCATCTACAACTGAATCTGGCACTATGGGCCTACAAAACAAGCATTAGAACACCAACAGGAGCCACGCCATTTTTCCTAGTCTATGGAACTAAGGTAGTACTACCTATTGAAGTTGAAATCTCATCTTTGTGGATATCTTTACAAGGTCTTGTTACTCATGAGCAGTACCGCATCAATCGGGTGAATTCTTTAGACCTACTTGATGAGCGTAGGCAACAGGAATTCGATCATCTAAAAGTATATCAAGCATGCATGTCCAAAGGGTACAATAAGAAGGTCAAGCCATGAAAATTTGAAGTAGGAGATCTTTTCCTAAAGGAGAATCCTAAGAACCAGCCTAACAAAGAGCAAAAAGGAAAATTTGAACCTAATTGGTTAGGACCTTATGTTATCACTGCTATGTTTCGGACTAGATCTTCTCAACTGGCTACACCTGAGGGAGATGTTCTTCCAGATCCTATCAACACTCTACATTTGAAGTGGTTCTATGCTTGATGTTTGGCTAGCAGAGCCTGTACAGTGAAATAGTTCTCAGAAAATACCAAAAACATTTAGAAAATTAACCCTGAAGAAATCCAAAAATAGTGGAAAAAGTCCTGAAAAAAGGGTATCCTTCGTGAAAACCTGATAAACAGGTGCCTTGATACTACAAAAACATTCAAAAGAGAAAAAATAGCAAAAAATTTGAAAAAGAGAAAAGTGCCTTGATGAAAACCTGGCAATCAGGCATCTTGGTAGCAAAAAGAAAGAAAAGATCTTGACAAGTGGTGAAAACCTGGCAATTAGGCATCACTTGTATTCTGTGCTCCATCTATCAATGCGCTACTGATACTAAGCCTTCATAATTGCACCTGTGCCAAATGGTTGATTTTGTTTCCTACACAACTATCTTATCCTCGCTTGGGATTTGTCTATGTTTTTGTCTTAGGAATCTAGTCATTCTACACTGGGGGCATCTTTGCTAGTCTGA
The DNA here is from genome assembly GCA_018584345.1 of Thuja plicata. Classification (NCBI taxonomy): domain Eukaryota; kingdom Viridiplantae; phylum Streptophyta; class Pinopsida; order Cupressales; family Cupressaceae; genus Thuja; species Thuja plicata. The sequence goes on from MU226813.1 coordinate 471,841, forward strand.
TAGGTTGCATCTGCTAGATCATCATAGGCTAGTTTTTCTCATGATATGATGCTTTCTGATAATTGCACTAAACTATCACTTTCCCAATACAAGGTGACATAAACGTTGCACTAACATGAACAATGTCCTAAGGACCTAAACAGGATTACAAACAGACACAACAAAGGTTATACTCATACATGGAACACCTATTTGCAGGAATTCCAACTTTTTGATTGTTGAATCTCTACTATGATTGAAAAATGAATCAATAGTATTTCTCAATACTACCTAAACATAGTTTAATCTTGGTTTGATTATGACTCTTTTATGTCTTGATGATGTTTTACCTAGGGGCATCTAAGCAGTTATGAATTTTGTTTGATTGATTCTCAATTGATGTTGTTATGCCTTCCAAGTTACTCCATGATGTCTATGCAAAGATAAAGAGTCACAATGATGGGGGCATAACATTTTCTTGGTTTTCTACATATGGTGATTTTTCCAAATGATCCACATTTCACCTAACTTGGATGTTTATGGTAAGAGCTGCCATCATGCTTGGATAGCCACATATATCTTGATCTTGGTTATATGTAAACTACGGTGAGTTTAAAAACAATTTCCTTGTCTATTTTCTAAACTCAGATTCTCACTAAGGTATACGAAGCATAATGTACCCAAGGATATAAATTTTCAAGGTCATTGTGGGTCCAATATCTTTCCTTACACAGAATCTGATATATTAAAAGGAAGGTGACTATTTTGCTATCTTGACTTCTATGCCTTGCTGCCTAAGTCTATTTTCGATATTCCAATAAAACATAGTATTCATACTTTCATAATATCAGTGGGTATTAGTGATGGTTGTACTATCAGGTGGTATCCATTCCAAAAATGCCCAATGATGATAAAAATGTCCAATATCTGCCAATCAGTGGCAAAGTCTTAAGAGTCTGCATGTAACTGCATTTAGAGATTTCCTGATGCATTTGTAAAAGAAGTAAAAGCATAGGGAAATTTGTACTCAAAAAAATAATTTCTATCTTCTTCTAAATACCAAGTTAAAAACATTCATTTACTATTACTGATATAAATATCATTGCACATCCATAGCATACATTTTGCATTCATAAAGTGCAACATAAAGGAATACAAAAATAAAACATCGCATTTCATTTTTACATCCTAAAATGTATCCATACATTTTACTTGCATAAGAAAAACCTTACAAACATACATTTTGCATATTCACATAGTCTCATTTGAAACATATTTATATCAGTGATAAATCAACAAAACATGCATAAAATGATGTCATCATCTAAAACTCATCATATGACCAAGATCTAAATCACATGTGCAAATACATCTATCAAAGCAAAGAGACATCATGAACCATATCAAAATCAGAGAATAACTGCATCAGATATATATCTCCAAAATGGTACAAATCAAAATATGAAGCAAGTCTATATAAAGAGTATCAGAAGATCAGAAAGAATCAGATGTGTGTGTGTGTGTGTGTGTGTGTGTGTGTGTGTGTGTGTGTGTGTGTGTGTGTGTGTGTGTGTGTGTGTGTGTGTGTGTGTGTGTGTGTCAGATACAAAAGAAAGATCTCAGAAGGATCCAGATATACAATATACATGTGTAAAAATATAGAATCAACTCTAGCTCCCCCCTCTCCCTAACCTAGAGGAGGAGGATGTGGTACAAATGGAGGAGGAGTCATGGCCCCCTTTGACTTCTAAGCCAACCATGAAAATGATGCTACTCTCTGCACCTCTGGCACTGCTACACGATAAAGCACATAATAATAAGTGGCTCTCTGGCCCTGGTGAACCAATGTATGGGCCTGCATATCTCGCTCTATCTTGAGCCGCTCAAGATGTGAATCTCTATTAGCAAGCAAAGCATCCACAACTGTAATCCTGGCCTCTGCTATTGTAGCTCTCACCTCTAAAGCTATAATCTGATCTCTTAGCTGCTCTCTCTCCTTCTCAAACTAAGACAGATGATCCCCATCTCTGCTAGATCCCCTATCTAAATCCTATCTTGAGGCCCTGTCCTGTAGTCTGTTAGGCTGTCTCTGTGGATGATGTCTCTACTACCTCTACTGATCCCCTGTAAGTAATGGACCTAGGTCCATCCAAGGAGAAACAAATCTAAATTGGCTGCGCTAACCCTCCCCACTCCCATTGGCAACCTCTGCATGGACACCCACAGCACCACCACTCCTGTCATCACCACCATCATCCCCCTCATCTGGAGGAGGACGCCTGCCATCCTTGCCTCCATCTCAGCCTCCATCTCTCCCTCTATGCCTACTGGTATCCCTGTCTATCTGTGATCCTCCTATCCCTCTGGCAAGATGATCATCAGGATCATAATCTAATGGCTCCTCTATGCCAAGAATAACCTCCTCTGGCACTATAAAATGAGGAAATGGATGTTGGAGCATCTCTGTGGTATAGCCGTCTGAACAGCCTACATCTACGACATCCAGGTAGAGATCCCACTCTACTCCAACCATGTCACGAATCTCCTAATGAGCATTCTCAAAACTCAGCTAGGTACCCCACAATGGTGCCTCATCTCAGATCTGGGCATAAATAGTGATGTCCTGTGTCCTACCCTGCCAATGGTCATACTATCTTAGCACTCGAGTATGCATGAACCTATCTACTACATATTTGGGCCTCCTGATGAGATACCTGCTCTAAAATAAATATGGCACCTGCCAAGCATCTGAGGTCCACTCCTCATAGTCTAAATATGGTCGTCAAATGACCTCTATCATATCATCAAAGAGCTATTTCCTGTACTCTACCTTGCCCAGATGGGGCTGCTGAATGAGACTTGCATACATATATACATAGGCCTACTCCAGTTCTCATTGTCTATCTACAATCGGCCGCATAACAGGGATGTGCTCCCATGCCTAGATCTGAAGAATCAAAATACCAATGGTCATGCTCCGAGTATAATAATATACTATCTCGTGCAACTCTCAGTGCATATGGGCTAAGATGCAACTACCCCATGCAAATATTAGTCTATGGGTAACCATCTGCTCTAACATGTCTACCCATCCAACCATAAAACCATGCTGACCTCTTTCTGGCATCAGGATGCCACCTATCAGACCTGCTAAGTACACAGATAATCAATCATAATGATCAACCATATAGTTTCATGAGAGGTATCTGCAATCAATGGTGTCATCCTGAAAATATTAGCGAGATGATCCAATCATCACTGCCAATGTTGCCTCAAAGCACACCTCATCACCAATAATCAAAACCTAAAGTATCCGCCATACGTCCTTAGTAGTCCCTATAATCTCCCCGATTGGCAAATGGAAGGTGTTATGCTCTGAGTTCCATCTCTCAGCCAGAGTAGTCAACAACCCTCAGTTTACCCCTATCTTAGGTAAACCTATTAAAGAATGTAATCCACACTAGATCACTATAGTCTACTCATCATCAGAGAGCAGTCCAGACAAAGCAAGCACACGCCTGGGATATATGCCTTTAAAAGAAACTACCTCAAAATATGCCTATTTTTGACACATGCAAAGATAAAATCAGTATTCTATCTATAACAAAGATGCAGACTCTTGATTAGCTAAGTGATTCAAGGTCTGCGACACGCAAACAGGTCAAAATGGATAAATTCCTAAGTCTACAAATGAGATGCGATTCTAAACAGATAGGGTGCGATCTCCTTTACGGGATGCAATCCTAGAAATACAAGATGTGACAAAGTATACTGGGTGTGATCCCTAACATATGAGATGCAACCCTAAAATTAGGGTATGATCTTGAAAGGACAGGGCATGATACAAAGCCAAACTTGAATAAAAAACAAGGCAAAAATAGGCAAATGGGATGCGATCCAGGATATCTTGGATGTGATGCAGAAATCCAAGAACACCAAATATGATTTGGAACATATCAGATGTGACACGGGTTTGAAAGGGTGTGACCCAGAATCCCAGATGTGACCCAGAATTCAATAGCCTATAAAAGCTGTAAAAATGCATAAAAAATCAAATTTGCAAAATTCATGAGGTAGTTTTACGAGCACTTACCAGAGGTGGGTAGTTAGCCAGGCATTGGTGTCGATGGCTCATCTTGAAATGATGCTTCCTCATGGCGACCACCATCTTCTCTGTAGAGCTCTCAAAATTACTATGGATAAAAGTGAAAATGAATAGTAAAATGGTAATTTTTTAGGCTTATATTGTGCTTTTGAGCTATTTAGGAGTTCCAAAACTCCTCCCCGGCAACTGAAACTACATTTCTATTCTCTATTTGATCAATCAAGAACCAAATCGAAGGTGTCTGGAGTGTTGTATGAAATACAGTAAAATTTTTGTGATACCTCCTAAAAATGCAGAATTGCTCCTTTTGTTATGAAAATTCATCAAAATTGCACATTTCATCATAAATCTTGGTTTAACATCATTTTATCAATCTTACCACTCACATTTTCACATGATTACTTGGTATATCATGTGTTTATTCTTTAAAACACCCTCTCTTTTTCACTTCTTCCACTTCATTCTTTCTAATCCTACCCGCTTCCTGCAAGTGATACCTTATTTCAACTAAGGGATTTCATTTCTTTCCTTCTATTTTGTTCCCAATGGGGCATGATCACACTATCATCAATTAAATTCTTGCTTGAAACAACATTAAAATGACTTCATTATCAAACAACTAGGGGCATGGCAGTTTCCTTGACTAAGTCAGAACTGTTGGTTAGAAGGCTTTGGTTCTCATAAGCTGTATATCTTGTGTTTCCTCATTTTAAAAAGATTCTTATTAAGCTCCTGGCAAATTCTTACTGGATTTTGGATGACAACCAAGTTCAGAATCAGTATTATCAATCTTTGGATGACAACCAAGTTCAGGATGGGTATCTTTAAGATCTTTTATTGACCTTTGAACGACAACCAAGTTCAAAGTCAATTATATCAGTTTAGCTCAACTGCGAGACTGATCTCATCAGACATTTCGTTCGATCATAAGTGAAATTCTCAATCTTTCTGAAGTCAAAATCAAAACTTTCTTTGAATTAATGCATTTCTCACACATCAATTCAAAGAGGGGCAAATGTAACCACCTAGATTTGGTCTACTTTGACCAGAGACCCTATTTTCCTTAAGTGTGATCATACCCCCAATTATGTCACAACAATGTTACTTTGGCATAATTCTTTTAAATCTGATTTAATGTCCTAGGTGATTTTTATCACTGAATTATATTAGCTACTACAACCATATAATTCAAATCAATTTAAACCAATCAAAACAAATCAAATTCAAATATGGCTATAGTGTTCAATCATAAAGGAATTAAATGAATCTCAATGTGTCTCATCACTTGCAAATGAACCCATTCCCCTAGCCTAATTAATTTTATTAAAATGGCTATAGTCCCCTTAATTATTAAAAAAAAGAAATAAAAGGCTTAAATAATTAAATCCTATATTTTTGAATGAATTATTTTAAACAAATCATTTAATTTATATTCCCCTAAACCCCAACCTAACCTATCTCAACCACTTTGACCATAGGTTCAAACCTATCCCAACCCATTCACCCCATGCTAATCTAATTCTAATCCTAATTCTATCCTAACCCACCTCCTAATGTTTTCACATTCCATTAACGAATGATTAAAGACTCAACCCACTTGAGAAAGTCAAGAAGTCTCAAGATTCCTTTCCTCAAGTCCACTTTATCAATCCTCTCTCTTACACCCTTCCCATGCTTCTTTAAGGATTTCATTAATGCTTCATTAATGAAGATTTCTTAAGCCCATCTCTCCACCATGCCTCATTAATGCCCAAGGCATTTATTGCTCTTACACACCATTAATGAGTTTTTCAACTCCATTAATGCACCTTGTCCCCCCCTCTCTCTCTCCTATTTCTTCTATAAATATAAGGTGTTTTTGAGCACAAATAAACCTTCATCTTAGATTAAAATTGCATTGTTATGGTGTTAGAATAGACCTAGATTCATATCATATTTTATATGTCATGTTTATGCATTGTTAGTTTCATGCTTTTTAGAGCTAGAATGCATGTTATTTAGATATCTTTCTTATTTTAACTCAAATATTTCATGCTAGGATGTATATGTCACTAAAAGAGGCATAATATGGGCTATTATGTTGTTTTTTATACTCTTCCTAGTTAGAAAGCAATAGGTCAATTTTAGTGGATTTATATGCTCATCTAACCCCTTTTTCGCTAATGTAATGATCTATTGAAGTGTTGTGTCATAGGTAATAGGTGAACAAATATACACACACACCTATCAGCACTTTCATTCATTTTTTGACCAACTCTGGAAGTTGATGGGATCTCACCTTCCAAATTATCCTCAGGATTATTCTTCATCCCGGATCTAGTACACTTATAGCTCATATTCAGATAGTGTGTATGAAATGATTTATAACTCATCACTGATGCAGAGATTTCTTTGAGTCACCACCCAACACTTAGCTAGGAAAATACACACTAACTCTGAGTAATATAAATTTGTGCTATAAACAGACTTCACAAGAATAAAAGATAACAACAGGGGCTAAGAAAATCCCAACTAATTTTTAGTAGTAAAATAAATCCCTAGGACAAGCAAAGATAACTCTGTACTTCAATGGTCAACTAACTGGTAATAATAAGTAAGAAGGCCAGGAGACTAGCTCAACTTGAAAAACCTTACTTCACTTATTGTAACTTAATTCCACAGTTCCCTAGTAGATTCACCATTTTGTTGGTTCCTTTTTATGTTGTAATTATTAGACAGCAACCTTTTCACTTTATGATGGGATCTTAAAGAGAATCCAACTCCAACTATTTATCAATATATTGAAAAGGACCAAGTGAAAAGCATGCCTACCATACTTATATGCTTTAGGTTCTGCTGAACCAAGGGGGGGCACCCTTTAACACCTTAAAATATTCCTTAAGATGTCAATCAAGTACGAATCTCACACAGGCTCAACATAACTGGGAGATACTAGATAAATGGATAATTATCTATTGAACATCACCCATGAAATGGAGCATGAGATGAATAGAGCACAACAACCTTATGAAGATACAAGACTTATTGGATTTTATGTCTATATTTACATAAATATAGCCAACTTATAGATAGATATGTCACAATATAAGAACCATCAGTCTCAGATCAGTGCCTTACCCATTGGGCTATACTCTTAAAACAAATACAATATACAGAAGTTAATTAGTATCAAATATTCCAGTCCATTAACACAATTATCCCAAACCCATACTACTTATGAGATCCTATTGCATACCTAGATGAATCTATCTATCAATTAGAACATCATTTAATTTGATCCTTGATCAAAACTCTAAAACAACTACATACACACAGATAAGATCTATGCTAATGAATTAGAAAATTCATAACTCATCAGATGAACACCACATGAGAGATTGGAACCAGGATCTTTGTATTAAGTATATAGAAACACACTTCTATTTACAATATGTAATCAAAGATAGCCACCTGAATAAAATGCTACAGACCTTGAACTTTATTTCTAATCTTCAAACTAATCTAATATAATTTCTTCTATATTCCTTGACTGAAAACTTTACAATATGTTTACAATGCCTGATTTTCCAGCCCCTTCCAATGATCTTGGGAATCCTTTTATAGAATAGGATTGCAACAAGATACAGATCAATTGGAGTAAGGAAAAAATAGATAACTCATACAAAAGACAAATAACAAGTGAAGTGATAACCACTTTGTTACAAGATTTTCTAAGTACTTTGTCTTCTGACCGCCTGGTCACTGCAAATGCTTTAAAATTGCTCAGAAATGGCCAACTAGATTTTTTTTCCTTGGTCTTCTAATGTAATATCTTTTGCATTTACCTGTCTTGTTCAAAATGTTGGGAAGAACTGCCACTTGTTACCTTTTACACCACATCATCTTCTCCTTGGTTAATTCCATTGTATTTGTCTTTCTAGGAGATCAACACCTCATCACTTGGCCAAGGGAAACTTATGACCTCATCCTTCTTATTGTTAAACTCATCCCAACTGACCTTTGCCTTCTCAATTTCCTCTTTCCAAAATTCAAAATACAACTTGGCTTTGTTAATGATTTCAACTATTTGAACAAACAAAAGTGTACTCTTCAAAGAGATAATATTGTTGTCCTTGTTTCCAATTCCTCATTCATTTGGCTCATCCATAAGGCTTCCCTCTTTATCTCACCATGTTTCTTGAATAGATTTGGGAACATCTCATAACGGTCTTTTGAATATTCCTTGTTCAATGTCTCTACCTTTTTCATAATGATGCTCCTCTTTATGTCCAAATCTATCAATAGTTTAAAAAATTTATAAGTGGTAGCTAGCACAATGTCCACATTATTCTCCTCCTTGGACATGGAATAAAAATAATTCAATTCTTCCCTTTTTCCTCTCCACTTGTCCATAATTGGGTCTCACTTATCTTTTTCTGCATTGAAATCATCTAGTATGCTCATAGTTTTCTTACCCTGTAAGTAAATGGAAGGAGGATCCAAATCATTAGAAAATTGCATAAGTGTGGCATTAATTTTATCTGTATATTTTTGTTGCACCCACTCTCATGTTTCCTTGAACTTTATGCTTTCTTCCTCCCACTTCTTTCTTATTTCTTCCAACTTGGTCCTTTCAGCAATCATCTTGTCTCTTTCTAAATCCAAGCTTGTTTATGTTGTAGGGCTATGTGGCATAAGGGAAGGAGGAAAAGATATGATTGGACTGGAGGAAGAAGGATGATGTGGATGTTGTGCTATCATCCTTTGAGGAGAAAATTGATCTAACTATTTTCCCTCTAGTATATCAATTTTCTTGTCTTTCTCTAAGGACTTCACCTTTTCCTCATTATAAGCCTTCAAAATTGTTTCTAACTTAGTTCTCAGGATTTGAATTTCCTCTTCTTTCTTCTCTTCTACCTTTAAACTAAACTTTTCAGATTCAAATGTTAGGCTTGTTGCCTCTACCCCTGTAGTTTCTGCAACTCTTCTTACTAATAAGATGCCTGAATGCTCAGTCTAATCATTTCCATCAGTTTTCCTATTTTCTTTCTTATTTAACGACCACATTACCAATACTGTGTGGTCTTCACTAAATTTAAAACCTATAGAGGCTTTTTGAGCCTCTACTTCATTGGTGTGCATTGGTTTTGTTTCTTTTATGATTGCATCAAAAACTATGGCATCAGCTAAATCCCATTCTGGAAGAATAAGGACTCCTTTTCTAACAAATTCTCAGCCTTCTTCAGGAGTGACTTTATCAAATTTGGTCATCATTTCCTTCTTTAACTTTGTTTCAATTTCATTCTTATCCTTATCAGGTTGATCTTTCTATCTTTGCTGACACTTTTCTTTGAATTCATTAATGTGAATTCTCCAAAGAAATTGAACAAATGCCCTAGCTTCAACAAATTTATCATCTGATAAAATTCATCACTAGCTTGTTTAGTGATGGGGTCCAATTCCTTACCAGTAAACTCAGCCACAGTCAAATCCATTTCTGCATGTTTGGGAGCCTCTGGCATCCCTTCTTGCATCTCCTAAGATGTTACAAAAATGTGCCCTGTATTTCCCATCTGCACTAATTGCTCAGAAATTGCCTGTGTAGTAATTTTGAAATACATTACAGTTAAGTTTATCAAATCTGTGTCATTTGAAAGCAAAGAGCAAGTGTCCTGTGTTGGCATTTTTTTTACTCTATGATGTATATGTCTGTGGATTCATAATACCTTGACTTTATCTATATTTTATTTCCTTATTGTTGATTAGTTATCTATTTTCATTTGAATCTGCTGAAAGAGAAATTGTGTTTTTTCTTTCCTTTTCATTTTTCTATCTTTCTTAAGATATTTCTACCATACTTCTCATCTATGAATGGTGAAGTAACCTTTATAAACTTTCGGGTTAAAAGTTGAAATTTAAAAGTGGATTTTATTGATAAAATATTTGTAGGGAGTTTTACCTAGGATCAAATTTAGAGGGAAGTGAGTTTAGATCACATACCCAACTGTTAGTGTAATTTGTCTTTCAAAAGGGTTGTAGAGTTTTCTTGTAAAAGATTTACCGAGAGACAAATATGTTCGCTAACATATTTTTGGTGACTCTACTGGGGAGCACTAAACAGTGTAGACCTATTTTTAATTCTTTATTTGATGAATAGTTATGGTGCCACCAGCTGTAGTAATACCTAACTAGGAGGAATTACCTCATGTTATACAATCGGGTCTTAACTTTTAAGACACCCAAGAAGATATAATTGCTGATTTGAACACCCTTGCTTGGAATGTAAGGACTACCCATCATCAGTACCAACAAGTTCTCTTAGTCTTGGAAGAAGAGGAAGATATAGGGGAGTGGCTTCGAGGTCTCCCAATTTCTCAGGAAGCACAAATTATTGATAGAGCTATCCAAAGGCAATAAAAAAAAATATACAATACTGGATTCTCGACCGTATACTAGGTCTCAAAGGAGGCAGGGAATTTTTGATACTTTTTATGAAAGTTTACAAAACCTTCAATTCCCAACCGCCTACATTCCAAAGCCTAAATCTAAGAGTAGGCCTCCTTCCCAACCTAAGGCTCAGTCAAATACCTCTCCATCCACTAGTGTCTGGAAATCTTTGACCTTATTTGGCATTCAAGCACCCCCCTTGTAACTATCTTTCCAGTCATAGTCATGGTGCAACCATGGGGCACAGCAGTCGGCCCTCTAGCACTTGGTGCTCATCATCCCCTTCCTAAGGGTATGAAAGATGTACTCCCTAAATTTTCTGGAGATGGTAAAGTCTCAGTAGATGAACATTTTAATGCATTCAGCGTAGAAACCACTATTTTAGTGGTACAACATGAATATGTAGCTGTTAGGATTTTCACCCAATCCTTAACGGAAGGAGCTGTAGAATGGTTCGATCATTTTCCTAGAGGGTCTATAAAAAAATGGAAAACCATGAAGACAACATTTGAAAATCATTTCAAAGGTGCTGATGACGAGCATTCTCTGTTGGTAGAATTAACACAAATTAAGAAGGAAACCCATGAGCCTATGAGGTACTATGTGGCTCAGTATAACAAGGTGATTCATAAAATCCCTACTACCAAAAGACCGACTCCAGAAAACCAACAATGTTTTTTTGTAAACTCTATGCCCCAGACATAGGTTTTCACTTGAGAAGAAGTAGACCCACAGATTTGGACACTACCCAAAGCCAAGCCACTGAATTGGAGGATGATCTTATCACAGCAGTAAAATGGAGAAAAGATGTGCAAATACCTCATTCCCAAGCTTCGACTTCCTCATCCACAGACCCAATTATCCAAAGACTCATAAATGATGTCATTGCCTTGAAAAGATAGTTACCTAAGTAGGGATCTTCCTATCCTCCCATGTACCAAGACACTAGTCAGAAGCAACCCAACCAATGGAAAAATAAAAATCCTCTTTTGCCCCCAACTCAGCCAAGGCTGTCCCTAGAGGCTTCTCCAAAAGAAGCAATTATGTATTCATTTCACCTCACAACAGATTATGATGGTAGTTCCTATCCAAATATGGTGAGACATATTCAAGGAGGAAACTAAAGATGTGTTAGGGGAGTGTACTATAGAAGAAGTGGCTCAAGAGAGACTTGGAAAATTTGGCTCATACTATTTCTAATATGAATCTGACTCTGAAAGAGGGGATATTCTAGTCACTCTTGAAGACCCAATATGTGCTATGCTGACGCATAATCAAAATACTTCTAAGCATGCTCCCACATCATCCTGTACCTTTCAAAAATCTCATGAACTAGTGAGTAATCTTTACCCTTCCAGTAAAAAGGTTCATGATTTTAAAGCTTTACAAAAAAATGATGGTATGTCTTCTTTTGATATAGTTGAATTTCGCAAATCCTCTGCTATACAAATTTCTCCTGCTGAATATTTAAAATTAAATCCAAAAAAATTTGATAAACTAGTTAGATATGTCCAAGGACATGCATCACCTTCTTCCCAGACCAACCAATGTACCACAGATCAAGCTATTGATTCTATACAAACTCCCACAGTTGCACCCCCTGTTGTATCGAACCAAAATAATTCAGCCACTGTAACTACCTCAGAAATGAAATGTGAAATTGATGAAATGAGAAAACCTGATCCTTTCTATATTTCTTTGCTCCTTAATGGTCTCAAGATGAGTAATTATATCATAGATTCAGGTGCTTCTGATAATATCATGCCATCATCTATTTCCAAAGCCTTAGGCTTGACTTTGACAAAAACCTTTGGAAGATGTTATTCCATGGATGGTAAACAGGTACCTTTGATAGGCCAATTGAAAGATGCCCAAGCTATTTTAGTAGCTTACCCAGATAAGAGGTTAAATTTAACCATTTTAGTCATAGATATACCTGCAAGCTATGGGATTCTATTGAGTAGAACTTTATGTAGATACATGGGCAGGGAAATCAAGATGGACTGGTCGGAAGCTATCATCCCTATAGGGAAGAAAAGGTCAAATTGGAACCTGAAGAAAAAAAAAAGTATATTTTCTTCCCATCCAATGATCCAAAAGCACAAATCCTCTTTCAAGATTGTAATTTTGGTAATTATATGATTTTCTCTGATGAGACATTCCCCGTTCCTGTAGTCTATGGTGAAATGAATAAATCTGGTTATTGGAATTTGATGGTAGTTGTGCTAGTGCAGGATCTGGGGTTGGTGTCGTGTTTAAGGGCCTAGATGATGGATATATCCCTTTCTCTTTTAAACTAGACTTTAAAAAAACTAATAATACTATCAAATATGAGGCTCTATTATTAGGTTTACGTGAGGCAAGGACACTGTGGATTAAAGCAATTGTTGTGAGAGGCGACGCTGAATTGATAGTAAAGTAGGTGAAAGGCCAATTCACAATCAAGAATGAATGCCTGAAACATTATAGAGACTTATTCTGGGACAAAATCAAAGCTTTTGAAGCCTTTTCCATAGAGGCAATCCCCAAAAATTTGAATTCAAGGGTCAATTCTTTGGCAGTATCAGCATCCCTATTGCTCCCTCATCTAGATTTCAAAACAGATACATATAGGATTGAGATGATATATAGACCTGATAACATTGAACATCTGCAAGTATTTGAAGATGATGCCCAAATAAAATATTTCATGCCATGTGTAGAAGTTTTTTCATCCACCTACTTTGAAGGAATGGGTGAAAGGTGTGAAGAGTCCAGTTCTGAGTTCTCACCAGAAGAAGAAGTTGTTCAGCTAAAGAGTAATAAAATTCCCAAAGGTTTGGTTTCCCTAGAAAATTTGTTTTCCCATAAAGATGACAGTTTCATTTCAAGAAAAGGCCCGCATTCAGATGTGTTGAAGGAATATGACAAAGTAAATATTGGCACTGCAACTGAACCTCAGTGGATATCTGTAGGTAAAACCCTATCTGTCTAGGAAAAGAAAAACCTCCAGATCTTGTTGATGGCCTATATGGATGTGTTTGCCTAGAACTATGATGATCTTAAGGATTTTCAGAAAGGAGAATTTAGTCATCATATTCCCCTTAAACCAGAGTCAAAGCCCTTTTGGCAAAAACTTTGAAGCTATAATCCTAAAGTATCAGAAGTAATTCTGAGGGAGGTAGACAAGATGCTAAAAGAAAGGATTATTTATCCTATTCATCACTCAACCTAGATCACAAATATTGTCCCTATGAGAAAGAAGAATGGAGAAATAAGGATCTGTATATGTTTCCATAATTTAAATCATGCTAGCCTAAAGGATAATTATGCCCTGCCTAAGATGGAACATGTTTTACAGACGGTGGCCAAATCAGATATGATGTCTCTGCTTAACGGGTTTTCAAGGTATAATCAGGTGAGTGTGTCATTTGAAGATAAATACAAAACCACTTTTACCACGCCATGGGGTCTTTTTCTTATAACAGAATACCCTTCGGGTTGATCAATGTAGGAGTGATCTTTCAAAGAGTTATGGATTCTTCCTTTGCTGACATGAAAAATAGAATTATAGTGATTTATCTTGACGATTTGATGGTTTACTCTAGAAGAAGGAAGCATCACATTAGAGACCTCAAATCAGTCCTACAAAGATGTAGGGACCATGGCATATCACTTAACCCCAAAAAATCCATTTTTGGTGTAACAAAAGGAAAGTTGTTAGGCCATATTATTTCCAAAGAAGGGATTAGGATTGATCTGGAGAGGGTGAAGGCGATCTAGAAGATTATTTTACCATCAACTAGAATAGGAGTTAAATCCTTCTTTGGTCAGATCAACTTTGTAAGAGCCTTCGTCCCAGATTTTTTTGAATTGACTAGGCATGTTGTAGGAATGATGATTGAAAAATAGCCTTTTAAATGAATAGAAGATGGTAAGAAAGCTTTCAATGTAATAAAGGCTGATGTAGCAGAGGCACCTGCTTTGGTTTACCCTGACTATAAAAAAGATTTCATTATTTATTGTTATGCTTCTGATCACACCCTGTCAGGGATCCTCACCCAGAAAGATGCTTCTAGGAATGAAGCACCAATTTCTTTTATGAGCACTCCACTAAAAAAGCATGAGCTTAAATACTCTTCCATTGAAAAATAGGCTTTTGTTGTCATAAAGTCAGTTAAGGAATTCAGGTTTTATATTATACACTCACACTCTATAGTGTATGTGCTTGATTCAGCAGTGAAAATTTTGCTTACTCAGCAGGAAATAGCAATGAACAAGAGGGCAGCGTGGGTGACCAAGATACAAGAGTATGATTTGTCAATAAAACCTACCAAACTGGTTCAGGGAAGGGGTCTCTATAAGTTCATAGCTGAGAATTCAGAGCCATCTAAAGAATCAAGAGATGAAGTGTCTCAAGTGTTGTTGGTCAGTCCAACCAATTCTTGGTTCTCCGACATAGCATATTTCCTCACTTATGCAGAATCCCCCACATATTTATCACCCAAAGAGAGGTGTAATCTGAGATTACAATAATCTGAGATTATAGGCAGAAAAGTATGTAATATGGCAAGGCACCTTGTATAAAAGAGGGCTAGATGGCACTTTTCTTAGATGTGTGGACAAAGAACAACAGTTGCAATTATTGAAAAATTTCCATGAGGAAGCTTGCAAAGGACATTTTTCTTCATCTGTTACATCCTTCAAAATCCTTCGGTATTGTTTTTATTGGCTAGGAACATTCAAAGATGCATATGCATTTGTCAGAAATTGCCAAAAGTGTCAGTTTTTTTCTGGAAGGCCTCAATTAGCTACCCTGCCTTTAAAACATGTTGTAGTGAACGAGCCTTTTAAGCAATGGGTGATAGATTTTATTGGCCTAATTAATCCTCATTCAAGTGCTAGTCATGTTTATATCCTAACAACGACTGACTATTTCACTAAGTGGGTCAAAGTTGTCCCAACCAAGAAAGCAAATTCATAGGTGGTGTGTGATTTCTTAAAGGATAAAATTTTGGTGCGCTTTGGAGTGCCTCAAAATATTGTAGCTGATAATGCTACTTATTTTTCATCTCGGGAACTTATTCTTTTTTGTTATGACCATATTATTTTGTTGGTTCATTCTTCAGACTATTTTCCTTAGGGTAATGGGCAAGTGGAGTCAACTAATAAAAATTTGATTGCCATTATGAATAAATTGGTAGATGACAGTGGTAAGAACTGGCACAAGAAACTGTATGAGGCCCTTTGGGCTGACAGGATCACTCCAAAAAGAGAAATTGGTATGGTACCTTTTGAGTTGGTCTACGGAGTAGGCGCCCAAATATCAATTCCTCTGGAATTGTCGACAACTAAGATACAAACTGCTATTGAAGATCAAATGTTTACAGATTCTTTGGAGAAAAGGATTATGCACTTGCAAAGGTTAGAGGAAGAAAGGGAGGCATTAGTCAACAGAATCACGAAACACCAAGTCAGGGTTAAGAGCATATTTGACAGGAAAGCCAGGCCTAGAAATTTTATAAAAGGAGATGAAGTGTTGCTCTGGGACAAGAGGAAGGTGTCAAAAGGTGCTCATGACAAGTTTGAATCACTATGGAAAGGGCCTTTCATTGTTTCCAAAGAACTAGCATCCAATGCCTTCAAACTGGCCTACCCAGATGGAACAGTCTTACCATTTTCCTATAATGGGAAAGACCTTAAGTTGCTTAGACTCTAACATTTATTTTCTATTATTTATTGTATATATTAGTCTTAGTTTGATTTTTGGTTGTGTGTCTTTCCCTTTTTGTGTTGTGAGTTTTTCTGAGCCCTTTGCAGTAGTTTGCGAAACTGGAGTTTTTGAGTTCTCTGTCTTTTGAGAAAAGTCAATCCCCAATCAGAGCCAATGTTAGTCCAAGTCTGGGACTCATATTTTTTCTTTAAGTGATTTCTTGATTCGCCATGGTATTTTTGAGAGTCTCAAAGCTGCTTAAGTCCTTCATGTCCAACTACTCACCGAAAGTGTCAACCTTGTGCTCTAGCCATGTTTTGAAAAATAAAAGATTATTTGCTAACATTTTTCTTGAACAACCTTGAACTCAGCTCATCAATGTTCAAGATTGTTCAAGGTAGTTCATGTTATTATAAGGAATGGTAGATGTGTAAAACTGGCAGAATAAGTCTCATGGTTGTGGTCTATGAAAAATTTGACTTTTCAAAGATAGAAATCAGAGATGTTAACACAGAATATTTGGTCTAAGGATTGAGATAGATGATCAAGCGAGAATAAGTTTGAACAGTATTGAACACAGGTGAACAACCTTGAACTCAGTTCATCAATATTCAAGAGTGTTCAAGGATTTTGAAAAATGAACATGGTGTAGAAAAAGGGGAAACTATCATAACTCAGTGGTGAGTCCTATGGAAATAAGAGCATTTAATGCAGAAGAATAGTGGCAAAAGCTAAGTGCGTCCAAGCTATCAAATTTAATTATTAATCCTTACAGCATGAAAGTTTGCATGAGTGGCATTAATTAATTGCATGCGTAAACTGTCATTTCATTACCTTAGCCTTTAATTGCCTTAAAGATTGGTAATTAATGATCAAATCCTTTGTAATTTCTATTTACACCCTTCTTTGTGTTCATTCTTTTTGAAACATTGTCGTTGTCTATATACGGGTGAAATGAAGGTAAGGGTTTCGAAGCTCCAGTGTGTAGAGGTTTCTACAGGAATAAGGTGAGTCAGGTTACATCCCCTACAGTGTTTTAATTTAAGCTTGTGAAATATACAGAGGATTTTGTCACAGTTATCAGTTTTTTTTTACAAGTATGAAGTCCGCCTTTCACTTGTTTGGAAGAATTTCTAGTCTGGTTTGTGAAAGCCCCATTATAACAGACATTGATTTAGGAGGGTATGATATAGAAGAAATTTTTGATAGAATTTCCAGGTCCTTAGAAAAAATGTCCTAGCTTTGGAAATCCTGCATAGCGGAATGTGTGTAGCTACTTCTTTCCCTCCTACAGTAATTTTCCCCAAGCTAGTTCATGAGTGTGTTCATAACTATGATCAGCGGACTGAGTCAATTCTCAAAAAGGATGGTAGTGTCTTGTTGGATGTTAATAGGGAAATTGTTTCTCTAGCTTTCCAAATTCTAGAGCAAACCTTTTTTGCTTTCTTGAGTCTGGATGACCGTGCTTTTATATTCACCTACATTCTCCTTTTTCAATAACTTTCCTCTTCATCTTCAATAGTGAGGCGCCAAATAGTCACCCTTACTCATCATCCAAGATTTCTTCTTCAATAGCTGGCTTCTTTCTCTTGGGCATAGTCATCAACTCCCATGCTTTCACTTCATCATCTGATGGCCACTTGAAGTCTTGAGTACTTTGTATTTGTACCTTTTGCCTATCCCATCTAGCATCAGTGATGTTCTTTACATCTACTAGGAACTTGTTGATGTCAGTTTCTGCCTTGAAAGCTTCATCCAATATCTTATTGAATCCCTCTACATCCACATCTATCCCCGAAATAAATGCCTCATCACTAGGCATTTTACTGTCAAATTCATTCCTCCAGGCATCTAAGGCCTTTACTTGGTCATCATCTCCCCTTAAGGAAGGAACAAATCTATTAAAGTCATCAGAAAAGAGGCTTAATTTTACCTCTATTTGATTCAATTTGCCCTTAAAGAATGAGAGAGCAATATTGACCCTTTTGATCTCATCTTCAACTTCTGTCACTATCTCTGGCAAATCTGATCTCAGGGCTTGCAAAGATGCTAGCTTTTCAAATAATTGTACCCTAGTAGACCATTTAGTAAAATAGGGGTTTAAGATAGCCAGATTCCCCACCACCTCTATATGCAAAGCTGGCAACTTATTATAGGCATTGAGTACAACATCAGTCTTATCTTTTAGGATTTCAATCCTATGTTGTAACACACCTCTTAATGCTCTCAAAGCAATTACATTTCCTTTCTCTCCCTCAACCTTTTCCTCAACCACCTCTTCATACTTTGCCTTTTCCTCAATTTGTAGGGGCTGTGGTTGCATAGGCACATACATCACCTCAGGTTTCTCTTCCAATTCTTTCATTAATCTTTTTATTACCAGATATTGCTGGTGCACTTGTATTCGGCATAATTCTCTATCTTTTGCCAATGCACTTGTCTCTTCTAACAATGTGCTACACTTATCAGACAACTGTTTAGTTTTTTCCTCATTTAAGTGAGCCCAGTGTGTCATGATTTGGGATATTTTCAAATCCCCTATATTCTACATTGTCCACACCATCTGACTACCAACCATATTTTCCTGGATATTCACCACTTGGGACTTTTGATCTTTTGGGAACAGGCTCCACATTGCAAAGGCTTGAGACTTTGGGCTATACCCAAATCCTTTTATCACATCTCCCATCTGAACCTCACTGGCCATTTTGAGATCTGGCTATTTTCTAATTTGGTCAATGATGAAGGCAGATGCCAAATCCTAGCCCTCAGCCAACAATATGCCACTACCTAGCACCAATTTCCTGGCCTCCTCAGGTAAAATTTCCTCACCTTCAGGATCATAAGATTGCAAAGCCACCAAAGCCTCATTTGTTATGGTCTCCTTACCATCAACTGTCAGTTGAGCTCTTATTTGCTCTTTCTTGTACCATCTCAGGAAGTCTTTAAACTCCTCAGTTTTGACAAAATTGTCATCATTCAAAAATTCTTGCTGATGGATTAGCCTTTCATCAACATAGGCCTTAAGAGGCAATTCAACATTATCCTCCAAATTAGGTTGTTTCTTCTTGCCTTCCCTAATTGCTTTCCTCGGGTTATGATCTTATAACCTATTTCCAGGTACTAGGGCTTTAGCCTTATCCCTTTTCTTATTTTGCCCTTTAATTGAAGGTTGACCTATTTCTAATTTCTCCCTCTTAGTAGTAGGCTCTTCTACATCATCTGGTTGAGTCACCATTGTCAAATCAATAATGTGGCCTTCTGTACCCTGCAGTTGTGGTACTTCAGCAATATTTTGCTGTGGTGGGGCATACCTAGTAGGATGTGCATAATCACTGTCACTACTACTATCATATTCAAATTCTGAGTGATCCGGCCCTTGGACACCTTTTTTTTCAAGAACAGTCTCAAGCTATTCTGTGAGCACATAATAGTTTTCTATCATGGCCTTAATCTTGTCAAAATATGGGAGATCAGGGTAAAAACCCCCAAAATCCATCCCATTTCTCTTGATTTGTCTTTCAAGATTCAGCAGCTCTTGTATCCTTATTCTTCTTGTCTAAATTTCATCTTCATCTAAAATGTTCCTTGTTGCATCTTCCTTTATGCATTCACAGTGAACATTGGTATTGGGGATTATAGGAGTATACAACTTTCTCACCCCTGCCATGAAACCTTCTAGGTTAATATATCTATAAGGGGCTACCCCCATTCTGCACCCCTCCAACCACTGGCCCACTACATCAATAGCACCTTTGCCAATTGTAAAATTAAAGATTCTGAATTGCCTAGGGGTCCAAGTCCCCTTTTTGAGTGGCGCAAAATGCTCATTGTCTGTTAACAAGAGCTACCATATAAACTCCATTGCAGCCACTCTTGCTGGTACATAGTAGGGTAAGAGATGAGGTGGGTGAATACACCCATATACCCTGATGATTGTATAATTTTCTTCCAAGAAGAAATCACCCCAATTATGCTTTCCTTCCCACTTATCTGTGTAGTCACATGGCCTCAGTACTTGCATAATCTTCAATGCGACTCTTGTTCTGCTAATGCCAAGACTTTGTACTATTGGATATACAATCCATTTCTAAAAAGCACAATAATCACAGTCCTTGGGCATGTAATTCCAAACCCTCACCCAAAATTGGATAGGATTAGGTCCTTCTTGGTAAAACCTCTGAGGGGCCAAATTGTCCACATCCATGATCACAAAATTGAAATACAACAGGAGATGCATAAGAACAGAATAATGGAAAAACTTGGGCTCCTTCTCCTTTGGATCTTTCATCTTCTTCTGAGTGGCAATGAAACCCTCATGCATCTCATCAATGATATGCTATATGTAATCATAACTAGTACTGGAATGCACCTCCTGTAAATCCAGCACCATCATCAAAATGTCAGCATTAATCTTCTCTACTTCTCCATCTATACCTAGCACTCTACATAAGGCATAGACGATATACTTAATATAGAAGTGTAAATCCTTATAATAATATGGGCTTTTCCCAGACATAGGATCTAAATACTTCCTCACTTCTTTCAATGTATGTTTTTGCAACTGGCCTCTAGCAATACTAGCCTTCAAACTATATCTCTGTTGCTGCTTTGTCATGTCAATTCTGGTGGACATAGTGTTGTATAAGCCAAAGGCTTGCATGAATGAATTTATGTTTAAGATCAGCAGGGCAGTGCCATCATTCCTTTTGATTTTTTTGGACAAAACATCATAATGACTGGCCAGGTCTAGGAACAAGTCTACATCTACGTAGACATCAGGAACAACTAATCTAGCTAAACCACAGGTCCAAGGGTTTGGCACTGGAATAGCCTTATCAGAATTCTTATAAAAGTAATTGAGAAGTGAAAAAACTGTTGTTCCTAGAGTGTCAGCATCTTGTAAATCACAATAATCATCAATGAGCACATTGGCATTGGCTCTTTTGTTTTGAGTTGAGCCAGGAAGCAGTTTGAGGAATTCATCTGAATAATTAGTTTTTCCCTTTACCTCTTCTTCTGCCTTTTCACTTCCACCACTGGTCAAAGCTACACTGACCGCTCTACTCATGTTTACCATGCCTGAATCTCTTCTTCTTTACCGATATTGAAACAAATCTACCACTGAGATTCACTGATTGCCCTATGCACAATTCTCTAGAAATAATGAGCTTTAAGCAACAGAAAACCCTGCAATTCTCTGAATTTTTTCTCTATCAGAATACTTAGCTCTTCTCATTTTGGAATTTTGAAAGCAAGATGAATGCAAATGAATACACAATCGACTCCTTATAGTAACCATTCAAAGTACACAACTCATGATTTTGAGAACATCAATTATGTCTTTAATTCAACATACTGTGAACTTGATTGAAAACCTAGCCATAGTTCCATGAGCGTGACAGGAAATCAAATTTATAAAACTGAATCCTCGAAAAAACCTTACAAAATTCAAATGAGCTGACATGTCTTCCTGTGATTGGCTAACTATCATACATCTCAGCTACCCTTTTCTGTGGAGTAATCAAAATCTAAGCCTATGATTGGTCGATGAGTGATTCACACTGTCATATCTGATACTGTCACCTTTTCTTAAAATTTGGTATCAAGTGACCATGCAACTACATATAATTTCTTTGTTGCTAACCCTAGTTCCTAACCCATGATTTTTCTGGAGACATAGTGACTATACAACTTTCCTTACCTTTGCTAACCATAGTCATTATTTGGCGATCACGCGACAATGAAGAAATCAAAGTCGCCAATGGTTAGCACTAACCCACATTATTTTCAGAGACTATGTGACTAACTGTCACTTTTAGCTTTCACGGTTATCTCTAAGTCACCAAATGTTTTCTTTCCTTTGCAAGACTGTGCGAGTGCCCTTAGTCACCCGATCGCATAATAATAATGTTAAGTGTCAAAACCTTTTGAGACATCATGACAGGTACTATGCCCTTTACTTTATCTAATGACCTCATGACATACCCTTAACCGCTGAGTCGTGAGGACTTTTCTCTTTGGGATCTTTTATTCTTAGACTTGGTGACCACTGTAGGATCTTTTAATGACTTCATCTAACGGTTGTTGCACAATCGCCAAGTAATCCATTATGCCTTTAAAATATTCTGAGACTTTGCGACAAACTAAAGCCCCTAATGAGTCTCGTAGTCACTGAATAAGTTTTTGCCTTTTGGCGATCATGCGATAAGTATTTTAAAATCAACTTACCTTCTGACACATGTCTTATCACATATTGAAAGCTGAGTCATCTCCTGAATCTGGCGACAACCCGACTATGCTTTATCCCAAACCGCATATGGTTAGTCGCAAGGTCTCAAAAACTTTAACTTAACTAGCATCCTTTTTAGAGACTGTCGACTAAAGCTTTCACAACATACTTAACCTCAGGCCCATTTAGTGATTATGTGATATAAAGAAATCGTAATGTCTCGTGATAAACCATTAACTGCTAAAAACTTCCTACGACATCACAACCTGTCTGTGGGTCCCTTCATATACTATTGGCTTGTTCACTGATCCCATGACTACATGATACAAACTAAATCGTGAAGTCTGGAAATGCAAAAGGAATATTCTAATGTTGAATGAGACTACATGACACAAGCTAATCGCTAAGTCTGGGAGAAAAAAGGAATATGCGATTCAAGTTATGCGACTAAGCGATCAGAATATAACACATGACTTAAGTGAAGAAAAAAGGTAACAGTGAAACATAAGCAAAAAAGACCTTAGGGTTTATTTTCAATTCGGAGCACCAAATAAGACCTAGGGTTTCAAGGTTTTTGCATATTCATAGATTTAGACTTGAAAACCTAAAAAATTTGACAGGGAAAAGGCACAAGAATTGAGACACTTCTGTTTTAAACACAAAATTAGAGAGGGAAGACCACAAGGCTTAGGGAAACAAGCCAAAACTTGGAATACAACCAACAGTGGATCTGATGAGGATTGGCTAAACATGGTTTATGACAAAGAACCATAGAATCTCTGGTTGCAGACCACCAAAAAAACTGAGTAGAACACCAAAAATAGAAAGGGAAATATTTACAGAACTTATAAATAGGGAAAGGAAAGACTACATATGATACATATTTACTTGTGCACTGTTTTGATTTTACTTAAAGGAAGGCTTCAAAAATTTCCCATGCACAGGCAACTCAAAACTTTCTCCCTACATATTTTTCAATAAATATGAGTCTTTCCCAAAATGTTCTAAAATGATATAAGGTCCTGGCCATAAAGACTCAAATTTTTTGTGCTTACCTCTGTCCTCTGCCCTTGCATTCCATTGGAGAACTAATTCACCAGCCTAAAACTTTCTGTTAGTATCCCTTTTGTCAAACAAATACTTCATTTTTTGTTGTAACCTTATGTTCTCTTTCTGACTATCTCTCCTTGTTTCATCTAATTCTATCAACTGTATCAACCTATCTTGCATTGGGTCAAAGACATCTAAATGTTCTTCTTGTATGAATTGGTACACAGGTAATAGATTGTTAATTGAAAACCTTTCTTGTAAACCATATACCAATTCAAAAGGGGATTTACCAGTTGCCTTCTTGAGTGTTATCCTGTCAGCCCAAAGAGCTAATTTCAATTTTGTGTGCCATGTTTTCTTATTTTGTTCCAGAGTCCTCTTTAGTATCTTCAATATGCTTTTGTTGCTAGACTTAGCTTGTCCATTAGCCTGTGGGTGATATGGGGATGAGTATGATATTACAATCCCATATCTCTCACAGAAACTAGTCATTTCTTCTGATCTAAAACTCATAGCATTATCCATTACTAATTTACTAGGCACACCAAACCTGGTTAAAATTTTATCCATGAGAAACTCAATAACCACCTTTCTTGTTTCTCTCCTAGTAGGGATAGCTTCAATCCATTTAGTAAAGTAATCAGTGGCCACCAATATCCAGCTATGCCCTGCGCTAGATTTCTCTTGAAATTCACCAATAAAATCAATCCCCCACATAGCAAAAGGAGCCTGACTGCTCACTGGATTCAGCAAAAAAGCACCTGCAAATTTCAATTTGTTGGAAAACCTCTGACATGGTAGACATTTCCTGACATGAATATATGTATCTTTGAACAAGGTAGGCCAATAATATCCTGACCTCAAAATCTTATGGGCGGTGGTCTTAGCAGAAAAGTGACCTCCACATTCCCCTTCATACATCTCAGTCAGAACTTTCTCAGCTTGGTATTTGTCAAGGCACAACAATAGTATACCATTCTTATCTTTCCAAAACAAATCTCCCTAGATCAGAATATACTTTTGAGTTTTTAATTTCAAACTCCTCTTTTGATTTTCAGACAGATGATCAGGGCACTTAGCATTTTTGAGAAAGAAAACAATATCTGCATAATATGGTTGCCTTTCTATACTAGTAACAACTTGGTCATGTATTTCCATCTGGTTCAGCTATACTAAATCTAGGTTCTCTTCTGTCATAAGTTTTCCAAGCCCTGTCCTCTTATCGATTTGGTAATATTGATTTCAAGATTGAACTCTTGAATTCTGGTAATCCACTTACATCTCTTACCAGTAACCTCTGACTGTGTAAGGATATCTTTTACTGCTGAATGAGGAACATAGGCCTGCACCTTAGCACAAACCAAGTAGGGCCTAAAATACTTTATAGCCTTTACCAATGCATAAGCCTACTTTTCCATTATTTCATAGTTAAGCTCTGCAGTCTGCAAGGATCTACTATAAAAAGCTATGGGATGTTCAAATCCTTGTTCATCCTTTTGAAGCAATATGGCAGCAATAGTATGGAATGAGGCAAATGAAAACAAAGAGAAAGGCTTAGTGTAATCTGGAGATTTCAAAATTGGAGCCTCTTGCACTGCCTCTTTAATTCTTTCAAATGCTTACTGAGCTACTTCATTCCAAACAAACTTAGCATCTTTCTTTAACAATTTTACAATGGGCTTAACTATTTCTGCAAAATTGGCTATAAATCTTCTGACAAAATTTATCTTTCCTAGGAAGGATTGCACACCTTTTAAATTATTTGGAGCAATTACTCTTTGAATAAATTCCGCTCTTTTAGGGTCTATCCTCACCCCTTCCCTAGACACTATATGTCCAAGTAACTTTCCCTCT
This sequence comes from Thuja plicata, assembly GCA_018584345.1. NCBI lineage: Eukaryota > Viridiplantae > Streptophyta > Pinopsida > Cupressales > Cupressaceae > Thuja > Thuja plicata. The sequence goes on from MU226813.1 coordinate 497,179, forward strand.
TTGACTGCAAAGTTACACTTCTTAGGGTTCAGTGAAACAACATATTCCAACGCTTTGTTAAAAATCTTACCCAAGTGGTCACAGTGGTCAATAGCCCTCTTGGAATATGCAGTCAAGTCATCTTGATAAATAACCATAAATAAATCTATGAATTCTTTGAAAGCAACATTCATGGCTCTCTGAAAAGTTTCTCCTGCATTTATTAACCCAAAAGGCATTCTGATATACACATAGGTTCCCCAAGGAGTAGTAAATGCAGTTTTATACTACTCTATTTCTTTAACTAAAACCTGGTTGTAACCTAAAAAACCATCCATCATGGACAACAATTCACAACCAGTCACCTTATGCAACATTGCTTCCATATTTGGCAGTAAATAGTTATCTTTCAGTGAAGCAATATTGAGGTTTCTAAAATCAACACATAGTCTGATGTCACCATTTTTCTTTCTAACTAGCACTAGATTTGATACCCATGTTGAATGTCTGATGGGCTGGATTATCCCAGCATCTTTGAGTTTCATCAACTCTTGCTACATCTTGGGAGCCAATAAGGGGTTAATAGGTCTCTGCTTCTGCCTGAATGGCTTCACATCTGACTTCAAAGGGATTTCATGTTGAAAAAGGTCTTCTCTATATGCTTTCAAGTCATCATACGACTAAGCAAAGACATGTTTGTATTTTCTCAGTAGCTTGATCAGATTTATTCTTACATGAGAATCCAAACCCTTTCCAATATAAACTATTTGAGGATTATTTTCATATCCTAAGTTTATTTCTTCTAAATCCTCAACATTGGCATTGCTCAACTTTGATGTATCATTTTGCTGACTTATCAACAATGCCTCAAGTTCAACCAAACCCCTAGGAATATGATTAGAACTTAATTGGATAACTTCATTTCCAAAGATATAATCTTTTCCATCATCATGTTCTAGTAAGGAAACACAATCTATACTTTGGTTCTCATAATGATCTAAACATTGCATGAACCTCAAAATATCTTGATCATCCTGGAACACCTGCCAGTTGTATATGTTGTCTGGAACAACTAGTCTTGTTTTGACTTCAAGTATTGATACTCCATGTAAGGTCAAATCATCATTTTTCATAGCCACATTTGCTAGAAAATCAGCCATAATATTTTTTGACCTTTCTAACCAATTTATATTAAAAGCATCAAACATTTAAAGTTGATCCCAAATAGCATGTTTGTACATCTTCAATCTATCATTCTTCACAGCATATTTAGATCTTACTTGTGCTACCACCAACTCTGAATCACCATAAACCTTTAAATATTTTATACCATGTTTGATAGCAATTTCAAGTCCTAAGAATAAAGCCTCATACTCTGCAGTATTGTTTGTACATTGGAAGTCTAACAGAAATGAGTACTTAAAAGTTTTACCTGATGGAGATATCAACAATACTCCTGCCCCTTATCCTTCTTTAGAGCAAGCACCATCAAAGTACATTTTCCACAATCCATCTTCTGGCAAGATTAATTCTCTATTCAAAGGGTCAATTTCTTGGTCTTTATGTTCATCCTTTTGCATTCTAAAATTTTCCATGTCTATGTCAATGCAATAGTTCACATTAGTATCCTCATATTTTTCTATCATGTGGTGAGTTCGGCTCTCCCTTAAGACATTAACATTTTCTCCAGCAATGTTGAAAGTAGCATATGATAAATCATTTTGTATACTACCACTCATTAAAGCACTCCATTTCCTTGATAACAACATGTCATAATGAGGTGGTATATCAACCACAAGAACATTCATAGTCATCACTACATCAGGGCAAACTGCTAGTCTATAAGGCATAGCCTCAATAGTACCAATTACAGGGACCTATCTTGAATCCATGGCTCTACATCTGCCATGAGGTGTATCAACTTGTAGCCCCATTGCCTTCATGAATTCAATTGGCATAACTGTATTAGAGGCTCCTAAATCAATCATATAATTCTTGAGCATTTTATCATTAATTATCAATGAGAGAAAAAATGGGTCAACAACTTTTGGAGAAGAAGTTTCATTTAAGAATATTTGAGGAATTTCAGATGTCAACACCTCTACTTCATTTCCCTTGGTAGCTGGCTTCTTAGAAACCTCCAATGGACTCTAAACCTTTATTGTGGGTTACACTGTTTAATAATGACATTACTTTTTCTTTATGTTCTTTGATCCTCATCATTTCTAGAAACGGAACCTTAACTATCATCTGGGACAGGCATTGACCCATATCTACTGGAGTATATCTCATATCTGAACACTTTGATTTGTCAATAATAACATTATTTTCCTCACTGTATTCCTTTTGAACTGACTCTTGAACTACATTTGGCTCTATGGCTTTTGTAACAATCTTGACCTTGTGTTTATTTACACTTTCACTAGGTCCTTCTTTTTTCTGAACATACATATTGTCTGCCTTATTTTCCTTTATAAAGACACCTAAAGGTTGGCTACCAGCACCACCTACAACTCTATTCCTTAAGTGGTAATTGCTTCTAGCTTTATTTACTAACTGTGCAGTGATTCTAGCCTTCTCTTCATCTGAAGCTTTCCTTATGAGTGGAACATCCTGACCATCCTAAGCATAACATCTTATATTGTCATTAGTTTCATCAGTTTTACTATCAGATAAGATCTGTTGGTGATGATTCTCAATCCTCTTTTGTGAGACATAGGAATCATGATTTTCCTCTTCACTATTTGAATCAACATCATGGCATGAGAAGGTATTGGTCATACTATGATCACAGTGTTCCCCCTCATCCTTTTCCTATTCCTCACTTGCCCTTAAATCCAAAGAGACAATACAAAATTTGGGGTTATGAGGGGCATCACAAACCTCACACCAAGTCTCCTCATTGCAGAAATGGATAGAATTTCTATGTAGGGGGTCTGGAGTCTTATTGTCTATTTTTTCCCTTTTAGGTGCAATAATAGGCTTTCCATCTTTGAACTAAGTTCCATACAGATGATTTTGCATTCTATTCTGAGGATTATAAGTAGTATTGTAAGAAGGTCTATTATTCTGAGGAGCCCTATATTCTTTATATTCTGGCTCTTTCAGATTTCTCTTACCAAACCTTGCATCATCCCTTCTGTTTAACTTACCAGATACTCTTCTGTTCATTTCAATATTGATTGCTATCTTATAAGCATCAGTAAGAGTCCTGGGGTTTTTATCTCTTAGAGCATATCCCATCTTGGAATCAAAAGCATTTAAATAAGTTGCAAGACATACCTCTTCATCTAGCTTTATCTTCTGGAATAGTTTGTGCATAGCTCTTTGAAATCTTGTGTTAAACTTAGTAACCTCCTCATTGTAATTTTTCTTGATATTATTGAACTCATTCAATAAAAATCCTTTATTTGTTTTGTCTCCATATTGATCTTTAAACAATTCAATCAACTCGTCCATAGAAACAATAGAACCATTAGCAAGGTTTCTAAACCATTCTCTTGCATCCTCAACTAGGGACTGAACAAATAACTTCATTAATACATCCTCATGGGTGATATTCAAGTCATCAACAAAATCAATGAATTTCCTTAAATGTGTCTCACAAGAAAT